>VXBC01011969.1:1255826-1344802 GCA_013399945.1 Ploceus nigricollis
GCTCCCAAAGCCCTAGGTCTAGATTTTTTTGTCTGTGTTTGGAAAATTGCAAATGCAAAATTACTTTTTTTTAAAATTATTTTTTAACATTAGGGGGAAAGGGTCTCTTTTCCCTTATTCTATTTCTCAAAAGTTGGTGAAAGAAATGTGGCCAGACAGCTACATTGTTCTGTGACTGAACAAATTATGTCTGGAATGTAAATCAAATATAAAATATTCCTCTTCTAACCAACAAAATATTTGATAAAATTGTGTAACTGTGATAAAGCAACGCTAGAAATGGAAACTATTCTGAAGCATTAGATCATTATCTATAATGCAAAATATGCATCTTAAACTTTGAAAGAGAATATATAGAGAAATAAGAGTCTTAGGAAAAAAGAGGGCAAGTATTGTAGGGCCATAAGGCTGTTTTATTTAAATTATTTATCCTGTGAGAGTAAAAGAGAGACAATACTTAACAGTAAAAGAAAAAAAGAAAAAAAAACCAAAAAAGCCCAAGAACATCACAGTATTTTAAAGGGCAGATAAGGTTTAATTTATATGTAATAGTACAAAAATGAATTTTGTCTTCCCTTCAGATATGGGGTCCATAGGAAAGCATAGCCTTTTGCCCATGCCTGACTATTATTAAATACATTTCAACTTGCATGATTTTAGCTTCTAACTAATAAAATATTTTACTAGTTAGTTTAAGTAAAATTGGTTTAAGAAATGAGCTGTCAGTTCAAAGTTGCTTATTCAAAGCAACTGAGCAAAAATGTCCTTTCCAAGAAAGGAAATGAAAGTGACTTTTTCCCCCCTAATACATATATGAGTCCACTATTTAACTGTTCCAGTAATACGAAGGAAAAATTGGACTTAGCTTCTCTCAGAGGAACAGCAGTCAGCAAAAGCCTCTTAGTCCTCTTAGCCTGAGGAATGTGTGTCTCTAACAGATTGCTAGAAAAGATTAACTGCTGCAGGTAGCACAGCTGCTGGTTCAAACAATTTTGATCTTTTTATATCTTGTGCTCATTCTGTTTCCACATGGAATTGGTTGGCTTGTTATGGAGAGCCGCAGGTAGCACAGCTGCTGGTTCAAAAGATTCCAATCCCCTTATATCTTCTGTGCATTGTTTCTGCATAGAACTGGCCCAGTTGTTTTGGAGAGCCCCAAGGAAACCACTTTACGAAATAGTTTGCTAACCTTTTCAAGGAGTGAAATATGGTCGTACTTTTTTTGTCTTTGTAGTGGAAAAGCTTATTCATCAAAACCAGTATTTACCGTAGTTTCTTTGCATAGTTTTTCCTAGGAGAGTAAAAAGAGATACCATTCAAAAAGCCTAGTTTAAGAAAAAAAAAAAGTGTGGATACCACCATGCCTAACTATTTCCCAGTATGTACAGTCTGTGTGTTACATTTTAGGTTTTAAATAGGGTTTATGAAATCATATGATGCATTTATCCTAACCAGCCATTTAGAAGGTAGATGACTAGAGTAAATTGTCGTCAAGTGACAAGTCAAGAGAAACAGGCAGCTATGTAATCACCCATCTTGAAAAAGATTGATAAATGGAATTAATTTACATTGTGACATGCCTATCTCCCTGCTGCTGATGTTTTGCATCTCTAAGTGAAAGGTCTTACTTTTAAATAGCTGAAGTTACATGTTATAAATCCCCCACTAGTGATTCAGAAATCAAAACCATGTTCTCATAGCTGAGCTGTGTACTGAAAAGCCTAGATATTACTGAACGTTCTGTGGTTTGTATAAACATATATAAGCTATGGGCGCAGGAACAACCATAATTTTTGTGTATGAAATACTAATATTGAATAAACTTGGCTATATGGTCAAGGTGATAAGATCATACACTGCTGGGTGATCTTGCCGGTTCAGTTTGATGGTTTTTTGGCCACATCTAGACCTTGTTCAGTTCTGCCATGTCAAATTTGCTTTGGCCAAAATGCTTGCATCATTCCTCAAATTGCGGTTTAACTTTCCTCTTAAAAAAATTTAAAAATAAGGCAAAGTACTGAGGAGAAGCTGGTGGTGTAAATAGCTTTTAGTTTCTTAATAGTACACCAACATGATGGACTAAGGATTTTTTCACTAATTTACCTATGTTCCCTCTAAACATAAGGCAGATTACTAAATTATTTTATCAGGCATGACCCTCTTCCTTCTTTGAAGAGAAGGAGTTTTGAGAGGTTTAGAAAAATTAAAGATAATCAAGATGATGACCACATGTTTTCTGACCAGCATAGCTACCTGGATGTGTAAAGAATATATTGCAGTCTTCTGCACTATTATGAAATGTCTAAGGTATTCTGAAGCCTAGATGTATAATTCTGAAATGAGGATTGCACTTTGAATTTGTACCATTTTATACTACATATCTTCACTGACAGACTGAAAGCACATTTTAAATTTGTAGTACAAGAAAATCTTTGTATGATGACTAAGGTTACTTGATTTAGGAAGAAATTAAAAAGTTGTCAACCTGTATTCTCACTTAATTGTAAGATTTATAATATTGTCTTCATATCTTTGATGAAGAGACGTATGGACTGAGAAATGAACAAAAGTATTTACTTCAATATATGTGCTCAGAATCATTCTATTCTTTTGCAAATCCCTGCTGAGATTTAAGAGTGCCAGAAGACCTACACAAGAATATTGTATTCATACTCCCTGTTATTGATACCTAAAGGTTGATCCGTCCTTCCTCAGATAAAACCTAGGAGACTGCAGTAAGTCTGTATTAGTTTTGGGTAGTGGATGCCCTTAAAAAACAGGGAGGAAGAGAGGATACTGCTGTGATTAGTTCCCTTTTTGTTACAAGATTCATTGTAGACTGAGGTGTCTCCTAGGATACGTGTTACACTAAACATTAGGAGAATGAAGCATCTCATTACTTGGTTAAGTTGGTCAATAAAATTGTTATAAATACATTTAGATTTTTTTTCAGGAACTAGATTAGGGAAAAGTAATTTCCAAGGACTGAAAATGACCCAGGAGGGAAAGTCTAGTCCTATCCTTATAGTTATTCAAACTGCAGGTGAGTTTTGGTATATTCAAGAGTATTATTAGTGAGACCTTTTCATTTACTGAGCACCTGTGAAGTTTCACAGATACAATCCCCATAGATTAGTAGTCACTGTGGGCATGCTACTATTGTTTAGTAGTTGATAAATATAAACACAAAAGAATCAGGTATAAAATAAACTTCAAAGAATAGGCTATTTTTCCACAATAAAGAGAAGGTGGCTGGTGAGGAAAGTGTGCCAGTGATGCCTTCTGAGCTGAAGGAAATAGTACATTCTTTCTCTTCAGGGCAGTTTGTGTGTGTCTTTTCTAATCTTCACTAGCTGTGCAGATGTTAATGACCACTTTTACCCAGATCTCTTTTCGTAATGTTTTTCATCCACAATTCTTCAAAAGTTTCAAAAGTGTGAAATGTCAGCAAAATATTTTACATACAGACAGAATAATAGTGAAGACAAAAGAGAAACTATAATAAACATCTGCTGCAGACCCTGAGGACTGAAGAGAGCAACAGGAAAACAAACAAAAACACTACTGGGCAAGTATTAAAACTCAGGACAACAAGATAATTTGCTCAAGGGTGACTACAATGCGCTGGACATCTGTTGGGTAACAAATACAGGAAACCGCAAAACATCAAAGATATTCTGCAATTAGCCAAAGGATAACTTCATGATCTCTAAAGCAGAGGATGCAAGCATGAAGGCAGCTAGTCTGTATTAACTCTTCCAAGCTGGTGTGATTGGAAATCACTTACATATCAGACAACCTGTTGATAAAGGGCCACTTTCATTTAAAAAAAAATCACAGAATAGAATGATAAATATAAATTTGTGGCTTTAAAAGCAAGTGTTTAGATCATTACACATCATATGAACTAACACAAGATTACTTTCTACATCTTCGTTGAAAATTTCGATGTTATCATAAATGTGGTTTTAGTGTATTCGTAGTTTCTCTCCCTTTTTCCAGCCATTCTTAAGCAGGTCTTGTGCTGATCTATGTCTGGACTTAGTGCTTTTCTTAGCTTGTGCTCTTTGTCCCAGCAGCTCATAATTCATTTTTCTTGTCCAATATGTCCCCATTAGTTTCCCTAATCCTGTCTTCCTGCTTTAACAGATCTTGTTTCTCGTTCTCACATTCTCTCTTAGCTGATGCATTCCAAAATTTTGTCCTCTTGTCTGACTCCTCTGTATCACTATGAAATTTCTTTTGCTTCATTAAGAAGAGAAGCTAATTAGGTGTCAGACTCAGACCTTGTGCCAAGCTAGGACATTTAAAGTTCTCTTAAACAAATTCAGATTTTTAGTACTTTCAGTTTAGGGCTGGAGCATGTCCAATGGCTTTTTGAAGAAAATAAAGGCACAGTATAATAAATGACATTTTAGTAAGTGCTGTGGCCTGTGAGAAGCTTGCACATATTAAATGATCATGTAGGCACAACAGTAGAAAAATTCAATTAAATAACTCATGACTGTGCAGTCTTTAGTGGCTTGGCTTCTTATAATTTGGCCATAGTTTGGTCAAGTTCATGAAGACAAAAGAAGAAAGATAAATAATATAGAAACTACCATTCCAAAGTCAGCTTCTGCTCCAAAGTTTGGAGGCATTGAAGTTTTACAAGGAAAAGATTGCCAACTTTATTACATTGACCAAATGATGCCTTTTTCCTTAACTCACATGTCAAAGATAGTTGAACAATTTCCGCTGAAGCTTTCTCAAAACACACACCCTAGGCCAACACCAGTCATGAAAAATTCCAGCACAAATGCTAAAAGTTGGCAATGTTTGAAGCAGCTTTAAAAGAATTCTAAATAAATTTGACTACTAGCTTCCTTCCAGATGGCATTGATGGGAATTCTGCTTTTCAGAAGCTTTATTGTTTATATTTATGTTTATATTGTTATTGTTATTTGGAAAGTTTTTAGTTTAAAAAATTCCATTCACTCTACCTATGAAGATGTTAAGCAAGGTTTTATTAACCAACTGGTTTCATTTGAAAATATATGTATGTGCATTTTAAAAGAACTTTAAAATGTTTGAAGTACATCTATAGTGACTGCAGCTATATTGTAGAAAAACCTCTATTAGATTTAAAGTCTATTAGCTGAAGGACTAATCATTAGCTGAAATTGGAGGACCAGCAGCAGTCCAAGCATAGCACCAGATAGACCTTGAGAAGTTCTGACCATTTAGATATGCAGCTGTTCAGAGTTTTGCCAGGCTTATTTACAGCTAAGGAATATCTGGTTTTTTGAGTTGTTTCTAAAAGATAATTGGAATCACTGCTCATGTAGGTAAATAAGCAGAAAAGTAAGGATGACAGAATCTGACCTTGCCAGTTGATAGTATAAGACCAAAACCATAATTTAGTGAAAGCTATTCTTTTAAGTAGTGCTACTTTAACCAAGACTGTATTGTTGATGTTATTAACCTTTCTTAAGACCTTTGAGAAAAGAAGAAAATCTGAAGATGCACAGTAATTTGAAGAGTATGTTATGAACCTTATAAAAGAGATCAATTTCAACAACAACCTGTCATCTACTGGCATAAAAGTAATGAAATTGGAATAGCCCACTGGAGAGGCTGCTGATGTTCCAGTTAGTCTTCATGTAATTGAAAGAATTTGGCCGTGATTGAAGCATAAATTGTATGGATATTTTTGTTAGGAAGCTTGGCAGACTCCTTTAGGGAATTAATTATCCTCTGATGGATACAATGACAAAGTTCTGTGCTATATTTCAGGAATTTTATTTCTGAGGTTCTTCTGTCTTACTGCAAAGAAGGAGCAATATACAATATATCTGCTGTCGATCACTGCAATTTCTTTCTTAGGTATCTGCTGTACGAAAAATTATGACATAGCTCAAATAATCTATTTCTTTCACAAAAATAAATTTCTCTTTTTAATTCTTAGGGTGTTTTAAAAATATTTTTACTTATAATATTTCAGATTTTAGGATCTACCAGTCACCCCTGTGCCCTGAGGAGTCATAAAAACTTTTAGAGAATTATAGTGATGTCTCTGTAGAGTCCTGTGAAAAGGTCATGTATGTTAAACATGAAAAAGAAAGACTTTGGTCTTCTAAAATCTCTAAAATAGTTTTGTCAAATGAAGTGACCTTACTGTAAGGTCAGAATTGAAAGTTTCAAGTTTGGCTAGATAATTCTGCATGGGTGGGCTTATTGACACTTTCTACTTGTTTTTAAGAAAAAAGTGCTTAATCACATGGGAACTTAATAACTCCCCATTTGAATTCTGTCCTACAAAGCATGCATTCACATCCTTAATTTTCACTTGATGTTTAATTATAATTTAATTGAAAACTTTCAATAGATAGGAGACAAAGACCTACTGTTATTTTAGATATGCTAGAAGTGAAAACCTACTTTTTATCCCTTTAAAAATTTAGTGTAATTCAGTTCAACTTAATTGAAGTGACACTAGATTTATTCTAACATGAATAAAAGTAAGTCACCATCAGAGGGTTTATTTAATAGGGTTAACCTGTACAAAAAAGAAGAAAGAGCATTTTTTTTCCTTAGAGGCACCTTCCAAAGCTTCCTTTCCTTTTGGAGAATGAGAACGCAAGAAGTCCTTTTTGATATTTTTTTGAAATATACATTTGAACTCAAATTGCAGTTATCACTTCGAGGGTGGAATTAGGATGAAAATTCCTATTTTTAATTGTATGCAGGTATAAGAATGGATAAAAAAAATACCTGCTTAAGACATTTTAAAATATCTAAATATAACTTGAGACAGTAAGAATTTTTCAGCTTAATGATGAATTATAATACCAGATTTTTAAAAAAGAAGACAACAAGATAGTCATGATGCAGCTATTATGCAAAATAGTCCATACACTGCAACTATTTGAATGACTTTTCTGATTGTTAATATGTGCAGAGAGTATAACTGTGGTGCTGTAAATATATATGTGCTGTGTATCTGGCAGTACATTACAAGGTGGTTCGTTGTCTGTCACATTAACAACAAAGGTTTATTACTTGGTCAGGTGCCTCACTGAATACATGGTGCAGACTCACTGAATAAATGGACACAAACAGCTGGACATATGCACAATTAAACAGGTATAGCAGTCAATCAATTATACACATCAGAATATAAAATAATTTCCTGTTTTCTAGAAACACAAAAGGTGAAAGATATGAAAACTAAGAATCACATATTTAGTGCTTTTATAAAATTATATGATGGCATATTTTAATCCCAGCACTTAGCTATATTTACAGTTAACCTATCTGAATTCAGTAGGTGCTTAAACATCAAGTGGATATTAAGGATGTGAATACAAGCTTGGTAGGATGAAATTCTTTCATGAGTTCCCAGATATGCTGAGTAAATCTATTATGTGCCAATATCTGCAACAGGAATGAATATGCTTTCTCATAAAACAAAATTCTTGGCCCTATTGGAAAATACTGAGCACTTTCCTACCACTGTAATGAAAACATTTGGGAGTTATGCACATTATATAATGTATAATATATTTTCTCTATTTATAGATGTCTCATGTATTTAAAAACAGGCTAGATTTTGAAAGTCAAATATTCCACATGTATTAGCACTGAACCACTTTGGTAACTTTATTCAAAAAAACCCCACGACTATGAAGTACTGAGAAACATTGATAGCCTCAATTTCCATCAGGTATCAATAATAGAAATACTGGAGTAGCAACACAGAGTAGGTTCTATATGTCTTAATCTATAAATACTATAAAGAAAGTGGTAAATCATGCCTGAGCCAACATTTTCCAACATAGGATATGAATCTGGGAACACTGGTGGTGGGGAAATGCCACAATTTAATCTACTACATACTTATATATGAAGCAGTCCAAAGGCACTTTCCCAATTTTTACCAGCATGAAGGCTTAAAAAAAAAAGTCTTTAATAATCATGCAGCAATAATATATACCATGCCTTTTTGCATTTTTTAAATTACTATTTTAAATACTCAGTTCTAAAACACTGATAAAAATACAGTGATAACAAATCATTCTTTTTGCCTTGTCTTATTTCTTCTCTGTAATTTTCAGCTTTTGTTTTTGGTACATTTCTTCTAGTTTGAGAACCTGAGTTCTACTTGCAATACAATTTTGATTACTTTTTAATTTGTATACTTTAGTTCTCTGACATGTAGCAGAATAAGTTGTTACAGGAATGTAGTTTGCTAGTATCTCTTTTTAGAGGCACTTCTTCTCCTATAGTAAGATTAAAACCTATTAAAAATAGCTTTGTTAGGTACCTGATAGTCCAGCTATGGAGAAAAAAAATTTAAAGCTAAAAGGCTATTGTCATTTTTTCTTTTCTATCCCAAGGGTTTTTGAACAGGGAAAGATACCAAGTTTAGATAAATGCTGAATTTAGATGATTAAATATATTAACCTTTTCCCTCATTTGTGTGGCTTGAATTTTTTTCTTCTTCTTGTTTGTAGACATTAGAAAACATGTATTTTGAAAAAGAAGGAAGAAATAACTTTAATCTAGATTCAATCCATTAAGCCTAGATTCCATTTCTGTTTGAATGTGTAGGTGCAACTTAATGAAAGACTGACTAGCCATTATCTTTTAAGAGTCTCTCACAAGGAAAATCCCTGTTGTTTTTGAAGATATACATATTATTCTTTTGCTTCACTGATTTAACTATATGAAATATCATGAGTACAAATGATCCCAGACATTACACTTTATGGCTTCTATCTTTGATTTTGTGCTGACCTAAACGAAAAATTTTCCTATGAGTCTAAATTAAAATCAAATCCATTTAAATATGAGTTTCTCAACATTTTGATTTGCAAACTTATGAACCTCTGTCAAGCTTTTTGAGTTGAACTCAGCTGCACACATATTTCAGTACAATGTTGAAAATACTTTTATTACTTAATAGTGATTTGAATCAAGAACAGTAAATGAAAGTCTTCTTAAAAGGCAGTTAGTATTATGATTCCATAGTCTTCTGAAATAAATGTATTCTCACTGTTATGTGTTGTTTAGAAAGCTTGGTTTCTCATAAAATCTTGCTTCAAGACATTGGGAAAATCTGCTTTAACAACCCATCTACTTATATCAAGAACACTGAACAGTAAAAATGCAATTCCAGCCTCTCTGACTTGCTGCTCTTATTGTATTTTTAAATTTCTTTTTATGGCATTGCTTCTTGTTCTGCAATGAAGTATTTCATACAATAAATGGACCATGTGCTTTTCTACCTGAGTCATTATTAAAAGGCCATAAATTAAAAAGGGAATAAGGTATAAAATTCATACTATGTACTCGTGACTAAGCATTTCTGACTTTGTCACTAAAATATTATAGAATGGGTGAAAATAAATGTTTGATTTAATATTTACAGAAAAGTTAATTTTAGTAAATTTACTATTGAAAATTTGCTCCACTGAGATTTTGTAAGAAAAGTGTTTATAAAGATTATTATTTCTCAAATGTTTCATATATGCACACAACTTCAAGACTTTCTGACAGTAGAGTATAAAGTGTATTTTTTCCACTAGATTTTAAGTAAATATTTGTTCTGAAAAATGGTAGCAACATGATACCCTAAAACTATTTCCTGAGAAATACTCTTGAAAGAGAATAGCTTACTGCAACATTATTTTAAGTTCCTTTTTTGTGCCAAATATGTATTTTTGACTATTATACCATGTTATACTATTTTATTAATGAAGTTCGGAATACTATTTAATGAAACTTTACATATTTTTATCCCCTGCAGATCACTTCAGGGTATGGCCTTAAATTAGTTGAAAAGGAATTTCCTTGACTTAAATTTAACTTTCATCCTAATAATTTTTTTAGGATCCAAAGCTTACAGCTATCTTCAGATATGGGATATATTATCTGACATATTTATTGCATTTCTTTTCAAAACAGGCCTATAGATCATTACTGAAAAGAAATGTGAACATACTTTTTTTTCTTTTTTTTTCTTAATTTTCTCAGATCTGTTTACCACTTTCATATCACAGTCTTATCCCAACAATATAAATTATTTATTTAGCATCTTGTTTTCTCAGTATCTGTGTTGAATTCCTCAGAAATCAAAGTTTCCTGGTGTGACTAATATAGTTTCCAAACCAAAGTCTCAAATTTATCCATCTTAAAGAATATGCATGATTTTATCAAAGTATTTCTGAATACCTCTGAAGGTGCCTTGGCTGACAGATTCTTAGCTTAGGTATTTAATTTTGGTTTAAATCTCTCTATAGTCACTTTTCTCTGGAATCACATTAATCAATATTTTTTTTGTCCCTGCTACAATGTTTCAAGCATTACTTCTTATCACAATGGCTAATTTATTTTAATTTTTTTTCCTAGTGAGATAGTGAAAATTTGTATCTTCATTAACTTACATTTATTTTTCAGACTCTGATTAGGCGTATGTGTTCTTCAGTGGCTTCTTACAGTTTTAAATCCCTTCTGGTGGAGAGTTCAATTTTTCCATTGAGACCCTTTGTTTTGCCCAGTTTTATGGTTGTTGATGATGTTTTGCTTACCTCTAATTGCACACATTTCTGTGAAGTGCATTTCCCAAAATGAAGTACTATCTCACATTTCATGTCACTGATGGTACATAAAACTGTGCTGTTACTTAATGGAATTAGATCTTCCTACTTAGAAAGGAATTTGCAATTTATGATTCACTGAGGCCTCCTTCCTAATTCCCCTACATCCCTTCAGATTTTTTTACAAAATGATGAAACAGACAGGACTGGACAGGTTTAGGGATTCTTTGGTGAAAGTCTCCAAGCATTGTGCTGTTGCAATGTTTTGGTAAGAACCTCTGTCACTTTTGTTTTTCCCTCAGTAAAACTGCTATGTAACTTAAGTTTCATTTTTCACTGTCTTTTAAGTGTTGATTTTCTACAGAATTGGCATACTTGTATTTTTATACTTCTTAATTCTATTAGAAAAAGGCAATTATTTTCATAAGAAATGTCAGTTTGCAGTGAATGCCACATCAAAACAATGTGCAGTGAGATTTCTGTGGTGAAAATCATGCTGGGATTATGTTAACCATGAATGGACTGTACTCTGTTTTACAGTTAATGTTTTTGTCACCCCGTAGGTTTCCTTTCAAGTAAAGAGAAGCAAAGATCAGAGAATCTCTATTTAGACCCTAAAACCTGGGCAAAAGAAAAATTTCACCTAAGAAAATGATCACATAGCAAAATATCCTGCACAAAGGCAAGGCACATAAGGAATGGCTCTTCTAGGAAACTTGGGGGTAAGGGGGGCTGCCTGCTGCTGCTGCAGAAGGGAAGATATCACAGGCTTTTACTTCTCAAAAATTCTAGTTTTGAATAACAACTTTCAGCTCCTCCTGGAAAAAAGGGTGCTTTAGACGTTTGCTTTCAGCAGACGCCTGGTAGTGGCTGGGAGCTGGTGGTAGGGAGCAGGTTAGACAGGCACAGGCCTGGAGAACAGGTGCCTGGAGAAGGTGGGAAACCCTGATAAAGGCAGTGTGCTCAGCCATGTAAGGGGTATGGCACAAGGCAGGGCTCCTGGCACTGACCACAGCAGAGATGGACAAAAAATTATTATCTACTGTTTGCATTCCAGCATGTTCTTAGCTCCTATAAAATCCAAAACAATGGGCCGTGACCACGTGTGTCTTTGTGCAACTGCTTTTATCTGCTTTGGTCTCCCAGGTCTTCCCCTCCAGCTGTGCCAGTGACTGACAGCCATTCTGGGCTGCACTAGAGGATCCAGGGGGTGGGGGGTAGAGCACATCCCACTTTTCACAGAACTTGCACTGCCTCACCAGCCCTCACCCTCTCTTCTGTTGTTTTGAGCCAGTAATCATTTTCTTCAGTCTCTCACACCTGGGAAACAAACAGGAAGAATTAGAGGTCTGCATGTGGTCACTGAAACATTTCTAATAATGACATAGACTGGTCCCTGACTGGCAGGGGAGCATCTCTGCTGAGAAGAACTTAGGGTTCCGATAGATGGCAAGCTAGGCATAAGACAGCATCTTGTCGTGGCAGTAAAACAGGCCAAGAACCTCCTGATGTGTAAAAACAGGAGCACGTGTAGGAGGTCCAGAGAAATGAATGTTCCTTGCCTTCAGTAAAACTTCATCTTGTGACGGGGATCTATTTTAGGTCCTCTGACAGACGGCAAATTCTTATGAACTACAGCAAGTTCAGGCAAAGCACTTCATAGTGGTGAACATTGTCAGGGTAAAACACAACAGGCATAAACTGAAACAAAAAATCAACAAGAGGAGCAATACTGATCTAAGGAAACTGCTTGCACTGAATGAAGTGATGCTCAGCATGGGATATATGGGAGAGTGAAACCTACATGAGATCTGAGCTGTCTTTCTTTCTGTCAGACAAAACACAATCGCACTGACACTGAATGTTAGATTACTGAGAAATGTGGTGTATTTATGATTTTGGCACTTTTATCATATCTGTTGTTATAAAGAGAAATTCAGTACTTCAATTTTGCAGTAGTTTTTGAATCATGTTTCCAACTGAGTTGAAAAGGAAAAAAATGTAACAAGGCAATTCAAAAGAAAAATACAACCTTAAAGATTAAAATTGGGCCTGCTCAGTCTCAGGAAGGTATGACAGAGAGAAAACTTCATCAATGTCTGTCAGTATCTGAAGGGAAGGTGTCAAACAGATGGAGCCAGGTTCTGCTCAGTGGTACCAAAGCAGCAGGATAAGAGGCAATGGGCAGAAACGGATGCACAGGAAGTGCTACCTAAATGTGCAGGTGACCAAGCACTGGAACAGATTGGCCAGAGAGGCTGTGGAGTCTCCCTCACCAGAGATATCTGAGAATCATCTGGGCACAATCCTGTGCCATGTGCTCTGGGATGACTTTGGCTGAGCAGAGAGGTTGGATGAGATGACCCACTGTGATCCCTTCCAACCTGAGCCATTGTGTCATTCTGTGATTCTGTGATATTTGTCAGGTGCCCTTATATTCCCCATGAGTATTAATGGGAATATGTAAGGTTTGATGAGAGTCTTTTAATTAGAGAGGTTCTAAAGGTTCTGATCAATTAAATTGTTTGTTTCAAAGGTAATCAAAAGTTTTAAACATCTGGACGGTGTAGTTATCTTTAGGGTAGTTTATCTTAATTATCTTTCTCTTTGTGCATATTACTTTTATTTAAATAGGCTGAGGGAATAAGTTGTCTAAGTTAACAACAAAGGCTGATTTCACTTTATTTCTTTTTGAGAAAGAGCTGCAATAATGCAAGTAAACCAGGCTGCTCCTTAGAGACTACCTGTACCATAATTTGGCTTTTTTCTTAAATAATAGTTGAATATCAATTAGAGGTATTTTTGTTTCTTTTGAATTTATCACTAACTTAAGAGAGCCTAGCTATTTCTGTTAACATTTTTTCTTCATTCTTATGTTTTAACATTACTATAAATAATATTTTAGAATATTTAGACTAATGAGAAACATTGAACCACTCATCCAATTTTTATAATGATAAAAAATATTACTCTAACATTCAAAATGAATTTGAAAGTGTGACAAGACAGTCCCAAAAGCAATGCAGCAGAAATACTTGTTTTAAAGTTATTTAAACTTGTAGTAATAAAGCCTAATTTAAATAAACATGGCATAACTAGATGAACTTTAGTGAATTATGATTTTTAGAAGATTTTGTATGTTTTTGATAAAAAAAATCTAAAGTGAATTGCAAATGAGAAACAAAGAGTAGTAGTATGGTGTAATATTCACCATCAAATTTTTGCATCTGTGGAGAATTAATCTTTCTACTATTGTGACATTTGTATTAAAAGCAGGAATGTGATGATAAATCCGTTGATACAAAAATGTGTGGCGTACTACAAATGTGCAAGAATATTATATAGAAATAAGTGAAAGCAAATATTATAAGAAATAAAGTATTACATTATAACAAAAATAATATAAATGTCTGCTCTAAATCAGGTGATGATTTGGAAAGAACAGAAGAAAATATTTTGATCAGCATGTGGCTGAGACATCATTATAACTCATCACTAGTGGCATTCTAATTCATAATTTGTGAAAGACAATTTCAGTTAATATCTTTGCAAAAATTACTGAGAAGGACTACATACTTGAGGACTCAAAACATAATTTATCTTAAGAGTTCATAATTTTTACAAAGCATTTTGGAAAAGGAGTTAAGATTCAACTGCGGTATTGTATTACTGTGGATTATGTGAGACCCTGTGTCAGATAACCAGCTTTAGTAGATATTCCTTGGTTCCTAAATTTTTTGTGAATAAAATGTGAGGTCGGTGTGAATTTCTTCCTAAAGCTGCTGGAAACCACACAGCTTGCTCTGAAAATGTTTCCGTATTTTAGCAAGGGCTTTGTAGAGAACAGTGCTGAAAGCTGACCTTTGAAATGCACTAAATTCTTCCATGCTGTCTTTTATGTGCAATTTATCACTACCCTGTGGATCATACTGCATAGCACTTTATTTTTGAGCTAGTCACGTGGTCTTCCATAGGACTGTTCAGTTTTTGAGACATTACGCAATGTAAATTTAGTATCGCATTTCATTCCTCAGTTTGCATTAGCATCCTTTGCTTTTAAGCTGCTTGTTTCTTAAGGAGTGAATTTTTATATTTATCTTAGTCCTCTTTGCTATTACTTTATATAATTTCTCTTGCATTTCTTTTCTCTTCAGCTTTTCTGAAGACTCATTTTTTTTTCTTTTTCTTTCCTTTATGATACAAACTAGGCATGTTCATCTCTGACTACAATATTCTTCTGTATTCACATACAGGAATATAGGCCTAAATATCAAAATACTTTTAATCTTTGATACTTCTTGCATTTCATAATTTCCTTTATGTGTTCTATCTACCCTGACTAATACTACATTCAATAACCATGAAAGATTAAATTGCAAATATGAATAAAAGCAGAATTAATTTTAATATTTCTTTTCTAAATCTGAATATATGTCACAGTTGCTCCCTCATTTTATATTGTATTGTTATAAAGACACAGATTACTATTCAAAAATTCTGTATGTCTCAGAAATAGATATTTGATATATTAATAGATATTAAATATATATTTGAAGAAAAAGATCTTTATCCAGACTGATTAAAAAAAGTTAACTTAAAAAAAGTGTAGTGATGGGAAGCAGAGGTGGTTTCAGAGTACTCATCTCCCATTAATTTTTTTACTTATTTTTAAAAAGGTTTCAGAAGAAGAATGGTTGGGAGGGAGGGAAACAAACAAACAAACAAAACAAAGAATAAAATAAAAAACCAAACTATAAACCAACCCTTTTTTATGTTCCCAGAGAAGGAGCTATAACTATTGAGAATACCCTAAAGTGCTTCTTATGCTAAAAAAGTAACAGATGGTATCTTCATAACTTTCTTTTCCACCTTTCATCCGTTTTTCCTGTGTCAACAACATCCTTTCTCTTTCACACACTTGGTTACTGTCCTGCCCTTGTTGAATTCCTTGTCACTTTTGTATGAGATGCTTGACTTTATAAAATTTCTGTGAAAAGAAAAAACAGACTATTATGTCCTAATGGCTTACTCTTTCCTGCAGTGTAGGATATGTTTAGTTCCTTCTGTGCTTACTTTTAATCATTTTTTTTGGAAATGGAACACTTAAGAACTTTCTGCATGGGTTTATACTTACCTGATGGAGCATGCTGGGTGAAACAATGGAGTCTTTGTTCCTCGGTGGTTTGTGGAAACCATCTTTTATACATCACATCACAAGGTTGCCAAGTAGAAATGCACACATGAACTGCAAAGCTCTCCCATGTCTGACAGCACCAGCTTAACCTGAAGAGTCTGCAGAAGCATGGGCTGTGATCCCACTGAAAATGACAGTGATGTCTTTATANTATGTTTTTTTATATATATAAAAAAATATATATATATTATTCTCTTCAAACAATTGACTTGGAAGGACTACATATTTAGTTTATATATAATGAATATTTCTTAATAGAATTTCTCCTACACTCTTGTTTTCCATTTGACAGCAGTTTTTTCAGCCGCTGCTTAGACTCACTATGGAGTAAGTTTGGTATTAAAAAAACAAAAGTTGCACCCACTCTTCTATTTCTGAGCAAAATAAGTCAAGGAAATGGTGGTTTTACTGTAAAAAATGTTCAGAAAGCTCAGAAAATCTTGTTTTCAGAGGAAGTAGTTTACCAGAGAAAGTAAAAATACTTTACCACACAAGCTGTTTGTCACTATATTTATGAGTAATTCTTACACAGTAATGCATGCAGATACTGTTTTTTACAATCAATCTTTTTTTTAGAAGTAAAATGCAGACAGTTACTCTATGTACTAGCTGTGGCTGGAGTGGAGTTAATCATCTTCACAGAAGCCTCACATGGTGCTGTGCTTTGGGTTTGTGGCTAAACAGTGTGGATAACACTAATGTGTGTCATTTTCCCCCTCTGCACCCTACTTTCCCCACTGTGAGTAGGCTGGGGATGGTTAAGAAGCTGGGAGCACACACAGCTGGGACAGCTGACTCCTGCTGGATGAAGGAATATACCACACCCTATAATGTCATGCTCAGCAATAAGAATGGACAGAGGAATAAGGAGATAGGCGTTTTGGCTTCCAAGGTGGCCTTTTTCCAGAGATTGGCAGGGTATCAGTCTGCATGAGGTGGTGAGTGCTTGCCTTTGCATCACTTGGGTTTTTTTCTCTTTCCTTCACTTATTAATCTGTTTTTGTCTCAACTTAACTTGTCTCGTGATTACTCTTCTTGTTTAGTCCTCCGTCCCACTGGGGTTGCGGTGGTTGAGTGAGCAGCAGTGTGGGTGCTTAGCTAAGGATTAACTCACAATGCTTTACCTACATTTCTGTAATATGAAGCTTCTGTTTTATGAAGTGGTAGAACTTAGTTCTCTCTGTGCAAGGATCCAGAAATGCACCTAACTCCAAGTCTGATTTTGAGGATGTTATTCCAGGTGTGTGATGAGAAATGAAAGTGATTGTTTAGATGTTTAAAGCCAGGAATGTATAAGTATATTCCCGAATTTTGCCCTTACCAAATGTATTTCTAGGACAATGCTGAAAGTGGGATGCTTGTTACAGAATCTTTTGTAAACTGCTTTAATGAGTTCCAAAATACACATGCATACATAAATATGCATGAGGAAAAACAATTTAATTCTTTACAAATGTGCTGCATATTTGCATGGTCATTAAGAAATGATCTCTAGGCCATGCATTGAAACAGCCACATAAACAACAGCAGCAATATGATCATTCTTTCCCCTCTTATCTGGTAAAGGTGCACACTTCAAGATCATTAAGCTTCCTGTGTGAATAAGGGACATGGTGGTCATACTGATTTCCATACAGTTTAGTAGAAGCATGAGATATCTTCCTCCCATGTATCTGTATATAAATACACACATAAACACATTATTTTCTATTTAAAATGAAAGGTGGTTTTAGCTGTATAGATGTTGTTTAAAATGTTAGTATTTACAGGAAACAGAAGGAAACCAACACCTCCCTATGAGAAAAATAAATTATCTCATAGCATAAAAATAAATTATTAATCTACTCTGTTGCTCCCCAACACCTCACCAAAATTACTTCTTGAGCAAATTTCTTTAAATGATACATCTATCTTTGTTCTCTGATGATTTCAGAGCCTGTGCACAAAAGGCTTAGATAGGTGTATTAGAACAAAAGCAGTGGATATGTAAAAAATAAAACTACTTCTTATTATAGCTTATATTTATATTGGAAAAAAATAAGATAAAGATGACAATGTTGATATCACAAATAAAATAGTCTCTCTTGCATTTTTTAAATTTAAAATTGTTGCCGAGAAACATGAGAAAGTATACAATATATTTTAAATCTACTCGCAGATTAATAAAACAAAGTAAAATAAAAGCAATAACTTACATTCTGCAGATCTTGACCCTGCCAACATGACTTGAAAAAGCTGGCAAAAAGGTTGTCCTCTTGTTGAATTGTTTGGCTCATGTTTTATGCACAAGCATGCTTTGCTTCCAGATTTGGCATGAATGTCTTCCTGTTTCCCTCAGGGATGAATGCATCCAGGGCAACAAATAAAAAGGACAAAGTCCCACTTTCTGTTACAGTTTAAGATAACCTTCATGATACAAGCTGCTACCACAGATCAGAATCTTTCTTTATACCTGTCTATGTCTTTTTTGCTTCAGATCTTCATCAAAAATCCTTTTGCAATAGTGTGGAACAGTCAGTTGATTTCAGGAGTGGTTAACTATGATCTGCACTGTGTTTGGGAACTAATTATAGATTATTTTTCCTGGCCCTTTTCTGCATAGCTGATGTTTGGCTCTGTGTTCTGGCACGTGGCTTTTGGATGCACAGTGACTTGGTGGAAATGGCTTTCTCAATGTGCTTCTTCCTGAGTAAACTTAATCTGCTTTTTGCCTTTGTCCATTACGTTCTCTTGGGAAGCACAGATTTAGTGTCACAAACTTCAAACATTGCTGACTTTGATGGAGATTTTGAACAACTTCACTGCAGACATGTTTCAATCCTCTTCTACAGTGTGCTCTGCTGCAAGCTTGCTCTTGACAGTCAAGCTCCCATGTAAAGGAAACAATAATCCTAAAGTATTCATTCGGTGGTGTAGATACAAAACAAAGTATGCATGCTTTTTAATATGTGTTTTATATGTATTTTCAGCCTTATCCTTGATAAATGGATTATTAAAAAAAAAAAAGACTATTTGAATGCTGGACAGTTCTGTCAGAGGTGAACTGCAGGAAAAGTAGAGGTGAACTGCAGTGGTTTGTTTTCAGGTAGATCAATACTTTTTTGTTCACTGAAGCAGAATGGAATAATTCCTACTGCTGTATACTGCCATATCACTACAGATAAAATGTTCCCCTTCTTTAATACAACAAAGCCCATGGACCTAAGCTCTAAACTCTTTCTAATCTTCTGCACATGTATTATAAATGTATGAACAGCTTTAAGGGTTTGGGTATGAATCTGTAAAAGCCATTTAAAATAAATTATACTTAATCCATGGCTTGAATAATTAAAAAAATAACAAAATATCTATTCTACAACATAAGTTATATATGCAGCATAGGTCAATCTTTAATTTTTCCAGTGTGAGATAGAATTTTCATGTTACTTAAATACAATTCTTCCAAATCTCCTTTCACAGGTGATTTGTAAGTCTTCAGTGGCATGCTTTAAGATGCATGCAATATACCTGAGATGTTGGAACATTTTAATGTTAGAACTTTTTAAATGTTATTCAGATCTCCTTGGGAAATATGATTCAGCACATTTTGTTAAATGAATATTAAATTACAAATCCCAAAGGGCTGTTGTCATACACATTAAAAAAACCCAAACCCCAAAAAAACCCAAAAAGTTATTAAGTTGCAGCTTTCACCTTGAAGGGACCAAAAATATTTTTTTCAAATTATTTATAACTAATGTGTAAGCCAGTTTGAAATGCAGCTTTTTGCCGCTAGACACCCATGTAAACACATAAAATGGAGAAAATAGGATAAATTTCTAGCAAGTATCAACTCTATTAGAAATTTGACTGATGGGCTTCTACCGAGTAGAGATTGTGTGAATATTGGTTTTGAAATTAATTCAATATTGTTCCTGAGTATTCCTTTTTTTGTCAACATAAATCAAAGTTTCATTAATTTATTAGCAATTTATTAGTATCTATGACGGTGCATAAAAACAATACACTGATGATAATGAAATTATATCTTCTTTTAATACACAAAATGTCTTATAGTATAAGCTACTTGGTCTTCAGAGTAGGTATCCAAACCTTAAGAAGTACCTGTAAATGATTTTATGCCACCACCCCGGTCCAGTCCCAGATTGCAGGTTTCAACAGGCCAGTGTGGGGCACAATGATAAAAGATGATAAAATAAAACAAAGCATGCACATGCACAAGATAGGACTAATCTGCTACTAGTTTATAAATGGAGAGAAAGAGAAAGCCTAAATAAAGAAGCTTAGTCCACTTTTAACAAGAGTTCCCATGTTTAGGAAATTTGAACTTCTGCATTTGGGGTTGTTTATATTCTTCTGCAATCGGAGAAGTTGAGCAGTGTTCCTTTAAAGAAATTTCCCCTATACCTTTCTGTTTCAGAGTAAGATTTATATAAAAATTCTTAGTGTTGTTTTTAGTTCCCAGAAGAGTAGATTAAATAGGTCACATTTAAAATACACAGGGTCTTCCCTAAAAACTGTAAAATAAGAGATCTCATGGCACTAGTCCACTATTTCACTCTTCAGTGTAGAACTCTGCATGTATGCAGCATACCACTGATGTTAATGGATTACTACTATTTTGCAGAATACAAAGGTCTATCACAGAAAACTGTACTGCAGACATTGCTTTAGAGTGCACATAATGCATTATCATGAAGAACTCCCATAACAAAAACTCTATTGGGATGTCAGACAAATAAATTATGATGTTGATGTTGAACTTTGCAAGCAAAAATAAAATTTGTCTGTGGTGTCTTAGTGACCTGCTTTGCCTTAAAAATATGTTATTTAATTTGCCTTTCTTTTGAATGTGAAGCTTAATGGTACTAACATTATCTGACTGCCCATTTGTTTTGTACACAGGAGGTCTGCTGACAAATAACACTGCTAATATTTTGTTTTCTACTTATCCAGTTGCATATGTATAATTACACACACACACACCACACACACGTACACATACATACAATTAATATATTTTGTGTCTCTTGGGAAATATATTCAAAGAATTCTGTGATGTCCACTATCATCTCACTGTATACAAAAAACTTCCTTCAAGCCCACATTATAAAGCAATGGCAAATACATTTTTAACTCACAACTGTATTTGGAAGATAGCATCTATACAAGGATTGAGTTTGGGGGGGTATCTCTTGAATATCACTTAGTCAAACTTCCCTCTTTGAAGTCACATCAAGTAGCACAGCTTGCTCAGTTGTTTACACACAAGGAGAAGATCCTCCTGAGCCTTCTCTCGTCCAGGTGAAACAATTCCAGCTCTCTCAGCTTATTATTGTGTCTCACCAATACTGACTAGAGGGAAGGCACACCTTTCTGGCAGGAACACCTGTTGGCATTACTTTTCCTAATGCAGTCTGTGAGGCTTCTGGTCTGCTTTGCCACGAGGCCATATTGTTAAAAAAAGTCACTATAGTTAACAAAATCTATAACTGTGAAAGAAAACTCTATTTTTTTAACTTTGAAAAAAAATAGAATAAAATGAAGTTAATTTTTAACTAGTTTAATGAAATTATTTGTCTCTAAACATTACATCCATATTTTTCAGTTTGGATTTTCTGTGAATAATTCATCTACAGAGAATGAGTGTACAAACTTCATTAATCTTTTAATATAATTGGGTGATGTGGATCATGGTTTCCAACTGTCTATCCAGTCCTCACTTGGTCTTTAAGTCAAAAACTCTGAATGATGCATCCCTTGCCTTTTTTTCTTTCTCTTAGGTTCAGTTTTTAACAAAACTATTTGTAGTTTGCTGGGTTTGTTGTGGTAGACTCATGGACTTTTGTCCAGATCAACTCTTCCTATCAAACAGACATTGAGAATAGCTATTAAAAGCTTAAACTGTCAAACATCCTTCAGCCTCTCTTCCTTCCTTGAAACATTCATGTGGAAATACTCTGCCCCTTCAAATCACGTTCAATGTTACTTCAGTGCTTATATGCAAGTACAGAACAGAACTGACATGGCTGCATATAGTTCAGTGCCAATATAATATTAAAACAGAAGAAAAAACGCCCCAACCAATAATAAAATGGCTAAATGTCCAGTGTAATTTCTTGCACTGAAATCATTCTGCTTATGACCTTCTTTAAAGCTGGGGTTGTTGTAACTGTCATGTTTGATGCAACTGTACTGTAAAAGAAATTTTGACCCCGATGAGCTCTAAAATCTATCAGAACAGGTGCACAAGGACATTCATAAGGACAGCTAGCTATGCTAGCTGTTCCAATAGTTGGTTAAGACACAGGTCTAATGGTAGGTCATTTTACAAGAGAATTTTAATTTCCTAGTTTTCACAAGTAATAATAAAATTAACTGACCAATTAAAAAAAAAAGTATTTGCTAAACCAACATATTGAAAAGGTAGGATAGAAACTAAAGATAACGTTGCTCTTCTTGCCCCATGCACCCTCTCCTCCAGCTTTTCCAATCTGATGATTGTAGAAGTGACACGTATTTTATGCTTGATGGATGAAAAGAGACAGTAAAAGGCAAGATGAGCTAATAACAGTAAAGTCTGTATTGAATCAGAAATGCGTTGAGGTACTGAGAGGAATCAAGATATGTGCTTCAATCATTAGAGTTTGTCACAAGTGAGATTTGTTGGTTGATGTGCTGTCAAAGTACTGAAAGAGAGAGGTTTTATAACAAGCAGCTAGACATGCAGAAAAAGAAGTTTAGGACCCAAAGGACTCAGTATAAATAGAAGTTATAAAGTGAAAAAGAGTAATAAAGTTGGCATCAAGAGAAGGGCAGTATTGATCCAGACTTTAAAAAAGACAAAACTTTTTCAGACACCTTGAAAAATTATCTTTTTAGTTTTTATTTTCTTAAAAATCATTACTTTTAATGATTAATAATTCACCTCTCATAAGAGAAACACTCAAAAATGGTCAAGCTGCATATAACTGTGAACACTATTCTTATCCCATCTATCTGCTTTTAAAGCATAATACATTTTCTTAAAAATATGGATGTAATCCAGTTCTGGATTGGTCTGAGTGTACATTTTCTTAAAAATGCATCTCATTGCATTGAAAAATTTACCTAATTTATAGCTACTGGTAAATCTTTTAGCACTTTTGAAAGTATTTCACTTCATTGCAATAACAGATTAGTGTTAACAATAGTACTTTAAAGAAATTATTGATGTTTCCTGAGAAAATTTAACAAACTGATTTTCTGATTTGAGAGTTTATTCTTCCAGCAGAGTTTTTGAATGTGCAGTGTTCTTCACAAATTCCTGCACGTTCCTTCCATCCACGTAATGTATACTGTTATCTTTTACTTTACAGTGCTTGCGAAATTCTTTATACTTACGTTTGGTTCGGTTTTGTTTCCAAATGCTAGTGGTTGACACAGTGTGCCCTTCTCTACAACTGGAACTTTATTTCCCATAACCCTGCTCAAGTAATAACCACTAGTAGAGGTTGTATGGATGTGTCTTTTCCTGATGGCTGCAGCCATTTCAGTAGACTCAAGCAATGCATGATGAGGGTGTGATTCAGACATTAAAAAATCAGACTCAATAAATGATTACTGCAACAACAAGTCTTAGAGCTCACAGAAAAAGAGAGTATCTGGAATTTTTTATCTGAGAGATGCAAAGGACCTGAGCCAAGCAGAATCAGAGGGAGAGCTGGTCTCTAATAAAACCACAGTGCAATTATTTCTAAGAGTGCAGTGGGAGAGAGATAAATCACACAAATTGATACTTGATTTCAAGAAATGGAACTGTAAAGAATGAGAAATTTTCAAAGGCAGAATGAAGTTGTTCAAAAAGGTAACATGAAGGCTGCTATAAATACTCTGTTACAAGACCAGTTAGACTGTGTGCCATAATTCAAAAAGAAACCAAAGTGGTCCAAAACTTCCTTGCACATCTTCCTGGGTAAGTTAAGGAAGCTGTTGCAGCTAATAGTTTGACCTCTAAAAAGTTGGAGAGCTTGGTCAAGTAGGGAAAAGAGAAATACATATAAAAACAACAGGTCAAATGTAAAGAGATAATTTAGAGACCTAATCCAGAAAGGCCAGAACTAAAACTTTGCAAAGCATTGTCAAATTGACAGCAAAACAGTACTTTAAACACATCAAAAGCAGGAAACCACATAGGGAATTGGTAAGGATGCTTGGTGTAAAGTGTATTTGCCAGTTGATAAGGCCATAATTAAAACTATCAATAAATTCTTTATTTCAAACTTAATCTGGGCTGAAGGTGTGGATCAGGACCAACAACTGACCTTTACTTTCTCTGAAGCAGAGAGGTCAGAGAAGCGGGATCAGATTGAAGTAAATATACAGGAACTATTATGTCATCTAGACATAAGTCAGATGTCAAGAAATCAACAAAAACAGATGGCATTCAGTCAAGAGCTCTGAAATATCTCAAATATGAAGCAGCTGGTTGGCTAGACAAAGTGTATGACCTATCATTGCAAACAGCCACCACCAGAGGACTTTGACATCGACATCATTAACTCTACAAAAGCTGCCAAGGATGGGATTCTGTAAAGTGGAGATCAGCAACTGACTTTTGTCACTGGTTTGACAGGACAATCTATAATAAACTAAAGCTTGAGAATCAGTATGGCTTCTCTAGAGTTGTGGAGCCAAAGTTCATGAAGGAGAGTCAAAAATAAATTATTTTTAGAAGCATTTCAGAAGATCCCATATCAAAGTTAAAAAAGGGAAAAATGTGTCAGGGGATTGGAGAAAGATCCTTCAGTGGATTCAAGGGGATTAAAGGATGAGATGCAAAGGGTTAGGACATAATTATCTCTCTCTAGGGTGGTTCCTTCAGGAGAACTGTCAGTATGAACTTTGTTCAGTGACTTCACCAGCAGCCTGGAGAACAGTCGTGGATGCTCCTTTAGGCTTTCTTAGGTTGTCAAAAGTATCAGGGTCAAAGAACTGCAGATGGACCTCACAAAACTGAGACAGAAGGTAGAAAGGTGGCAGATCACCTTCATAAAAGTGAACATAAGGAATTGTTAAGGAAAAACATCTCAACTTCAACCATACTGAACTTGGAACTGGCAGATATGAAGCAGATCTTACCCTCATTCCTCATTCCCAGATCTTACCCTCAAACCCTCATTCCCAGCTCTCTGAAGTCACTGATTTGATGTGTCCATTTGGTAAGAAAAAGGGTGACAGGATGTGCCTGCGTTTGCAAAACCATGCAGTCAGAGGATTACCTGAAGACAGATCCTTCACTAATGGTTCACTAAATACTACAATATCAAAACCAGGGCCATGCAATGAAGTTTACAGGAGAATAGTTCAAAACAGCCTCAATTATATACTCAGCAGGTAATGATTTTCTGAAAGGTGCTGTCACAGCAGGCTGTGGAGACAGAAAATATTAGCAGGGTCAAAAAGAGATTAGATATATTCTGGGACAATGTGTTCAGAGATGGGAACTAAAAGGATGACTGGGGATGCACCCTCATAAGCACTAATTTTAGCTGCTGTAAAAGCAAGAATATGAAGAACTAGTGGCACAAAAGCACAAGAAAAGTAGTAGAACTAGTAACACTAATGTTGTATATAAAAATATTAACATTAGTAATTATTCTCCCAGATTTGGTCTGAAATTCTCTAATAGGGTGATGGACTAAGAGGATACCCAGCAGGTCATCTAGTCTATTTTCTTTGACTAATACAAGGAAATATACCTTCACCTGTACTGACAATTTTTTCTTTGATGCTGCATTGTTCTACATTCGCTTCCAATTTAGTCTCATGATTAATCATCTTAACAGTTGCAATTCTGTTTTCCTGCTATTTAGTCAAAGTGTGCCCTTCCCTATTGGTTCAACCTGTTTGGACATAGAAATAATTTATTTTCCATTATGTCTCCATTAAGTATTTAATTGATGAATATATTAATGAGAATATTCCAAACCTCATTTGGTGCAAATGGAAATGCATTAAATGATAATGGTTATTTGTATGTGACTGATCAATTAGTCTTATATTATCTTGCAATATCATGATCATGTTTTTGTGCATCAGATGGTAAACTCATAAGAAGCTCATTTTATTTTCTCTTAGTCAAGATCTACCTTTTGGCTGCTTCTTTCAATCCTAAATCTGCTTTAAGAGAAGAGGTTAGTTTGACACTTCAATGCTTCCAAGGTGCTGATATTTGCCCAGTTTTTTATCATACATGTAGTTATAAGTTTGGTTATTTTTCTGTTTTTGAGCTAAAACTTAATGAAGGTGGTTAAGGCTGTAATTCCAGGGATCCTGGCCTTAATACAAGGCTTTGGGGGCTTGCAAGCATTTTTAATTATATTATTTTCCAATTGCTTTTCAGTAAAATATCACAAAGTTTATTGAAGTCCTTCATTAATTTGATATGTTTATTATATTGTCTATCTTACATCTTTTATTACGATGATCTAAAAGAAACTCATGTACCTACAAAGTTTAAAACATTTTTATATGGTATTACTTCTCTGTTTCTTAGATATGAAATCTATAAGACTGGAGCTGGAAAATATATATCCAAGATTCAGTTACTACTTGCCAAAGGTAAATTTTTGCTACTTGTGAGATGTCAAGTCTTTTATTATAGGTGCACATTCAGGCAGATGAGACAAGTTGGCTGATTGATAAGGATCTGAAAGTAAACCATCCTTACCATCGAATATATAGATCAACTTCTTTATTGAGAGGTCATGGTATTCTCAATAACTAATTGAATTACAGCAAATATGTCTGTATTTAAAGTGACTTTATGCGAAAAATACTGTATTTAACAAGTTTTTTAAGGAAAAGATCTAGTCCAGCACATAGCACACTATTTTTATGATTTTAGAAATGTTATAAATAGACCATTATTATCAAGATAAATATTCTAATTACAGTTCTTCACAGTTAGATAATTACAGCTGAGGCCTGTGTAAATAACTGGTCCAAACCTCTAAGAATATATAATATATCTGCAATCAATATGTTAAGGGCTTTGACAGGGCATGACCTTATTTCCATCTAGGTTGTGCACTCACGTTTTCTTTCCAAAGAGGATAAAGTTTGGTGTGTGTCCTTACACTGCTCTTAGTCTGATATTGAATTGGCATAAACTAGGGCACATTTTCTAGACAAAGGAACTTATAAAGTTGTCTTAGTTCTCTTTTTCATACCAAGAAATGGCATTTTCTGTTAACAGGAAGAGAGATGAAAGTACAGAGGTAAACCAAGATTAAAAGGGAGTAAAAATATTAATGAAGACAAATTTGAAAAAAAGTTAATGTTATATGGTGTCTAACAGTCAATAAAACTTAGGATAAAATGCATTCTTGATGGCAAATTAGTTAAAGAATACAACCACTCTATGTCTATTTGCAGGATCATTTCCAGGGCTGAAACAATCACCTGTTTCTAATCCTGTTGCCTCGTAGATTTAACTGAAAGTTCTTGTTAATAATCATATGATGTAGTCCATAATTTACTAAAATTAGGCTGAAATCACCAACTTTTTTCAAACAGTATCCTCCAGTTGTTGGGTTCTGACTGTTAAAATGGATCCAGGTTGTCCAGATCCATCTGTCATCAGACACATCTGCTTTTTTGTTAAAGTGAGTATTTTCAAATAATTTGATAGATCCAACAAAATATTTATACTTCAGAAAAAAGAGTTTCTGTTGTTTTAATTATAAAGTATTTAGACAACTCACAAATAAAGAATTGGTCATTACGGTTCAATACATTTCTGAAAAGGTTTATTGAAAGCGTCATTAAGGAAAAGTTTATTGTAAAAACAAATCAGATGGATCTCTCTTTATCTGTTATGATTATACATCTGCAATTGCTAATAAATTTGAAACTTCATGCAGCAATAGAAGAATAAATATTCCCTACATATTTTGGTGCACTTAAAATAATTTATGCAATCACACGTGGTGATTTTCATTTTGTGTCCTCTAAGGGGAAAAAAAAAACCCAACAAAAAAATTTCAACAGACTAGAGTGTTACACAGAAAGGATTTTTGTCTTGTTCATTTGGAATAAACATGAATTAAAAGTGATCAGCCAGTACAAATTTTGCGAATAGAACTTCTCAATTTTCTTTCACTGTGGAATTATTCAATGATCATGCTTTAAGGTGAGGGGCAAACAGGAGATTTATCTCAATAATAGTTTATTTAATCTTTTTAACAGAATTTGGAATCCAAAATATCAAAGATTCAATCAATTTTTTTTATACCTTGCAGCTGATGTCAATTCAGATTCTGACTTTTTTTGTGCCACTCCACTTGGTTACTTTCTGAAACAATTATTTTATGAAGATGTTAATTTTATCTGTAGAAAAACATCTTTGGTCACCGAAGTCAAGGGAATGAAATCTAAACAAAATTTAAGTGTAAGAAACTAGCTACAAAAGCAATGTCCTAAACTGTCATTTCCATATGTGGCCTTATTTTTGCAATCATTTTGGAATATGATATATTCCCTTATTTTCTCTTTGGGAGGGAGAAGAGAAATGTATGACTTCTACACAGCTAATTACAGCTATTATTCTAAAGGTACTTTTTCAAACCTTGATTGGATATGTTTTTAGGGAATGACTTTTAGAAATGGAACCAATATTAAGAAACATGTATTTAAGGAGTGTTTCCAATAACTGAAATTATTTTGGGTGGAACCAAAAGAAACTTTTAGAATACAGTGTTAATCTTCTATTTTTTTAATAATGAAAAAAATTGTGAGAAAAAGTCAGAAATTAAGCAAAATCTTAATCATATTAACATTTCTGCAAGACTCTCAGAAGGTACTGCTATGCTACAGTAGGAGGGGAGTAACATATGGATCTGATAGAACAAACTGAATTATAAGTCTGGAGAGAATATTTTTAACTTCCCAGTACCCACCCTAAATCCACCTCTGTGGCAGATTACTTTTATCTGAATAAGTTTTTGATCTAAAATAGTCCAAAATTTGTCAGAGCCTGTGATAATGTCACAAATGTATCTTTTCACTAATATGTTCATTAAAAAGTCTAACTTGGGTGGAGGAAAAAGGCAGTTAAAGGCATTGAAAGACAGGGAAAACACATTTTCTGAAAGATAAACTTACTGAGTTAAATTTAGTACCTGCATTGCCACTCTGTAGGACAATTTAAAAAACCTGCATTGTTTATATTTGGATGACAGATCAGGAGAATCAATTTCAAGTCATATTTTAGATTAAATTACCTCATTTGATTTCTTTGCCTCTTTACCATGTTTCATCATATCAAAAGAGTCTACATATAGACTCCAAGAGTGAGAGCTGTCAGTGTTCACAGTTCATCATTGGATCAGACTTCTAGAGCTATTGTTTTATTAATGTTTTCCACCTCATTTTCTGCTTTCATATCAACATCACAAATCCAAAGAATTCCTCAGTGAGCTTTATCTGTGAAATAATAGTAAGAATGAGAAACAGGAACCTCACTCATATGTTTATGATACATACAGCCCTAGGTATAGTTGTAGAGATACTCTGTTCTGACTTATGGACTACTAAGAATAAAAAACAGTGAAAATCACCTTAAAAACTCCTTCAGGGAAAGAAAAAGTTTTCAAAATCTACTGTGGTGTGGCTCCGCTGCGGCCACGAGCTGCTGGTGTGAGCGCCGGCCAGCACAGCTCCTTTGTGGCCGTGGGGCCCCGGGAGAGTGGCCACCCCCGGGATTGCGCAAGCCTCCCAGGTGGTGGTGTGTGCTGACACGGCGTGGGTAACGCGAGCACTGAGTCACAGACACGCTGATCCGAAGTGAAGGAAGGACAGAGCGGACACCCGTGTGCGGTCCTGAGAAGCTTTATTCTCTCCCCCAGGGTGGGGCTGGAACAGGGAGCTCCTCAGAATGGGAGCATGGACGAGTGACAAAGAACCCAGATTTTACAAAATTTATAAAGGGACCGGGCGGAGAAGGGTGTTCCTTACTCTGTCCAATAGGGGAACAGCACTAAAGCATAACATCATGGACAGTAATCAATGGCAAAATAACAGGGGTGAGGAAGAGCCTTGGGGACAAATGGACATACAGAACAGAGATAACAGACAGGGAACATTCTGGCAATAACTGGGAGTGGCAGTGAGAATTGACAGGGAAAGGAGGCAACAGAACTCTGAGTGGCATAACTATATATGGCATAACAGAGGAGAAATGGGAAGATTGACAGATAACTGGGGAGCCAAGCAGCGGGAAACTATTTGGTAAACAAGTTGGGATAAACCAATGTGAGGGGAAAGGAAAAGGGGGTACACAGAACATACCAACTAAAGCTGACTAACATTAATTAACTAACTAACTAACATAAAACATCATAAAAACACACTACCACAATCTACCATTTTGTAAAGAATCTTCTTGCATTGCAGATTCTAGACATTGTCACTATGGAACAAATGCCCACGTAATGATGAGAATCATTAGAAAAGGTCAGGGCTGGAACACCCCAGAATAAAGACATTTGTGGTTAATTTTTTTAACTTCTTTTATTTGCAAGAATGATGCCAATCTAATTCACTTACTATTTCCCTCCTCTCAACTCTCTTCACAAAATTTTCCCTACCTTACTTATCTCTCATAAAGGAGGGATTTCTCCCTTTCTGCTTTGAAAAAATAATGTCAGCTCATTTACTCGTGAAGAATTAGTTTGGGCATACATTACCCGTTTGGAGTCTCTATAAAATCAGTGTTTACAAGAGTCCTGAGCCCCCTTCAGAGAAATACTTTAAGCCTGCTGTGAATGTAGACGTCAGTATGTGCAGAGCTATTTCTTTTTCACATCATGCAATTGTCTGCCCATCACTATTCTACTAGGCGTATTTAGTTTCTACATTTATGGTATGGATGAACACTATGCATTCACCATCATTTTTCACAAACCTTCCTTCTCTTTTGATTTGCTAGCTAGAATCTACAATTTCAACTCAACTAAGTTCATCTGCGTTCCTTTTCCTGCCATGTCTGACTCATTTTATTACTTACCCAGTAGATCTTTCTTCTCTTGTCCTGGGTCATTGCTTCCACTTTTTTTGCCTCACTGCTACATTGTTGTTTTCCTGGTGATGTCTTCCTATTCTTGCTGGACCTGTGCATTATTTCATTACTTCTGTTCAAATCTACCCTCACCAGGGACTCTGAGACATCATTTCACTTCATCCTACTGCTGCAAATGTACCACTCCTTCTCTTTTACAGCACATATGGAGATCCAAGGATAATAGTACTCTATTAGTACATATATAATCATACTTAGGCTACTGAATCAATCAAATGGAATGGTTTCCTCAGAAATTATGAAAAGTGGGGACTACTGATTTAGCTTAAAACATTCCTTCTTCAATTTTTCCTTTTTGTCTGTGAAAGAATTACATAAACAGTGGGGGAGAGGAAATTTGATTGCATGACAGAAACCAGAGAAACAAACTCCAACAGGGTGCTGCCAGATGAATGACAAAAGAAAGTTGAAAAGCATTGAATTTTTTTCTTATTTGTTGTAATCTGTGCTTTTGTATCTGAGAATGTTAGGTAAACAGTGGAAGTAAATGTGATTTGCAAGCAGATGATATTAGTTTTTTGGTGTCAACTGTATGACTCCTACTGTGGGTAGACTTGCTTTTATAATAAAATGAATTGCACATTGAAGACTAGGAGGCCATGCTTCTCATTAATACTTTTATTACTATTTTCACTTAAATTGAGCATTATTATTGAAATATATGCCCATACTTTTACCCCATATTTAACCTTACATGAACAATTGGTGCTTAAAAAGCCCATATTTTTGTTCATTCTGCAACTTGAAGACGAAAAAAAACCCCAGATACAACTCTTCTGCTTGTCTCTCTGAAGTATTTTGAGAGACTTTTAGCTGCTGTAGTGCAGTACTCACTAGCCTCTAGTGTCTGTGCTCATCTTATTCTTAAAGAGAAGTCCATATATAATGGCTTTAATAGGATAACATGAGTACACTAGAGAAGCTGATAAAATTTTTCAAGGATTATGACATTGCAGGTTTTGTTTTCAAATATTCAAAAGGATTTGCTACAAGGTGACCTGCAAATATATATTTTCATATTAGAAAACCCTTTCAAAAACAGGTTTTTGCACACCTGTATCAATAATTAAGAGTTAGAACCCACACAATTCCTATTAATACACTAGAGAGGATAGCATCTCATGAGAATTAAAATGCACATCTCCATATCTTCATTATTTTTTTCCCTTAAACTATTCAAACACATTGTCAAATTTAGTTTGTCTTCATGTTTCTACTGTATTTTATGAACTTCATCAAGAAAACAGCTTAACCTCTTTATTATATAAATAAAATGTTCATTGAATGCTGGAGGATCTTTAAAAGTTTTATGAATAATGCTTTAGTGGTACAGAAAGAGAAGTTATGCTTTCAATTATTGTAGACTGTCCATTTCAGAAGCTGGGAGTGCATCAGCAGGAGGTAATAGCAGACATGATAATCCAGAGGAAAAATTGCAACAATCCAGATGTGTATTTTAGCTTTTATATAAAAGCTGAAGTAAGGGAAAATAGATAAACCCATTATGGGGCTTTTTTTTCTTTCTTTTGTGCATGTGAGTGTAGCAGAGGAAATTTAAATGAAATATTATCTACCTTCTCTTACAAAAGTTTTCCTATCCTATATGAGGCCAAGTAAGAGAAAAATTTATTTTTCAGAAGATACTCACTTATTTGGGAATTGATTTTAAAATACTTTTTTCCCCTAAAACTAAGATTCTTCTCATATAAGTCACAGCTTCCTTTTTATATCAGTTGCATGTAAGGTGCTGTTGGCTTTTTTTGGAAAATATATTTGTCATTCTCTTTCCTCCACTCTTATCTGTACTCTATGCAATTTTCTTCAGTCTTCTGACCCTTATCAGAGAGTGTCCATGATGGTGGTCAATGCATTCGAAAATGTTGTCTTCAAGAATGGTGAACACTTGGTATTCAACAAAAAACCAGAAACTTTTAAATGATCTGCTGCCTCTTCTCCAAAAGATGCTCTAGAAAAGGTCATAGTTCCTGATGGATTCCTGAAAAAAACCTGCTTTTGGAACCTGAAGTATGAGATTTTTAGCAATTCTATAATTTATTTTTGTACTGATTATATAAATACCCTACAGCAAAGAATACCTGCATAAGAAAGTAGTAATAACTTATACTGTCCAGCTACCTGAGAGAAAACAATCCATGTAATTCTACATTAGATTTTTACCTTTTCTTTTTAATGAAACAGAGGGAGGAATAGTACACCAAACTGATAGGAAGTCTGGAATTTTTTAAGATTATGTGTAATCTAAACAGATGCCTTTACCAGGATGGTTCAGCTCCTGTGCTAAGTAAGTGGAGTTCTGTAAGTCTTCGGATTGTATATATCCAATTCTTTAAGGCAGAATAATCACAGATATCCATGAGTTGTCCTTGTGCACACAGTGGACTATCTTTCTTCACTGCCAGTCCATAAAGCCCAGAAAGCACATATGATGCATAGTGAATATAGTAAACTAGAATTTGTCTCAAAGTTTTTTGTAAGAAAAGAGAACCTGGTAGAAAAGTGGGTAAAACAATTACATGATAATCAAAAGGAATTTTAACAGGCAAAGTTAATTACACAGGATAAAGAATTAACCAAAAGTTTGTGAATGGAGAATTATTTTATCTTTCCAGGTTCCCACTGAACGGAAATCGCGTTTATCAATCTTTGGTAGAAAGACAAATGCACGATGTGTGTTTTTTAAAAACCCAGACTTCCATGTTTGTATCAAGTCTTCCTTTCAAGGCTGCTGTACTGAAAACTGGAACACTAAAACAACCTCTAGATTTTAATCAAAGTCAGAATACTGTATGTCAACTCCAAAAACAGATTTGCAAAACTAGCAGCCAAAAACAAACTAAAATAAGCTATTTTCTTTTTAAAATCGTAAGCTTAAAAAGTCTTTGTTTCTGTTTTCAACTTGTGCTACATCTTAACATCTGGGCAATTATGCAAACCTGTAAATTATATTTTTCCCCTCTGAGTTAATTGGCATAAAATTATAATGAAAAGAATTCAAAACCTCAGTGCAAAATTGTAGACTCATAAAATGAAATTGTAAACATACTGATTAGCATGTAAAATTTTAATGAGACTGTGTTTTGATAGAAAAATCTTCAAACTGAGAGAGGTGTGCAGCAACTTTCAGAAATATTTTGCTTAATTAATGAATTTCAATAATTGATAGTTTTACCCCAGATTTAAGTACCATTACTGAAACCACCTCTCTTTTCTTCTTTTTTAATGAGACTGCTGTAAAGAAATGTGAAGTTGTTTAAAACATAATCCCTTTCTTCTGAAAAGATTTGGTACAAGAAAGTTGATGTCCAAGTGAAAAATGGAAGTGCAATTAGTGCTTTTTATGTTTATTCTAAGGCCTACTGCTCTGATACTGGAGGTAGGGAAGACCTCAGACATGGTCTCTGAAAAATCCAGAGAAACTGCAACTTTGCTTGACCCTAGCAGAACTTCCCTATTATAGTAGAGCTGTTCACTTTCACAGGATTATAGGTGAATGTTCTTGCCTATGCTCAGAGAAAATAATTCTGCTCTTACAAATGTCCAAAAAAATTATAAATAGACGAAAATTCTGATGGCTTTCCTCTCACACACAGAAAATGCCTAAAACACTTGTTATTAGGGATATGTGTAAAGGTCTGGTTAAAAACAAGTAGAAAGTTAGCCTTACATATTTTCTTCTCAACGTGAATTGAATGTAGAAGGTTTTAAAGCATCAATGAATGAGGGATTTTTTTCTTTCATTATAGCAGTTGGCATTTCCACTCCCACCAAAAGTATCAGGGCTATGCTAGAGGTCCTTTTGGGATGTGAGTCCCATGTCATAGACTCATTGACTCACAGAGCAGCTGAGGTTGGCAGGGACCTCTGGAGACTGCCTAGGCCAGGACCCCTGCACAAGATGGTTGTTCAAGATCGTGGCCATCTATCTTTTTGAAATGTCCACAGATGGAAACTCTGCGATGCTCTAAGCAACCTCTTCCACTGTTGTTGAATCACCCTTAAAGAAAGAAAAAAGATTCTTATGTTTCATACTCATACCTGCATAGTGTCCATTGAAACTAAGAACAAGATTTTCAGAATGACTATCATAATATTTTGACGGGAACAAAGTGGGAATAATGGCTACTCCTTTAAGAAAAGCTTTTTTCTGAAATTCTTGGTAACTTTTACAGGCCAGAAGAGTAGAAATACTTACCTTACTTAAAGACTGAATTAGTAAACTTGGTCTTCATCATTCAATTAATTTACAGGTGTCACATTTGTTCCCTCAAAATTCAACCATAGAACATGCACTGTATACGTCACTCATTGGGGGGTTTGTTTGGTTTTTTTCTGTTACATTAGTATATATATATATATACATATATATACACATACTCGGAAACCTGTAAGTGGATACTTATGCAGCTTCTGTGAAGAACTCAAAATCCTTCAGAATCACCACACTTAATCATAAATTGGAATGAACAGATACTGTCAACTTTTTTATTACATTTAAATGAAAACATTTTAGAACTTTGAAAAATTATATTACATATCAGTTTGGAATATATTCAGTCACTACATTAATCTAAATATAAATCCTTGATTGTGCCTAGTTCACCTTAACTGAAAAAAAATTTAGGTTGGTTTAGTAAATGCAGCTCCATAGAGCCCTGTTTAAATTCAATCAATCCATTCTTCATATCACTCCCAACTACCATATCCTACTGCTCAAAAGGCTGTGTGAAGCACAGACCACCTAGTAGAAACTGACTGACCCAGGAGAAGGTGGAATACATAATGATGTGCACCTCTTCTGATTTGTGGACAACAGAAAAATGCCTGAAATAGTTTTTAATTCAAATTCATTTTTACCCCAGGATAGGTACATACAGAGATATTTTCCACTTTAGTGCAGTGCATCTTTCCATTCACACCATTGCAGGCTCTTGGGAATAGAGGCACATAAGTAGTTTGGTTTAGGTCTTCAAATCATGTTTATAGGTAGGAATCACTTGACTGAAACACTTTCCTATTAGCTCCCTCCTGCTTCACAGTTTCACAGTAATGCTTATGTGAAAAGGAAAAAGAAAAAAGTTATGCAGCTGCGTGAGTTGCACATCCCAAACTTGAACAGGTTGTGGCATTTTGTGCCATATGGTGTGCACGTCAGTGAAGTGAAGGGCATGCCTTGTCACATCGTATCCCATAATGACTTTTTGGGAGTGAAATATCATTTCCAGCTGAGGTGAGCCTTTCACTTCACTGATCTGCAAGTTACATGTCTCAAGTAACACAGCTGTTTTTGGAAACTAACCTCCTGTTAAGGGAAAGTGTGACTTGACAGAAAATCTAGCCTTTGATTTATGAGACCTAAGAACTTAACAAGATATAGAACTTCCTAATAGAAATTGTTCAAGATGAAAGTAGTTTTATAATGGTCCAGTTGTCCTGATATCATGTAAGTTACAATACCTTCCCTTCAGAAGGGTGATTTCATATAGCTAAGATAGATGAGTTTATTATTACAGGAAAAATCAGGCTAGGCTTTTGTCCAGAGCTTACCATGAGTTTACCAAAGTAAGAAGAAAACATCTGTTTGTTGTTTTTGACTCATTCCAGAAAATAAATTTTCATTCTCAGAAAAAACCAAAAAAAAAAGTGATTATTTGTAAGCTTTTGGAAGATGCTAGCTGGTAAATTTCAAATATCATCTAGATCTTCCACTTTTTTATAAGAATTATCTAGGTCACTGGCTAGCTAAGGACTAGGTAGACCAAACTAGGGAGCCATCAAAACAACCTTGTTGGGTTCTAGTGCCCAGCCACTCTTTGGGTAAAGAAACTTTTTCTAATGTCCAACCTAGACTTTCCCCAACACAGCTTCAGGCCATTGCCTTGGGTCCTGTCACTCATTATCACAGAGAAGGGATCAGTGTCTGCCCCTCCTCTTCCCTTCCTGAGGAATTTGTAAACTGCTATGAGGTCTCTCCTCAGTCTCCTGCAGGCTGAACAGACCAAGTGACTTCAGCCTCTTCTCATATGGCTTCCCCTCAAGGCCCTTCACCATCTTGGTAGACCTCCTTTGAACACTCTCCAATAGTTTAATCTTTCTTACACTGTGGTGCCCAAAACTGCCCCCAGCACTCGAGGTGAGGCTGCACCAGAGCAGAGCAGAGCAGAGCAGGACAATCCCCTGCCTTGCCTGGCTGGTGATGCTGTGCCTGATGCCCTTCTGGACAGTGTTGGCCCTCCTGGCTGCCAGGCACTGCTGGCTCATGTTCAACTCTTCTTTACCAGTTAAATGGCAGTAGTAAGTGCTTCAGAATCATAACTGAGAATATCAGATTTGATTTAATTAAATGTAAGATCAGAAAATGTTCATTGATTCGGTTTACAAAATATTACTTTTTTGTGAGTTTCTGTGTTCCATTTTTAAGGTTTTTTTTTTAATTACTTTTCACAAGATATTTAAAAGTTGCCAGTTTTTGACACCTAGAGTTATGGATGCTGGAGATTGACAACAACCTTATTAAGAACATATTTTAGTCTTTATTTTAAGCAAAAGCCCTGTAATACCTCTTTACATCATTAGAACTTCTTTTGTCTGACTAAAACTTGAAGTTTAACATTCTTTTGTTGTTCTAAGATGTCTGTAAAATATGTTGTCTTAATATACACACTACATATTTCCTTATAGATCTCACATATATGTAAAATACATTTTATTTTTGCATAACCTTATATAATTGTCATCACACTGGGTAACAGTGTAGATATTTTAAGTAAAATATTTTATTGAGTTCATATAGAAGAAAGCTCTAAAACTGGATAATGTGAACCCATTCAGTCTTACTAAACAAGTAGCTCTAATAAATCAGAGTCACTCTAGCAATCATGTTATAGACAAATTGTTTACTAATTTGTGAAGTCAGATGAGCTTTGAAAAGTGAACATGAAACAAATCATTTTATTAATATGAGTTATTTATTCATTTTTAGAAAATGCTTAGGATAATAAATAAACTAGCTCAACTCCTATAAAAAGTTAAAATATATGAAGGTAGCAATAGATTTTATACAAGTTATCATTGTCTGTTTTGATGTACAGTATATAAAAGCCTTACTATCATGTAGGTTATTCCTCTTTGTAAAGGATTTCTTGCATGTGAATGGAATTCTATGGAAATTTTAGTAGAATTGTTACTGTATATTGAGAAAAAGGTTTTGTTTCCCTTGATAGGGGAACAACTTCTCCCCTTCTATGAGGAATTGGAAGATACATTTCCTCTGCATTGACTCGATGGTTTTCAGAATTTCCTCACAAGTCCATTAAATTGAAAAGCTTTACTTGAATTAGTATAGAATGATTTAAAAGAGAAAACCAGAAACTAATTGCAACCAAGGGATCCCTGATGTGAAGACCAGATTCACAGTTTCTTCAGAGATATTGACAGGATGCCCTGAGGTGCTCTGGTGGTGTCCCTCAGAGGCGTGACATGGAGCAGCAGTGAGTGCAGAGGCCTTCTTCAGATTCTGATGGGGATGTTTTCATAACTAATGCACCATGAAAGGTGAACCTATTGCAACTTTGAAAAGTGATGGCATGTTTTGGAGGAAGTAGTAGTAGTAACAATACACTAAACTGATATTCAGAAAAAAATCCAATTGCCTGTCTGAGAACAAATAAAGGCAGCTGATAATTTTTCATCATTCAAATAGTAGTCAATCGAGGGTACTACTAGTAGAACTAAGCAGTCTGCACTGGTGCTCTCACTTTTACTATAGAAGCTGTAAATTTGGTGCACAACCAAAGGGAAATCCAAATTTTTACCTTCTAAATAGAGACAAATATTATAAGCTGTGATTGAAGGCAATGATGTAAATGGAATGGAGGGTTTTATTAAAAAAAATGTGTCGGAGACCAGTTAAATACTATGCCAAATCTGATTAGTTGCCCTGTTTATATCTCTGGCAAAAAGTGAAAAGTATTGTTATATGGAAACCATATAAGGAACAAAAGTGTCATGGGTGTTTAACTGCATACAGATAATGCTCATCATTTTTGCCAACCTTGAAATGAAGTATAGCCAGTTTTCAAGATCTAATAAGATCTGACATATTAATTACAGGGTTGTTTTTGTTTTGTTTTTTTTAATTTCGGGGCAACTGTAGTTCAAGCATAGATTTAGCTATCAGCACTATTTTGGCACATACTATTGCTCCTGGCACATCAATATAATAAAACTAGATCTTAATGAAACAGGACATAACTTGAGCAGCAGCTCTGCACTTGATTTAGAGATGATTTGGAAGTGAATGTAACAGAAACTGTTTTACTAGAGAAGTGCAAATTTACCCATTTCTATTATCCTATGTTTTTAACTCTCTATGACAATACTGTGTTCCGTGATGTGGTGCTATGATGAAGATTATACCTAATTCCCTCCAAGCCAGGAAAAATAGAGAACTGCTTACTGCTACTCCAAGGTATATGACATTGGCTCACAGTGACAATCACAGAGCAGAAAGGAATAAATGGCCACCATTGTGTGACCCAAAGGAAAAGCCTGCTGCAGCATAATTCAAGGGGGATCTTTGGCTCTTCCAATAGTGTCAAAGTTGTATCTACTGTTGTCTAAGGGTCATACTTAGAAAAATAAAGCTCCTGAATATAGTGGAACCCACATACCAGTGATATCTCCCTACAACGAGATTTACATCCATCTCAATTAATATTTTTTTCAAAGTAAGTGAAAATTTATTTTTACTAAAAACAAACAAACAAAAATGCAGATTTTTACAAACTACATCTTCATTGTAGAGTGCAGCTTCAGTATGAAAATTCTTTCAGTTCCACAATCACTCAATTTAAAGTAAAGCATCTGCTACTAAGTTTTGAAATCTTACTAGGTTGCAGTGACTTTTCATCAAGAAATGAAGATAAATATAAAATTTTTTGCTCAAAACTCTGGCAATAACTCACTTGTTTCTGCTATGATTAAAAACCCTGGGACTAAGACTTCCACACAGCCTGATTATTTCCTGCAGTTATGTGGGTTTTGTTCAGTGCTTTATTCAAATGTCCAGTGGAATGTTTAGGGTTGTATTGAATACTAGAACTTCTGTGGAATTTATGTGGCAGTTATGCACTTTTGCATTTAAACTCAAGTGCATGTTGTGTGCATCCTGTAATTCTGGTTATCAGTTAAAATAGATTGGAGGACACACTGTCACACTTCTGCTCTTATCTGGATCACATATTTTGGTTTTCTTTCTGGCCAAAAACCTAGAAAAGAGTGGTTCTGTTGTCAGATTAGGGCTTCACAGAGAGACTGAAGCTAATCAAAACCATCAAGTAAACATGGAAATGAGGATTTAAAGCTAATTTAGATTTTCTTCTTGTCTTTTGCATGATAAATCTCATGATATGCATATGCAGTCCTGACATGACAAGAATAAACATGACATTCTTTAAGAGAGCTAGCAAAGGAAGATGATATTTCTTCTGTGTGGACCAGAGAGAAGACATGACATAAGGGAATAATTTTGGAAGATCTGCTGGGCTTTGTACTCATAGTCTTTGGAACTAAGAAAGTTTTAACGAAATAATTGTAAGAAAATGTCAGTAACAATACATCTGAAATAATAACAAATTCTAGAGGAACCTTTATTTTCTGAAAGCTTTGAGTCTTATAACTGAATTTTTTCTCATGTTGATCATTTGTCATTGAAAATGTGTGAAAGAGTCCCTAAAAATATAACATGCAACTTCTTATCTCAGTTCTGTACCGGGCATAGAAAGATAGAGCAATTAAAAAACATGTTCCATCACTGAAAATTCATGGTTGGAATTTAAATTGGATTTCAAGATCAGGGGAAATAATTTCATAATGAGTGTTAGTATGCAAAAAGTCATAGAAAGTTAATGGACTTTAAAAACTGACACATTGCTCTAGAAGACTCATTAACATGTTCCTTGGCTTCATAAGAGAAATAAGTAATGATAGATGCATTGAATTAATTAGAAGAAGCCCCCAGCACAGAGATATATATGTAGGGAATGACAGTGATAAACTATAAATTAAAGGAAGAAAATAGAGTTAGTGTAAAAAAAAAAAAAAATCTTGATTTAAATGTACCTTGATAAAACTCTTCTGTTTAGGTTCAGAAGATTTTGATAGTCATTTTTTAACTCCTTTGCAATTTTCACTTCTGAAATTGAATGAGACTGTATTGAAGCTTTAAAACTTTTTCAGTTATCCCTGAAACTCAATTTGAAGGAAAAGGTGGCACCATAGTAACGTATCTGCATATTTAATGACAGTGCTGCCCAAACTCAAGAGATTGCAATATTATACCTGAAAGAGAAAATTACTTCGCTGTAATTTTGCTCTTTAAAGGATGTCATTATACAGCTTCTCATTAACCAAGCTCAAAACTCTACCATGGGAGCTGGAAGGATTATACCTGTTCTATTAATTTAACAGGAATAAATGGGCACTGAAAATCAAAGGTGTCAGTACCACTCTGATAATCTTCTTGATTCAGGAGAATTAATTTTAAAATTTAGGATTCACAAGGCAACAATAAACAGAATATACAACATTTGGGAATGTTGTATCAATAAACTGTCAATATATAACAAACACACTTTAGATACTCCTTTCTAAAGATGATGGTTATTCTCCTAATTGTAGTAGGCCAGAAGAGAGGGAAATATAAACACATTTTTATCAGTAATCCTGCAAGTAACTTAGTGATCTCACAGTCTATTAACAATCAAATTATATTATACATACAGAATTCTCTTCTAATAACAATCAAATTATGTTACAGGTATAGAATTCTCTATCATCAACAAGTGGTATCTTCATAATAAATCCTGAAATTTGGTAAGAGCATGAAATGCAGCTCTGAATCAGAAAGAATAACACAAAAATTAAGCCATAAAAAGCACCCATAAAATCTATTAATTATTATTAACACCCATAAAATCTATATAAATAAGATTGAAAAAAATTATATACTTCTTATGGTGCATTTTATTTAAATCAGGGAGAGCTGATTTCAGAAATCAAGTGTCCAAACTTACCACAGTGCTCCTACAAAGTGCAGCTCTGTTCAGAATGTGAACTGATCTTAGCAGCTGAGTACAGGAGGTGATTACTGCAGAAATTTATGTGAGATAGTTAAAATTGCTTAAATGAACACAATTGCATTACACCTCACAAAACTATAGAGAAGGTTAGATCTTTCCTCCAGCTCTTGTACAATTCCTTTCTAATTCTGACCTTAAGCTCCATGAAATTACAGTAAAACTTCCAACACTTGAGAGACATTTCAATTCCATTCTACAGCTCATAGCCAAACTGAGAGGCAAGCAGGCTCCTCAGTTCTACTCAGGGATGTAAATGTCACATGCATGAGAAATAGGCACAGTCATGTTATCAGCACAAATAAAGGTTTTTATGTTAAAAAAAGTATGAAACAGAGAGAAATGGATAATTGTATTGAATTTTTTTGGTGATTTAATGATAGAATATAGGATAATTCAGATAGGACCTACTTAAAATTTGACATATTTTAAAAACAAGATGAAGATAAAAAAAGTAAAGGGAAAACACATATGGTTTAAAACTGGAAAGGTCATGAAATAAAGATCCATAATTAAATGAAATAGAGAAGTCAGCTAAATAGTCATGTTATGATTTATATTTAAATCTCCATTCTGTATGTCAAAATTACCTCCCACAAATGATGTTTCAGATATATGTTACAGGAACTTAGTTTAAAATCAGATTAATCAGAGAAAATCTTTCTCACCAAATCCTGGTTCTGAACAATGGTGACAGAGCACTGATGTGAAATATAACAAAAAAAAGAGGGAATATGTCAAAGATCAGAAATATATATATTGTCCCAGACTGTGACACCATCCTGTACTATTTAAAATACATAGGTAATATGAGAGAGTAAGTTTTAAAACTTACAAGTTTTAAAAGCAGATTTAGATCTGCATATCCACCTCTTAAGCAATTAAATTGCTGATCGTGCATCCTCCTTCCCTGGAAAACAGGTAACACTCTGCATTCATGAGGGATACACAGAGTCACACAAGCAGAGATGTGTTTATTACTTCATAAAATTATGCTGGTATTTCTTATCCTTTGCAAGCTTGTTTTTCAGTCATCTCTCTTATTTCTACAGGAGGGTTCTATTTCTCACTTTAACTAAAGAATTATATACCTCTAAGACGTATTTTTCCACTGTAAATAAAAGAAAAATATATGTGAATGAAAAAAAACCAAACTAAATAAATGTTCTTGGTTTTGTCACATGTAAAATTGTACATTATAGGTTTGCAAAGTGTGTATAATTTGCCAAATTCAGTAATTCTTCTCAAGTTACCAGCATTTTGCAGCAATAATGAAGAGTTCAGATGCACATAATTGAGAATATAATTTTCCAGGCAGGAACACTCTGCAAGTGTAAACTGTCACTATCATTCACTCTGCCAAGGAACAAGCTGGAAGGTATTCCTCCATTCTGTACATCTGTCAACATTCAGGTCTTCCAGAAACAGAAGTATAGTCTATAGGGACTATAGCAAAGGAGTTATCACTGGAGAAATGCATAAAAGAGTGTTAATGCTTATTCAAATTGGTGGTTATTTTTGGAGGGTTATCTGCAATAAAATTTACCAAAAAGAAGTTTTTATCACCATCTCATAGAGAAATAACTGGCAAGGTTTAAAAGTTTCCTAAAATGGACTCCAAGCATATGTGTTTGTAATACAGCATTCTCATTGTTAGCTGTATGTTTCACAGAAAAAAAAATCTAGAGGGAAATAATTAGTGCAATGACTATATATGGATTTTTGTCTGAAACACATAAAAACCTTCCCATAAATAGATTTGGCCAATTAAAGTTATTTGATGTCTACAATAATAGAAATTAGCTTGGAAACCAAGTACTCAGTTGCAGGTTTTTTGAAACGGTGTGGTAATTTTAAAACAGACTATATGATTCAGCATTGCTGCCCATAACTGCAAAAGCTTGGCTACTATATCCATTGCTTGGAGTTGTGCTGGCAGACTATTCACAATGGCCACATTCACATCTCGCAGCAGGATCCCACTAGAAGGTCAGTCATGCATAAAGAGGTGAAGTATTCTCACAACGGGAGCACAATCTTTTGGAACAACTGGCAGATCAGCAGATTCTACTTGTTCAACCTTAATAAAGACTCACAGCAGTAACTGTGTATAACCAGCAGAGTTCAAAATCTGAAACCTTGTCCTCGACAGAAATCGTCCACAGATTGCTTCTGAAACTGGCCCCACAACACAATAACCAATCACTTCCTGCGATGCTGCACTATTACCTTGATGACCCATTTAATAGCTGGATATTATAAGGTCCTTTTTGGTGTTGTGACAGTCAAAAAGGTCAAATGGGAGAGTAATTTCTACCCTTACAATTTTGGAAACCCATCACTGGCTTTTGTAAATGTACGATATTTTTATGTAAATATAGTTATAACAGTAACTAAAGGGAACTAAAACTAGAAAAAAGTGATGCTGGAGAGATTGTAAACATCTTAAACTACTTTATTTGACATTGCTCCATTTAAATATTAGAAGTGTATTAACATTTTAAAAATATTTTTGATGAGGATGTCACTGATCTTGTTTTTGTTTGTTTTTTTTTTTTAATGTATGTCTAGCTTAAATGAAGCAGCAAGATTCTGTTTTTCTTTTCTCTTCTATTTGTTTCAGGTTTGTGCAATCTGAAACTTTGATTTGAACCAGGTTCCATTTATAGATGACCAGATACAGAAAGAAAAGTTGGTATCTCTGAAGTCCATTATCACTACCCAAAAGTGACTTACAGTAGCATAAATAATTCATTACATTCACTTTTAATTTCTAACAGAAAACTGTCTGTGTGACATAAAATCACATTTCAGAGACCGTTAAATACAGAAATGCAAACATTTGTTCATGGCTTTCATTAGCAATATTTACAATGGTTTCACCAGATGAAATAATGTCTAAATCATTCTCATTTTACTATGATGAGTAACATATTCAACAAGTTGTATATGCCCTCAAAACATCATCAACAGCCTAAAAAGAAAGTGAAATGGTCAATTAGCTGTGGCAGAGATGTAAATTGTAAACCCTGTTACTCTGAAGGACTATAATGACTGAAGGAGAGAATGCAGAAGGGGAGTGTACAGTTTCTCTTAGGAGGGTGTTGAAATACATGGTAAGGCAAACTGGACAAACAAGGCAAGTAGAAGGCATTGAGAAGAATAAAATTTGTTGCCTACCACAGTGGTCTTGGAAAAAATTTAAAGGAGAGAATACACCTGAACCTAGATGAAGCGGCTTTGCACAAAATAAAATTATTAATATTATGTTAAAAGGCTACATAGAAGGTAGGAACCATCTAGCTAATACTTGGTATATATTAGAAGTGGTGGGTCATTTTCCTTAATTACACTGTAGTGAACTCTTATTGCTTGAAGAGTGACATGTATTCACAATGAAAGGTCTGCTTTATTAAATAGTTTTGGGGGAATGCTACAAAGGAACTCAAGAATGCCACTGTTGATAAAGGATTCAGCCATGAACATTCCATCCGCAGCTTGCTGGGATATTGCTGCATACAGGAGCCACATTAAGTTATCGGAATCAATGCTGAGCCAAGATGGTGGTTTTGCAAATACAGCACTCTGCAGCAATATTAACTGCTGTCCTGAAAGCAACATCTCCAAGTCTGCAGCCAGGCTGTTACCTTTTGCGCTTGTTTGAGCCCAGTAGTGTATCAGTGGAAGATTTTTCATTCTGGTGGTCTTCACCAGTTTTTGCTCTCTGCTTAATGTTCCATTGTGCATTGCAGGTAGGTCTTATTAATCCTGGATGAAGTTGACTAGTTAATCAAGTTGGGCAGAGTTCAGAAATTGGAAGATTCCTTCATTTTTATTTTCTGACTACGTCATTGTAAAGTGCTTGATTCTGCTTTCAAGATTATTCTGCATTAGAACACAACAACTAATACTGATAAAAACATTATGTAAATATTTAAATTTTTAGATAAGCATTTAAGTAAATATTTATATGTTGACTAAGTTGGAAACAAAGAGAATATTTGGAACCAACATGTAATATGTGCATAGCACTTCATAGTCTGTTGCTTCTATTATCCCCCTTTGACTTTAAAAAAAATACAACCAAACCAAACAAAAAAACCCAACCAAGCAAAACTCTGCAGACATAATTGTGTTAAGGAACAGAAATATATACTCAATAGTCATGTTTAAGCATCCTAATTATACAAAATGATTGAAGATCAAATATAAAGTCATAAAGTAATTAGAGCTGTGTACAGGTTGTTGAGGAAAAGAACATGAACAATTGCCCTGATCCTTTACATGGTTTAATCTGTCTATGTTCCCATATTTAGGTAATTTCTGCACCTCCATAAGCAGTTTTTACTAAACCCTAAAGAATTCACGTATTTTTTGACACACATCAACCCAAATTTCTCATTAGCTGTCTAGACCAGAACACTGCACATTACATTAAAACCCAATATGCCTCACTTGTAGCTTGCAAGGCTAGTCTTGCACTGAAACGAAATAATATTAAGGGAGCTTAAATAATATTGTCTATATTTAGATTCAGAAAGATTTAGCTGCATGTTAAGCAGACTCTTCTGAATTATGTCATGAATATCAAATGAAAACTGATAGTGACTCTTTTGTTGAAAAAACTGTCTTGCATAGAAATTTAATTCAAGGTCTGGAACTTGCAGAAATCAGCTAATATTGTTGATGATAATTATAAGTGTATACCATGCATGAAACATATTACAGGATATATGCCATACAGAAATTACATTTTACTGCTTTTTAAACGGGAATACTTGTTTTCATTCAGACAAATTTTAAAGTACTTATAATCTTAGACATCCTTCTGTTGTGAAACAAACATCAATTTAAAATAACTAAATGTGAATAGGTGATTGTAAAGAAAATAATTCTCTGGCTTTCTATAATCAATAAATTTATGGAACGCAAGGTATAACTTCTAGCAATGCTCAATTATAAAAGCATGAATTGATCATACTTTAGAGTGATGCAAGATGCTTCCACGTTAACATCACAAAGTGATAGATAAATTATTTTTTGATGGTAATGCTTGTTTTATAGAGTTGCTTATCTTACACTTGTGTAAATCAAGAGTTATTGTACTGAAAAAAAATGTTCTAACACTGAAAACACATTCAAATTGAAGAAAACAGAAATAATATCTCTCAAGTGGACTACTGGAAATGTTTACAATCAAGAAAAAATATAACATGAAGATCTGTAGATAGGAATAAATGCAAAATAATCTTCTTGCTCAGCACCTCAGCATCCCAATATGTCTTAGAATTAGAGAGCACAGACAAAAAATGCAGTTGTTATTTTGTTTTCAATAACAGAAAACTGTAGGTAGGAAGAGTTTCAGGGGTACATCCCCTCAGGAGGAAAAAAAAATTATAAATAAATATTCCAATCAGTAGATTGCAAACTGTTTGCTAGGAGTAGCAAGTAACAGCTAGGAGAACTAGCTGTTTTATTGCTCATATAGAATCTTTCTCAGAAACAGAAGTGCATCAGAAGGGGTTTCTTAAGTATTGAGAAAAATTTAGAGACAACAAAATTGCTCTTCTTCTGAATTAAGGTAGAATGAAGGCATTTTCAAGAAAAGGAGAGAGACTTGATTAGACCAAATATTCTGGCCTGAGGTATTCCTCCAGCATGTAGACAATATCCTAGAATTTCAAATTTCCTATCCCTGTTTTGTATGATATAAACTTAAATTCAGTCTCAAACACCCAAAGAGAACACACAGCCAGGGTGTCGCTAAGTATGAGAGCTTTTATCTTTATAGCCTTTTTGACCCTCTGAATGCTCTGCATAGTTTGGTAATGGCACACAATTAAGATAGCAAAATGCAGATTAATTTCCATTATCCAATACATAGTTACTACCTAAATTGTAAAACATTTTGCAGAACTCAGGCCTGCAGTAGCCAATTTTCTGACGCAGATACTCAGATGGTAAGAACTGTGTTATCAAAGCCAGAATCTGAACAGACCTCAAACAAGGGCCTGTATGGAGACCCTGGAGGGCATCCCCTGGGTTGGGGAAACACAAGAAGCTTCCCTCAAAAAGCTGATAAACCCCCATTTGCTCCTTCCCCTGTTCCTATGTCCCTGAGCCACTCCCTCCCTATTCCCTGACTGGCCCTTATCTTTGTGCTGCCCCGAGACCAGGGTCGGGGAGGGAGAGAAACCTGGACCCTCCAAGGGTATATGCCTGGGACTCTGAACAGATCACTGCATGGCTGAATTAAACATCTGTGGATACCATGCAAAGGCCCTTTCTGCTTCTTTACTAGCAGCTATTCAGGCTACAACAAATGGCGCCTAAACAGGGACTTGAACCCTGGACTCTCCAATTAAAAATCTGATGCTCTGCTACAACAGGCCTTCTGCATGACTTTTGAATTATCATAGAGCTAGTTCTATTGTCTGACATGAAATTCTGTTCCCATTGTCTAGACTGACAGAGGTTCTATTGTCAAGCTGAAAAAAAAAGTTTTCACAGGTAAGTGTTCTTAAGGCTCCTACACTAAAGTAGACTGACAAAAACCTCATTAACATCCTCATGCTTAACAGAAAATAAGGCTAGAGTTGGCTACATTATTTCTTCAAGAGAGTAGTTAAGATTGATATATAGCTGAACAAGACATGGAAGGTGTCTAGACTAGAGACAAGCTTTCTGTTGTAGGCCTATATGAGCCAAAGAAGTACAAATATTCATATTAAGAACTATGACAGTGTAGGTCTTTGTTTAGCATAAGCAACTCTTTCATTATTTAACTTGGTCAGATATAATTCCTTAAAACATGTCCAGACAAAGTAATTCAACTAGTATACTCTATTTCTGAATATTAATTTCCTCTTAGCATTGCAGGTCTAGCAATAAATTTATTTTGAAGGCTAGTAAGTATTTTTGCAAGCTTTGCAAATAAAATTTTGTGTATAATGTGGTAACATATCCTCAGTTTGTTATAACAGAATTCAGAGGTTTTCTGATATGTCTATAGATTGTAAGTATAAAGGTTATATATTAGATTGGAGTGAAATAATAATTACTAATTCAAGAGATCTGTCAATCAAATTGTGACACTGCATGTCCATAACTGTAAAGCCCTTACTTGTAGCTATGCAAACCAAACAGCATAACCTCTCAAACACTTTATTTCTTCCTGCAGGACTTCAATATGTGAAGAAATGTTTTCAATTTCCTACTTATCCTTTAGGAAGAGTCCGTGTCAACTACATTTGGCCATTGCTTTGCTTTAAAGTTAGCAAGCATTTTGAAATGCACTGTCTTTCCCTCCGTGAGAGGAAGGTCTGAGCATGTGCAGAGGTCTCTTAAATGTATGGCTTGTAGGTATTCTACTTTGTCTTGTCTACAGTTTTCAGTGTTAGGACAAATGTATTCAATGCTCTATCCCACTGTACCTCTTGCTTCATGTAAAGGTTTTGAGCACATCTATATTTGTTACAGAAATGTGTTCATTATTACAGGAGGAAGGGACTTTTTGAGCTTTTCTACACTGTGTAACAGAGCACGCAGTAGGAATGTTCTCCTTTGTAAAGTGTACTGTAATGATATTACTGTGCCAAATGGCTGCTGCAAGCAATACTCACCAGATTGCATGTAGTATTACTTTAATGCACATATACTGTCTTGTGTGCCTGAGCTGGCTGTATATCACCTTTCTTGGATGTAGTGAAAGGATCTAACTGGTAAGGGCCAGATGTGCCAGATTATGTGTGTATGTTAATTCTGCAAACATGTTATTCTCTTTCAAATCAAGGTGTGAGTATTCTAAATCGTGAATAATAGTGTATACATAAGTATACAAAAGTCTAGCATACTGGGCTAAGGTTTTGGTTTGGTTTGGTTGAGCTTTTTTCACTGTTTCAGTCTATCTTAAAATTGTGAAGGAAAAAAAAATGTTATTCTGGGAAAAAATCATTTTAATGTTGATACTGAAAATTGCAAAACCATATATTAGATTTTGCACTATACTCATATTAAGTTTAGATAATACCAACACCACTAACTTGCTATTATCTGCTCTGAAATATGACTGGCTCCTATCTTGCCATCACTTATTTTTTGCTGGATTGAATAGAAAATTATGGCAGTTGCTGCATTTTATAGAGAACATCTATTGTTCATCAAACTCTGCAAATATCTACCTGTGGCATGGGTAGAACTGGTGGAGTGATGTCACTACGTAATACAAAGATTTGTCTGGAAAAAGGGACAATGACTCCTCCCCCCTCCTCTTCTCCAAGGATATTCAAAACCAGCTGTTAGTATGGAGTTCAGTCCTTAGTATTAGTGGAAATCAATAAGTGACCCTTAAGTTTATCTACTGAAGATGTCCAAATTAAGTTATACAGCTCCAGGAATCTTGGACAGTGAAATTGTTTGGACATAGCCTTTGGTGAGCCTGAAATTCTGACTGGGAGAATAAAATCACCAGTGTAGATTCCAGAGTCCCTTCTGGCTATCTGGATCTGACCTTTGCTGTTTCTGCTACTATGGCTGTTATCCTTCAGCCAATTTTAAGATAAAGCAATCACAGGGTTGTTTAAATGAAACAGAGAGATTTTACAAAAATTTCTCATTTGAGAAAATGTGAGAGGTAAACACTGTCTATGTAATGGCAGAATAAAACTCTCAGCAATGCTGCAAAAGTACAGACTGTAGCTGGCCTAAACTCTGGAATGAATTGTGCAAAGGAAAGGTCAAAATGTTTTCCCAACAGAACAGTGAAGATGAAACATAGATGAAACATTTGAGGAAGCTGTGTTTATCTCTTCTGTCATTGTAAGGCAACGGAGACTGTGAGATTCTCTCTGTGAGACTCACTGAGATCAGTCTCAAGCACTAATAGTGTTACTGTTGCATACTGGTCTTGGCAAATTATCTGAAAATGAAAGAGTCCTGATGTGTTTTCCTTTAATGGAAAAATATTGCTATACTCTCACTCTCAAGTTTCATTTTATTCACTTTCAGATAAACTTGTAACAAACTGTCATTTCCCTCTTTTCCACTTTTGCTTTCAAAGGGTTTTAAGGTCATGCTGTTTCAGCTGCCCATAATGAAACTGACTAGGTATGCCTGGTGTTTGTCACTGTCCTTTTTAAACATCAGCTGGCTTTTAAGGCTTCCTTTTTTTCTTTTTTCTTTTTTTTTTGTGTTGTAAATTGTAATAATATTACCTTACAGGGAAATTCAATTTTCTTTCTTTAAAGATGGGGCTTTTTCAAATTCTCAACTAGTTGATATTGTCGATCTTAAAAACTTTTTCATTATGTTCTCTACCAATAAATCGAGGTTTTCTGCCTTTCTTCTTACTATGACCTTTAACCTTGGAAGATTCTGCTCAAGTGTGAGCTCTGATGTTGACTGCAGGATCTCAGAGTTTGTATCATGCTATAAGCATCATGGAGCTTGGATGTTCATTATATTATTTCAAAATTATAATAAGTACAAACTAACAGTTCTGCAGTTATATCAGAGGAAACTTGTTTCACATGTTACAGCATTCTGCGACTCAGGATATTTCCTTTTTTCACTTCAATTTTTGTGGAGGCAGTTGATACATGAAGACAGAGATTTAAGAATTGCAGATCTTTATTAGGATAATGAGTGTTGGTTCTGCTTAAGGAGAAACTCATGAAATTCTATTATGCAATATATTTTCCAAAAAATGTATTAGTAAATGAAGACATCTGTTTTTTTACTTTAGGACATTACAATTTCTAGCACATTTATATGACCTCAAGAACATACGTCTTGCTTCATATGGGGTGAGACAAGAATAAAACTACTGAGGAATATATGTCGTAATACATTTTTCTCATGTTCACTGAAATTACTTTGACCACCAATGCCCCTCTCTTCTCTGAGAATTTTTTTTTTTGCATACTCCCTCTGGTTTCTGAAAAGGATGCATGTGTGCCATATGCGGCTGGATGGGATTCCCCCGAGGGTACTGTGGGGGCTGGCAGAAGAGCTCGCTAAGCAGATCTTCATCATTTGTTGCCAGTCCTGGCTAATCAGGGAGGTCCCAGATGACTAGAGGTTGACCAATGTCATACCCATGCAAAAGAAGGGATGGAAGGAAGGTCTGGGGAACTGCAGGCCTGTCAGCCGGACCGTAGTCCCAAGAGAAGGTTGTGTAGATCAGCTTGAGTGCATTCACACAGCACACACAGGACAACCAGGGGATTAGCCCCAGACAGTGGGTTTAGGAAAGGCATGTCCTGCCTGTACCACCTGATTTTTTCATGACCAGGTGACCCATCTAGTGGATGAGTCTACTTGGATTTCAGCAAAGCCTTTGACACCATCTCCCATGGCATTCCTCTGGAAAAGCTGGCAGCGCATGGCTTCAACAGGTGCACTTTTTATAATTCTGTGATTTGCATGTGTGATTGCAGATGGAAATAAAATCTTGAATGCTATCTCTCTTCATCAGCATGCATTTGAGCTTCTTAAGGAATTTATTCCCATTTCTAGAAATATTCTACAAACTGTGTTCTAGGGATTTTTACCTGAATCAGTGTCACTGTACCAAGTTGCTTTAGTTTTTAATAATTATGGGAAGAATGCTCTCTGTGAGGGGAAAAAGAACATTCTTGTATTCATATATCTCTTGTTCTCATAGTAACTAAAGTGGACTGTATGTAATTGTGTGATGAAAGGAATCTAGAAGCTGACTGGTAAATAATAGTGCTAACAGCATGCATTACATATTTTTTGAGTTTAGTATCTTCTGTGTTAATTCTTTTCATGTTATGGCTCTAATGGTAACAAAGTATTTGAAAGTAGGTTAGAAAGGTTATTAATTATCTCTCATCATAAAGACCAGAACTCACAGCAAATTTTTAAGAAAGCTGTATTTTCCTCTTTTATTTTTGATGGAAAATTTGTATATAGTTTATTTTCATACATGCATATACCTGCATATATCTGTAAGCATTATTATTATCACACTGATCAGTTTATAATCAGGTAATGCTCCACCTGATCCAAAACTTGAAGAGACATCCATCAGATTCTGAAATACAGACAGGAAGGGAGAATACACTGTGAAAGCAAAATTGCTTTTTTGCAAACTCGTAGCTGGCTAGAATTTCTGATCCTTTGCTGGTCTTCAAGATGTGAAGCATGCTATATTTAGCAGTTAAAGTCTTTTCAGTTTAGGATGATGAATTTCTGAAAAATCTGACAAAAGTTAATGCAACTTTTCCAACTTACATTGTAGGACTGTTGATTTAAGTCATGGATATACCACCTGGACTATTTATTTCCTATACAAAGGGACTTATTTGCAGGCAAAACCAGTGCACAGGTGGGCATTCAAAGAGATATATGAAAGTTCAAACTCTCTGTTTACAACTTAGCATGGCATAAATCTGACCTGCTGTAGTTTCGCTCCAGTCCTGACAGCTCTGCGTAATCTGTGCAGTGTAAAGGATGTGTGGATTAATACTAGAGAATTAGATGCTATCCTTACCTCAGAGCAGCTGTAATTCTACTGCTGCTGGAAGATAATAGTTTTTAGATCAATTGCTTAGACTCTAGGCTACAGGTAGGGTGATTTTAAGCTCGTATTTTATGGTGGCTAGGAGACTTATCTTTAGTTTTAAAATGTCACATAATATGTCAGTGTTTTCTGTCATTTGATGGTTAGATAGGTAAAAAACAAAACAATAAGGAATTAAAATAGCACAAAAGAGTGTTTGATGTTATTTTTAATACACGTCTGAGGAAGTCGTGCAGTGCTTGCACTCAACTCACTTTTTGGTCATTTTTCAGTCTTTCTCAAAAGACTCAGTATTTGTCAGTGGAGCCTGTATTTTTGACTAATGTTTGAGATAATTTTAACATGTGTATCTAGCAGTATGTGTATATATGCACTGATTCCAGTCAAATCTGAATTAAGTAGAAAAATGCAGAGGGAAAAAAATCATAAGAACAACTGATCTTGATCGTGTTACAATTTGTAATGGCATATAATGATATTTCCCATAGAATTGTTACAACCAACTGCTAGAAACAGTGATAAATTTCCTCACAGCTGAGAAGCCTGCACTACACTGGAGATATACTCAGGCTTAACTGGTTCACTTGGATCTTTCATGGAAGAACAAAATTTGAAGAGCACTTCTTTCCTGGTGTTGCTACTTGAAATTATGACCAGCCCTAGATCTCCTATGGAAGGTTGCACTGGAGCTACTATGAAAAGAAATATGCTCTCTGGATGGATTTTTAGTATGCAGGAGAAATATCTTCATACTGACAACCACTCTTTGGTGCCTACCTACCTTAATAGGCCATCTTCTGTTCTACAGAGATGTTATGAATTCTTTGAGTCTAACATCTAAGCTTTTATCAACTTCTTTTGTAGTTTATTTTAATGTGTTGTTTTAAATGTGTTAAATGAATTGTTTATCCACTTATGTAAGCAGTGCTCACAGTGAACCTCTGGGAGAACTGTAAAACATTGCCTGGCTTGAGGTGACTGGTGACTTTTGTGTCCTGGTAGATCTCTGACATTCTGATTTTCATTAATCAAGCTGTTAATGTAATGAATTCTTTAAATTTTATGTTTGTGTTCTATTTAAATAATGTTATACTCACCTGCACATCCAGCTGGTAATTACAGCTAACAGTGTTCAAGTTTACACAGATATTTGCTACCTAGAAAATATGCTGTCACCAAATACCATGAATGATATTGAAATTACCCACTGCACAACTAAAGGCCTCTTAATATCTTCTAAAAAGAAAATTAGACTTTTTTTGACAAGACTTATTTTGTTTGTAGTCGTTGATTGTCAGCTGACAGAGAAACAGTACTTTGAATTGGTAGCAATATGCTACTTAGAACTAATGTCGGGATAATATCGTTTTCCCTTTATTTGCATTTCTTCTGAACACTGGTACAATATTGAAGAAAAGCAACTCAACCCTTAATATTGCTATGATGTGGCTGGGTTGGCTTGTTTGTTACAAAACATCAGCCTTTGGAGGTGTTGCTATGGTCAGGAATAGAACTGAAAATATATTCTTGTCTATACCCCTATCTTCTAATCTTTTGCCCTCTCCTTTTTCTTTGCATACATTGCCTGCAATTTCTGTATCCTTCAATTATTCCATTATTTCATTGCCATATTTATTGTACTAAAAATTGACTCCCATGAGTTTAGCATTCAAATAAATTAGGATACTCTGACAGAGGTTTAAGTTGTGAAAGTCTGCTATAGGAAACAGCATGCCCTTTACAGTGTTTAATGTCTTATCTGCATGGTTTAGAAAAGGTAACAGCAATGTGACATAAATAAAAACATGTCCTGTAAACTATTTCTTCTCTATTAGTATGAATAATTTTAATATCTGGTTTTTTAAGAGCTATTTTTAGATTTTTTTTTCATATGCATAAACTCCTTTGCAGAGTTCTAATGCTGCCAGTCTTTTTTTTTTAATTCCCAAAGTTATCTTTTCCATTCCCAGAAATTTCATACACTTAGGAACTTCAATTTTTTCATTTGGCACTACGCACTTCCTTTCTTGTCTGTTAAAAATAGTTATTGTTGCTGTCATTTCATTTCTTCCTCAGACTGAGCTTTTTGAGTTTTCTTCTTTCTTTGTAATAAAAATGTTAAAACTCCCACGTCTGTTCACATTCATATTTACTTTCCAACAAATTCATTAGTGATTTTCTTTATTCTCCAAAAATCATCTCTTTGAAATAACAGCACTGAGTGGGACCATCTTCACTTTATCCATACTTAATGAAACCAGGTGAGGATTTTTGATTCTTGAGCAAAAGCTCATCAAATCCCTCTTCTACTTTATTTCTTAGAGAGTGACCACTTCGTTACATGGTTAATAAGCCAAAACAATACGAAATAGGAAAATGTGATTAATTGATTAGAGTCCCTTATCAACTAAACTGGAGTCACAAAGTCAAGGACATTTTAAGATACATTTGGAGAATCAGGTGAAAATAATCTAATCCCTGGGCCATTCAGTTTTTTGTACACTGAGGAAAAATGTTCTCCTGACCATAGTGATTCTGATGACAGAAAACACAGTCTGGAACATTTTCCTCAATCACTACCCCTGACCACCGAGGACACCTTTTCTATATTTCATATAGGAGAATATGCACCCCATGCTTCAGTTTTCCCTTTCTGTTTACAAATTCACATGTATGCATATGCAAATGCCATGTGGACCTCCAGCACCTGATGTGAGAATTTGCAGAAGATATATTAATGTCCTATTAAAGAAGCAAGCAGAGGTGGACGATGCCATGGACGATGCTTTTATGGATCACCGTGGCTTGGCTAGATTGGCTGGATTTTTTGAAGTAGCAAATCCGTTTAGTTAATTTAGGAAATGTTATCTAGAAGTAATATAGGTAAATAACTAATTTCAGTTATCTCAGCAAGAGAAAGACGTTTAAAATCATAGAATCATTAAAGTTGGAAAAGATCTTCAAGGTCATCAAGTCCAACCTTTGATCACCAGAATGTCAACAAAAACATAGCACTAACTGCCAGTTCCAGTTGTTCCTTGAACTCTTCCAGAGATGGTGTCATGAACCGCCTTTTCAGCGGGATCGTGTTTGGTTCGTTTCACTGATCCCAAAAGTGCAAAAAAGGCAAACAGCAGTGGGACAGTCAGTTTAATCACAACAAATGCACCTTTATTAAGAGATAAAACAATAAATGCGATAGAGGGGTGTTAGAAAAGGAATAAAAGGATAGAGAAGGAGAGAGAGAAGGGTGATGGGAATTATAGCTACCGACACAGGCGGAGTCCTCGCTGATCCGGATGATGAGGGCTCCGTCTTCATGCCGGGGATGTCTTTAAAAATTCTGGTCAACTTGGGGGCCTAGTTATAGTCAAGTGAAAAAGAGGAGGGGGGGAAGCAAAATTATGAAAGTCCATTGAAAGTGTTCAGAGTGGGGAACATACGGGTCTATTGAAACCACTGAAGGTGAACAAACACAATAAAGAATAGGTCCATTATAGCTACTGAAGAGGAGCAGGTCAGGTCATCAGCAGTTGTCCCCCCACTCCCTGTGGTAGGGGTCTCAGTCTCAGTTCTTAGAAGGGGGTTTCGATTTCCATCTGTCACGGTGGTGAAGAGGCAGGTGAGGGGTCAACAGATGAAGAGTCAGCAGTGAGAAACCACTGGAGTTACCCCAAAAGTTCACTTGGCTTTAAGGTGGTAAAGTTGTAGTGATCACAGCAGGCCGCTCCTCGCTGGGTCAATGCCAAGGTACTTGCCAACTTCTTGCCAAGTCCTGGCCGGGCCGTGTTCTGGAACAGCCCGTGCTGAACATCAGCGTCTCCACCAAGCTGGAACTGTACCAGGGAAAGGGTTTTCTCCCGGATCCCGCTCTTTATGGTGGCATGGCAATCGTAAGGCAAGAAAGGAATAGGGGAAGGGGGTCTCTAGACCGTCCTTCACAGATGGTGACTCCACTGCCTCCCTGGGCAGCTCATTCCAAAGTTTGACAACGCTTTCAGTGAAGAAATTCTTCCTGAGATCCAGCCTGAACCTCCCCTGGCACAGCTTGAGGCTATTTCCTCTTGTCCTATCGCTGGTTGCCTAAGAGAAAAGGCCAATCCCCATCTGGCTACAATCTCCTTTCAGGCAGTTGTAGAGAGTGATAGAGTCCCCTCAGTGTCCTTTACTCTAGGCTAAACAACCCCAGCTCCCACAGCCACTCCTCATATGACTTTCTAGACCCTTCACCAGCTCTGTTGTCCTTCTCTGGAGTCATTCCATCACCTCAATGTCTTTTCTGAGTTGAGGGGCCCAGAACTGGACACAGTACTTGAGGTAAGGCCTCACCAGTGCTGAGTCCTGGGAAGCAATCACTTCCCTATTCAATTTTTTTTTACTTTGTATCACATTACTTTGTATTCACAGAATCACAAAGTCACAGAATAAGCTAAGCTGGAAGAGACCCACAAGGAGCCCAACTCCTGACCCTGCACAGCACCATCCCTGAGAATCACAAGATGTGCCTGAGGAGCCAATTCCAGCCTCCAAACACCCTCAGATGAAGAGTCTTTTTCTAATATCCAACCTAAACCTCCCCTGACACAACTTCAGACCATTCCCTTGCATCCTGTCACTGGTCATCACAGTCTACCCCTCCTCTTCCCCTCATGATGAAGTTGTAGACTGCAATGAGGTCTCCCCTCAGTCTCCTCCAGGCTGGAGTGACCAAGTGATCTCAGCTGCTCCTCATATGGCCTCCCCTCAAGGTCCTTCACCATCTTCACTGCCCTCCTTTGGATGCTCTCTAACAGATTTGCAGTGGTACTCAAAACTGCACACAATATCCAAGGTGAGGCTGTACCAGTACAGAACAGAGAAGGATAATCCCCTCCCTTGACTGACTGTCGAGGAACACTGCTGACTCATATTCAACTTTCCATTGACCAGGATCCCCAGGTCTCTTTCCATGGCAGTGCTTTTCCTGAAGCACATTTCTTAAATCCATTGTCTCTTAAAAGTATGACCATGAGTGTTAGAGCTTTTAAATTTCATCTTGATTAGGGATACTTACAAACACTCTCTGTAAGTACTGATCCACGGTCGTTAAGACCAGCAGTAGCCATGGTGGGTTACTTACCAGTTTGTGTTTATCCCAGCAATTCCTTTAATACTGTAGAAACTTTATGGGATCTTTTTTAACATTTGGGAGCAGATATAAACACTGAAGATAATGTGTGGAGAAGAAAAATTGTCAGTCAGGAAAGAATGATGTTTCTTTATTGCATGACTGTTATAATGAATTTTCATACTAGTGAAAATGCTTGCCCTCTTAGAACACCCTAGTGAATGTCCCTGCCAGCAGAAAGGTCAGGTTATAAGATGTGACTAATATTATTGTCAAAGAGCTCATATATTTCAATGCCATTTTTATTGTGCCTTTGTTTGGCACATATTAGGTGAGAGGAACATGATTTTTCATCCTTTTTAAAGAGTAGGTAATGGATAGCACCCATTTAGAGGCACAATACTTTCATTAAAAGTATTCTGCGTGAGATGGATCATACCTATCTGTTTCCTATTTTTTCTTCCCTGTGACAAGTTGCTTAGGGACACTATGCTGCTGACAAAGAAAGATTTCCCACACAAGGTAATGTACAGGAGCCTGTGGGTAAGTCAAGTACTTCTTCCCTATTCATTCTGCTTTTGAGACAGTATATGTATTGCTTACTATCTTGACAGGCATCCTTACCCTGAAGGCAGTACATCAGCAAATGTCAGGTCATGCGGGCAGCCCCTTCAGTGTGCTAACTGAAGGGGGTTACTTCATAATGGTAATGTCACCATGATTGATATAAAGACATCTTCTATGTGAAGGCAAGTACTTGGAAGATGCCTATAGGTATCTACTGTAGATAAATCACAACCTTATTTCAAGCCATGGAAGAAGAACAGACTAGAGAACAATTCACTATCTAGTCCAACTAGATAGAAGTGAATTGGGTGAGATCTGCATTCAATTACAGAAGACCTAAAAGTGAGAAGATTAACTATTCTATCCTAGAGAAGAACATGAAGGTTTTTTTGGGCTTAGAGATGCCACAAGGAGTATTGAATATTCTTACTCTATACCAGCTAAAGAGAGAAACATGAAAGTCCAGAATCCAGCCTGAAGAACAAAGTTTAATTTGCAAACAGCCTTGCTTATACACACAAACATAATCTAAGAGAAAGATTGTTTTTCCTTCTGGGAGAAACAAACTAATTTTTGTTATCTATTCTTTTGTGTTTTTTTTAAGGAGGAAGGAAATCTACAGGTACGAAGCTGAAAAAATCCTCTCTCTTGCTTCCATCTTAGCAAAAATTTTCTATGCAGATATGTGTGTTCCTCATGTGCAATGTTTCCCTTCACTATTTTTTCTGCCAGTATCTATTACCTACAGCAATGCATGTGCAGAGTATGAAGTGTAGAAAGTATCACAACATTTTGTAACCATGGTGCTTGCAAATGTTGTAATTATCTACTATAATCCACTTGAATTTTTACTGCAGTATGCTAATTCCTTCAACTGTAGCTATAGTACAACAGTGGCAACAATGCAACCCTGGACTTTGCAAAGATAATTGTTTCTATTACTACTCAGGATTCAGCTATTAGTCCAGTGGATTGGGCATTCAGGTACTTATTGTCTTAATTTCTCCCATTATATTTTCCCTCTTTTGATAGCTACAGATATTCAAACACTTTTCTCTGAAAGGCAGAGAGGTGTGGCAAAATAATCCCAATTCAAAAATTGTCTTTTTATTTTTGAAGCATTTTGACAACAGAGAAATTTAATATGCAAGGACAGCTCTGCCCTGAGGAGACCTTGTTGACATTACTACAATGAAGTGGTCCTAATTATATGTTACTATGTACCTTTATTTCCCTAAAACCCAGTATATTCTGTTACCTAGGAGTAATAACAATAAAAATGGCCTTCTTAATCTAATTACAAAATTGAAAATTCTATATTACCCTTCTGTTAACTCAGTAAATATTTAACCTTGTATATTTAACTTATTTAAGAATTATAGAACTGGTCGGTACATGAAGGGAATATAGGGGACTGGATTTCTCTTGGAAACTAAACAAGAGCAATCATCTTTTATGCATTTTTCAAGCTAGGAACCCAACCATCCATGAACCTGGTCTTGTTCTGTTGAGACAAACTTGCATTACAGTCTAATCTATTTCAGGTTCGTAGACCTTTTGGTAAATCAGATCAGAGAAAAAGGACTGCAACGTGTGTGAGTTCAGGGAACATGGGAAAAATTAAGAAAAAATAAGAAAAGAAAAGGATACGCTGGGGAAAGCTTGTAATTCAGACACAGCACTTCTGGGAGACAGGATTTGTGGCCAGAAAAACATCAATCACAGTTAGAGACAGAACTCAAATGAACATCTCACAGTGCTTATCTGACTGAGGAGCCAGACTTACCTGAGCAAAACCCAAGAAAACAAAACCAAAGTACATCATGCACTTGGCAGCAGCTGAGAAGGGGCTTTAGGGCAGATGGTAAAAGAGATCTGGTTTGAAGAAGGGAAGGGAGTCTGCCTATGGTCAAAGAAGACAATGAAGAGCAATTTCAGACAAATCCTTTCACTTTCTTATAATATGTTCTGGGTCTATATTGGGGCTGTCCAGACAGATTGTGAGTCTCTTCTGGAATGAAGCCACAAAGTCAGCATGTATCATTTCAACACAGAAAATTTCTGAATAGGTTTAAACTCTACTGTAATGAATCCTAATGATGGCTGAAGGGAGGTGTTAATGAGTGTGAAATGGAGCCTAGGGTAACAGAAAGTCTCTTGATAATGTGTTGAAGTGGAAGCTACTACATAAATGGAAGTGGCTGTTATGCAATGTCAGCCTTGAGATGTGAACTAGTATTTAACTTTTTTCATTCATTCTAAACTTGTTTCTTGTTATTTATTCCTTGCTGGAAAACATTGTATACTTTGGGTCCATTGAATACTTTGGGTACATTGAATACTTGTGGTACTTTTTTCAACCATCTTTTCTAAAAGTGGTCCTGCAAATCAAGATTATAGGTGGCTACAAGTAAAAAATAAATTCAAATCTTTTACTCTGTGGAATTTGGAATATTATACTGAATATAAATGGTCTAATTAAATATTACTCAAAATGATGTGCTGTGGATTGCTGTAAAAAAAAAAAAAAAAAAGAAGAGACGTCTAAAAAAGAATCCTTTTATCTAAATCTGAATTGTTCAAGTGGAAAATCAGATTCCATAAAAATAAAGCTGAAAACAGAAATGTAAAGTCTGCATTACTTGTTAAGATAAAAAAGACTCTCCTCTCATAAATGTGGAAGCCAGGCCATCATGGTCATTTATCTTCTGTTGAAAGCAGCAGTTTATCAGCTCTGCTTTGCCCTCTCTGCTTTTTTTCATTCTATTCAACCAGTTGACTTCCCTAAGGTTTTGCCCAGCCAGTGAAAAAAATAGCTTTCCTTCTGCTATTTATCTTTAGGCAAGCATTTTTCCATATCAACTTTACTCAGTTCTTATCCCGCACTGCTCATTTCTGGGCATTTTATTTTGCTGTTACAACTTAAAGCACTGAAAAATCTGAACAGTTCATTCCATAAGAGTTTGTGGGGACAGCTCTGTGGCTTTCATGAGAGTGACTGCCCTTCAGCCCCCTTCAGTTACATTTAGTTTGAACATACTTGCACGGTCAGAAAAAAACAGATGTTATGAAGAAATATATTGATATTATTTCACAAAATTTCAATGAAAAAGAAATACAGATGAATACAAATATCAATTGGCCCAAGCCTATTTAGATATTCTTGGCTAGAGTTGGATTCAAATTGCAAATATTTGCAAAGGGGGTCTGTGTTTGATTTTAAAAAGCATTAGTTCTGCAGAACAAAGATTTTAAGGAAAAAAATTTACAATATTGTAGAATCACTTAGAAAATGGAAATCTTCAGAGAGAGGATACCAGAGAGACAAAAAAAGTACAAAGTTGTCCCAGAAATATTTTATATCTGCATATTTAAGCCCAGATTACAGTTTCTGCTGCCATCTCAAAGGTCCAATTAGAGTTTTTCTGCAACATCTCAAAAGGATTCAATTACCTTTGAGTGGCAGGGCTACTTTAACACGATGCTGCTACTGAAATTAGTTTCCCCAGATAAGACAATGGATTGATGAAATTTGATTACTTGTGGAGGGTAAAAACAGAGTGCTTAGCCATATACCAGTGCCAGAATTTAGTGACAATAGAAAATTTTTGCTGTTCATCATTCTCACCCCTGAAATACATGGGCATAGCTGCATCAGTCAGAACTGACAATCAGACATGTTTAACCAAAGAATGGCTTTTCATTTCATAAATAAGATTTTTTTCCTTGCTTCTGAGGCTGCTCCTTCTGTCTTTTAAGTTAATTTAGAATTTTACTTTTTTACTTCACTATAGAAATTTGTGGGTTTTTGCAGAGAGCATTCTTTGTATCTGTCTCTTCCATTACTTTTTGCTGTATCACAAGGTTCTTATCTCAGCTTCTCTGTTATTCAATACTGGTATAATGTATTATGCCATTTAGAAAGATCATTCAGTCTTTTTATGACTTTTATGCATATGATGAATCACTCTGGATGGCAGTTTTTCCCAGTTCAGAGCAGTGCTCTCTTCCATCTCTGCCTAGTTTATTGATAACTATCACTGGGTGGAGAGCTGGCAGAATCTCAGTCTGGCTCAATCTGAAATAGTACAAATGAATACTTCAAAATATAAACTCAGCACTGAAAATACTTTTAAATCTATTTTTCTGTTGAATAACTGAAGAAACATTTAGATCTTTAAAGGAATACGCTATCTGGACTACAATATTGTTTCATTTCACTACTATTTCGGAGTAACAATTTTAAGATGATAAAGCTTGCAGAGCTCCCGCTAGATGGCTTTGCAGTAATGGCATTTTAAATATTTAGAGGGATAAGATTTAAACACATGTTGGATAAATCAGGCTTTTACTGGTGTGAAAAGGTGATCATTTTCACAAAGTGGAAAGAAAAAAAATGCAGGAAATTTCTTCATGTAAAACATTTAAAAACAAGTTTCAGAAGGCTGGATGGTCAGTTCTGCAGTGACTAGAGGAAGAGTGAGCCATAAAATATTTGTGTAACTTTGCTGCGTGTGAAGTTAATTGTACTTGTTTGCTTTATTGCTACCAAGTGTTATTGAAATATCACCACAAAATTTCCATATTATATAAAAATATCCTTTACTTTCAGCTCAGTAGAAGTTTAAAAAATGCATCACGTGGTGAGAAACATTGAATGAAATAACATTTTCATAATCTTCAGAAATTTAAAATACTTTTGTCTGATAGAGGCAAAAGTATGTTTAATGTACCCTTTTTCTCCAATTTTGTGACATATTTGTTTTAACATGAAAAAAACAATAAGAAATGTGAGAAGGGTGAAGTGGAGAGGATTAAGTTGAAAGTATTTAAGATCGTCTTTTTGGTTTTGCCTCTTTTTTCACCTAGTTCAAATATCAGGAAGAGATGCCTCTTGTCAGTGTACTTCAGTTTATATTTAAATCTTTTCCCTTCTCTCATACACCAGAATCAGGCAGTGACACCGAAAATGCAATTACTAATCCAACCAGTGGGAGGTTCTTTCCCTTTCCCCATCTGTTGCACCCCCCTACCCCCCCGTGTTTGTCACCATAACTTTGTTGAATGTCTGAGCTGGAGGAGGAGACAATGCAGAGGTAGGGAGGTCACTGGCTGGGCATGTTAATTGCCAGCCTGCTTCTTATCCAGACATCAACACCTCCTTCCGTGTACAGGCACCAGAGAGGAATCAAACACCGGAGAACTGAATTGTTCTAGATTTAGTCAAGAGGTATAAATGGTTAAGCAGACCTGCTTGGGAGCCAAAAGAGTGACCAAAATGTTACTGCTATTTTTAATCAGTGGCAGCAGTAAGTGCCACTCATATTTATCACAAAACAGTGATGTTTTCTCACAAAGGTTAAAATAGTTTCTGCCACAATGTCCACTGTTTTAATATGCTTACAGTCAGGAGGAAAATCTCTGGTGTGCCAGAGACAAGTCAGAAATACAAGACTATCAACCAAAAAAAAAAAAAGCCTTGTGAGAAAGCAGTGGAAGAGGGTGACATTTGTTGGAAGGAGAGTTTTTGAGAAAACAAAAAGTGATGCTGTGATACAAGTGTTGTGGTCATCCACAGATTTACTATAACCTGCAGGCTTATCAGCCACTAGAGATTTGCATATACTATGGTTAATGTCTTCTCAAATGCTCCAGTTAAGCTGTTGGGATGCACATCCTTATCCAAAGGATGCATTTCAATCAGGACCACAGCAGTCTACTCCTTTCTTGTGACAACAAAGGCCTTAAAATCTGGTTATAAACTAATGCTTCGATCTAAGGAAACTCTAAGTGTCTTCCTGGGAAGTGCAAGTACCAGCTAAACTGAGCCACCTGGAGAGGAGGTCAGCTTTTAGTGTAAGGGCAGGCGAGAGAAAGAGTAGCTACTCACCTGGGAATGGTGATGCTGATCAGGGAACAAGGCATGCTTGTGTAAGTCATTAAATCCTATTCCCTCTCAAATCTAGAGGGCATTAGGTTAAGAAAGTAATCAGAAATACTTGACCCACCATGATTATGTGATGTATAGATACAGTAGGCAATTACTTGGGTGAGCCACCGAGCTTTCACTGTTTCCTTGTCCTAAGCTCCACAAAGCCATTTCCCCCTTTTTATCAGATTTCTGTTTTGTGCAAGCGTGCAGAAGAAGGGTAATAGCTGGGCAGAGATAGTACATCGATCTTATTATAATTCTTGTTTAATACTGTATTTTAACCTATCTTTCTGATTTCAGAAGATCCAGACCTATCAACAAAACCTTAGCATATAGCAGGTTATCTTGGTAAACATGCTTTAGGTTACCTGGCTCTTTTAGAAACTGTAGTGAAAGCGGTTTTAGTTTGAACACCAAACCCAGAAGTTTCTATATGCCATTTTAAACATTTATAGCATTTCAATCATTTCTAACATTATTATTAAACTAATAAATGTTTTAGCAGCTTGAAATATCTCCAGACATAAAACACAGTGTTAGGTACATATATTACAAAAAACAACAACAACAAAGGAGTTGACAAGTAGTGAGTTAAATAGAATTAATTTCCTTTCAGTTTCCCAGTGAAATCATAAACCAATCAGACTTTTGTTCCTATGTTATATGATACTACCAACCCAAAGTCCCTCAGTGAAATTATTTCCTTGTAAATCATTGCAGTTGATCCATTATGCTCAAGAAATATGATTTTTTTTTAAGTGGGTAATATAAAGTAGAAAAAATATGTGCTGCTTCCAATCTCCTGATATCTGCAGGAAACCCAGGGCTGATCTAAGCCTCACAGCTTCTAAATATTCGATTACTTTTAAAACCTGATGCATATTTAATATAACAGAATATGAAAAACTAATCAGAAAAAAGGAGAGAGAACAAAGCCGAGAGATATAAGAAAGATTCTCTAGATATACACTTACATATTTTACCATTAATTAAAGCATACTTATATTTATAAGTAGTCACTAAATAAAAAGATATTCATTTGCCTCACTGAATATTACAATGTAGGTGTTCCTGTTCCTAATCAGAAACATCCAAATTAAGTATGGTGAGAAGCATCCTAATCCATTCAATCTGGCAAGTGGACCTGCAGAGATTACTATAATTAGATATTTCCTTTATGGATGTACTCAATGGCCAGTGAAATATATTCCTGTCCTCCTGACTCAAAATAGGAAAATTATTATAATTGATATTTTTATTTAATTTTCTATTTTATCAAATCAAAGAAAACATTGGAGAAGAAGATACAGGAAGGAAGGAAGAATGAAAGCTAGCTTTCAGTGTAGCTGAAAGTTGATTCAGCTACATTTCCTTCAACAAACTTTGAAAAATTTTACTGTAAGTGACAATTACCTCTGCACATCCTGACGGTCAACCGGACTCAGGGAACGACTAAGTCATCATGTCAGGACTTCTTCCTGGTTTAAGGTTGAAATGTGACAGGGATGTAGCAGACTATACTTCTTGTTCTCTGAAGAAATTTTTGTGAGATTTTTCTCTCCCAACATAGCTAATACTCGCCAGAATGAAAAGTCTGTCATTCTTATATCCATGTATAACATCTGTGAGTTCCTTGATTTGATTGATACATGCAGCAGTAACCTTTTAAATAAGAGGCTAGGGATTTTTAACTGGCAATCTAAGGTGGTTATTGCCCAATCAAAAAACCTTCCTGATTATAAACAATAAGTTTTGGTTTGTACAATGACATATATACAGCACCTCATAAAAGAATTTAATATTCTTTTAAGACTTGATAAGAATTATAGGAAGGTAAAGGTTCTCTTATCTTCTTTAGATGCTTTATTAAATTCATGAGAGATAATATTGTTTTCTTGATAACCTGTGTTTATGTTTGTTCCAAAGTTTAATTTCCTAATAATTTCTGAGAACATGAAGAACAGTCTGAACAACAAGAATCACTTCCCTTTCTTCCATTGTCATCTCATTGTCATTATTTCACTTGGAGATACACTTTGACAATTTTGTTGTTGCCTTCTGGGGAGGCAACATATTTAGGTGTCTTTTCCCACGGGGGAATACTATTATAATTGTGCCTGAGAAAGAGAAAGTCTTTCTGGAGATGTTATGAGGAGAAAGATCCACAAGAAAAAAAATAAAATCTTCAGCTATTGTGCTGGAATTGAGCATTTTCTGCAGAACTGTCTCTTCTATCTGAATTGATGGAAAGGTATTTTCTGAACAACTGACTCATACATGTATATGAAATCCTTTTTCCCAGGCACTACAAAAAGTGATTTCCTAAACAGTTGGAGCACAGAGAGAAAGACTTCTGGTTTGTATGCTGGACATATTATTTTAATTTTTAAGGAGATTTGTGTATTCCACACAGGCTTTTTGGTATTTCAGAATTTTGGAAATTGAGTACTGTGGTTGTCTATGTAAGGATTTAAAGTTTCTGCTCACTAAAGTCTAAAGAAATGCTTCTGGATTTCTAATGCAGAACACAAAAGAGAAAAATTAATATTTCCAATATTCTGTGGACCATCATACTTGTTTAGCTGTGATATAAAGTGGTAAGACAAAGATTAAGTTGGCTTAGTAGACAAAAATTTTCATATTACAAAAAAACTATCAAACATCACTGAAGACATGCTTCTTCATTGCTGAGTGAGGAATTTGGACATTATTTTTAATCCCTAATAGAATGGAAATACATTTACTAAGATTTCTTTTCCTAGGAGTCTGCCTTGTGAATTTCCATTATTTTTGATTGTCAAACTTCTCACTATCTCATAAATTATTTGCAAGGTGCCTGGAGGTGCAGTTAAAGAGGGCAAACTTGTGTTTCTACTAATGAATTGGTTTCCCTGTAGGGTACAGGAGACAGTACTTCAGTCTAATGAATGGAAAGAATTAAACTTCAAGAATCTTTTTACTAAGAGTGACACCACTTCTTACACAACAAGAATAAGAAAGCTGGAGAAAGGTTCTGTCCCTGTATTGCTGTACTTGCTTGAGTAACCCCTCCTTGAAAATGAAACAAAGTGTGAACACTTTAGCCTGTAGATGTAAATGGGAGTAGGCACTGTTTGTTTTATATATGGAAGCACTGACAAGTCAGTGATATCTGTTGTTCTGATCCTGAGGTCCTCTGGCTGTTGATTTCATTTCAAGCTGTGCTGCTGCTGTGGTTGCTGGTAACTGAAAGAGGAGCTACTGGGGAAAAAAAGAGAAAATAAAAAATCCACAATAAAGTCATAGGGAAGGGTATGAAAAGCATTCTCAGAATTTTATGTAGGATTTCTTTCAGTTGGTGAGTTGTGCTAATTAAGGATAAATTTTCCATGTTTGGATTTAGAGGTGAGACTAGCATCTAGATTCATACTCCCAAATGAAAAGCAGTATCACTGATAAATGCCTGGTGCCACGATACAGGATTCATAACAATTTCACACATACAGTTTTCCACTGAGGATTCAGTAGCTTCAATATTTATGTCCCAACTAGCTCTTAGTCAAGCTTTTTTTTTTCCCTCAATGAGCAATGAGTGACTAACTACGCCTGCTTTGGCAATTCTGCTTTATGAATACTTTGAAGAAGTCAGTCCCTTAGAATTCATGTTTATCAGGTAGTTGAGGTATTTTGTTTGAACAACATTCTTGGTGTGACGTCGTAAATAACTGAATTCATATAGATACATATCGCATTAATAAAAACCCCAAAAAACAACAAACAAAAAAACGCAGTATCATATTTCTGACTCATTTTTCCCCATCTCCTTCCCAGACATAAACATATCAAAGAAACTTGGCCATGCCCAAAAGACTATTTTTTTTTTCTTTTTTTTCCCCCTTGGATTTCTCAGCCAATAAATCTTCGTCTCCTCTTCTTGTTTAGCAGTTTTTCCTATGTAACTTAGTTTTCTGTCCTTCCATTTGTTTGAATATTTTCTGAGAAACAGCTTGATGCAGAACAGTTGCTACTAGGCAAAACTTTGATACTGGTGCAAAACAAAATGACTTTACATTTATTAGAGAAAGAGTAGGCATAGGATGCAGTTAAAAAAGTTGCTAAGCAAAATGTGTGCACAACCACAGAAAATACTTTGTTTTAGAGGCAGAAATCTTGGGGAGTATCTTGCTCATTGGAAAGAAGACAAAGTCAGAAAGAGGTCTTTGTGAAAATGGCTAGTAAAAAATGCAGGAAAAGGAAAGCAGAAAGCAACAGTTATCATGGGGTATGCAGAATTCATTCATCATTAGTTAGTTAATGAGACAGTTTATTCTGCATATGTAATGCTGTTCCTTTTTTTTTTTTTTTTTGCTTATGTGCAAGAAAAATTGTGATTTGTTCTAATAACTCCATGAACCTAATATAAGAATATGTGATAAGTCACTGTTGTGTGTGATATCATTATCTATTCAGCAGGGAGGGATAGAAACATACTGAACAAGAACTCCATGATTCTGAGTCAGGCTTGGATTATCTTTTTATTTCAAATTTGCAGATTACTCAAATTTCCACCCCTCCTTTGTGAACTGGGTGGCCTAGATACAAACTAAAAGACTGCATGAATATCTCTCATCTTCACAAAGAGAAAGGATACAAACTAAGGGAAGAGGACATGATGTAAATTCATAATATTGCTTCAGAAAATCTTTGAAGTGTAAAATTTAATTACAGGATATTCCTGTCAGATAGAATGCAGGTAATAGCTCTAATAAATGTATTTATTTTTAAATATATATTATAATGTGAAAAATTCTAACTCAAATTTTCAAGGCCAGCAAGGCAAACACATTAGACATCACTTCAGTATGGCCATGTGGTATTTCTTTCTCTTTTTGGTCATCTTCTCTTTGAGGAAGAGGAAAAACAGAATGCAGGGCAGTTTAGAGGCAGAAATCCTAAAGCAACTGAAAGGCATCAGGCAATAGCTATAGAACAAGCTTCCAAAAGATAAGAAACACTAGGAACACAGAAGAGCAGTTTAACAGGAAATATTAATAGAATGTTTTTGACTGACTTAAAACAATGAAAGAGCTAGAGCTGTTTTATGAGCTCAATAAAACCCTGGATCATCAGATATTTCAAAAATATTTACAGCTCTTCTTCTTCTGTAAGCATTTCCCACCCCAGTCTCTCCTCCTTCCTTCCTTACACTACAGACATCCTGGGAATTTTGTCCCTAAGAAGCAAGATTTGATTTCTCCTGCAGCTGCTGCTCACACTGGATGTACCTCTAGTCTGTAATCGTGTATGGTGCAGAGATAACTGACATAGCCAAGATCTAAGTAAATGGTATAGACCAATTGTTCAGCTCAACATAAGACATAATTTGCCTTTCTAGGTTGATTTTAGACAGACTTAAATACCTTTCTTTTCGCTCACAAGATTAGACTGAATTTAAACTATGATGGCAACCTCTGCATGCATCTGAGTGGATTAACCATTTCAAATTTTGACTAGTTTAAGAATTTATGTAATACTCTGTTTCAGTGTGTGATACTTTCAGTGTGTGATCTATGGCTACAAGAAACAGCAAATCAATTTTGAGGATAACTTGTTTTCAGGCATCTGAGGAGAAGTGAGATTCCATTAACTCCATCAATCACCCCCTGAATCATTTTTCCCTAAGGAATGGTGAAATAACTTGGTGTCCTGATAGATGCTTAGGGCCAATACAGAAATAAACAGAAGGGAAAACCCAGAACAAAACATTTCTGTGTTCATTATTATTAGAGGAAAAATGACTCATTAGCTTTCTGATCCACACTTTTTTTTCTTACACTTCTGTTGGGATCTGAGGTCATTTTTGCAGATACCTCATGTCAGTTAGAATTCATAATCCAGGATTTTTTCAGCCTATTTTTCTTCTCCATTATTGTTCTCTGTTAGGGAAAGGCTATTCATAAACTCTTTACAATCTACCTGATCACAGGTAGCTGTCATTGCATGGAGAGAGGAGGAATGAAGAAACAAGAATAGTTAGGATGTCTCGAAAACACAGTCAATTCTTAATGAAAAGGCTGCTTCTGTTTCTGCATTTCAATGATTTTTTACAATTACTGCATAAGATTGGAAAAAGTGATACATAGAGATGGTCTCAACTTCAGCTGAAGACAAGAAGCAACAAAAGTGAGTGAAAGAAAAATAAGAGAAGCATTTCTTTATAATTTTATTTGTTCAGATAGTATCTTACATTGAAAGAGTTTACTCAAGGAAGAAATATTATCAATAGAAATAAATATTTCTAATAAGGACAATTTATATTAATTATCTTAAAGGACTGGAGAGATCATACTGACATGTTTTCTTCTACTGAATTTCATATTTTTCATTTCTGAATTAAATTTTCTCCTGCATGTCTTTCTTGCATTTTACTGATCAACCATGATTAAATTTTTCAAAGGCAAATTTACAGTAATTTCAAACAATTGCTAACCCAGTAATATAGATAAGATGATACTGTCTTGCTGTAATGCTAAAACACTCACAAAAGCTTATTCTTTAAAATATAGTGCAAAGTTTCATGCTATCACTTGATAAACAGGTGAACACCAGATTTTTTACTAGGACAACTTTGACACTTTTGTTTTAATCAGAGAATTGGAGAGGAGTGGAGAGTTAAAACATTGGAAATGTCAATGACTCATCAGTTACTACAGAGCTTAAGCTTTTATGAATTATAGCATTTGACTTATACTCCTAGCAAAACATGTAGAAATTGATAAATCAAGCTATGTGAAATTAACACCCTTCACCAGAGATTTGTGGAGAGACCAGTGAAAAACTGGTTAGGAAGATGGGAATGATATTTTTTTTAATAATAACCAATTGCCTACTTTTAAAGAGGCTTTCTTTTTGGGATCCAGCTTATATAACTGGATAAAAGACATGTCTAGGAAAAAATACTAACAAAAAAAGGGGAAAACCCTATTGTACAGGTGTGGAGGTACTGAAATAGGACACTGAAGCATTTTATTTGGTAGGATTATTGAAGAACTAAATTTTAATATGTCTATGAACCAGGAAATTGCAGATAATATAAAACAAAAGCTGCAAGCTAAAGAAATCAACAGTAAACTACTGAGCTAATTTCTGTGACTGTAAAGACAAATGGACAAAAATACTATAACAACTTCCACTATTGAAATTACTCCATGCCAATTTTGTGGTAAACTATACTTCTTCACTTTCATGTCTTTATCTTTCTCTTATGCCTTCCTCTTCTCTTCCTTACTCTGATTCTTTTTTTTCCATAATAATTATTTTGTCTTGTTTCTGAGTTCTTTGTATGCAACCACAAACGAATCCTTTCATTAGAATTCCTCCTTCTGAAGCGGCCCTTCCTGCTCACAGTTAATAATACCTACAGCTCTTCCTTCTAAGCCATTTGCCCTTGATCTTGCCTGCACCTTCTCTTTAACTCAATTGAGGACAATGACCACATCTGACATGTCTTACCAGTCACACAAATGGATTCAACAAGAGCTGGAGTCTGGATTTTATCTGCTGTTTGTTGGTGAGATTACCTGACCAGCTTTGTAGGGGTTGCTCTGTAGGAGCCTTACTCCAAAGGGGTGAAGATGTGTGAGGAAGATATGGTAAACAATATCTGCCTCTAACAGATGCCTTCTGGGGATGCTAATCAGGATGCTGCTATGAAAAGCAAAATGTTGATGCTTAGTGTAAAGCGTGTGTGAGATTTACTGTATGTTTTGTTCTTCCTCACAACAGAAGGTGACAGAGATATTTAGCTATTAGCTCATCAGCTGAAGGGGAAAAATAAAGACCCACCATTTAACAAGTCTGTCTTCAGTATCTCTCTAGTGTACCATTAGGACATTTTGATGTTCTTTTAACTCGGTGAAATTTTTGTTCTTCATTGCAAAATTAGAGTTGAAATTAAATAAATGGAAGCATCAACAAATAGTTATTAAATTACATAAAGTAACAAAACATACTCTTAAAGTAACAAAACATACTCTTTTCTTATTTTATGGAGTTTAGAGAAAATGAAAAATTGGACTGAAGGTTTGGAAATTTTTTCCCCAATGTAAATATTGAACAAGTTTGAAGCTCTGCAATGTTCTTGGTTTGGGTTTTCTTTTACCAGTTCTAAAACATATGCACAAAACGTGGTGAAATTCTGTTGTAGGTCCTGTACTTCCCACAATATTTAATAGAGTTTCTATGGTCATTTTAAAATGCAGTTAGAGTTGGTTTCCAAATGTTTAATTTTATTTTGCCAGATGTATGAAAACAACTTATTGGTTGTTTACAGCTTGTAAAAAATGATGACACCCCTGTTCTCAGTTATTAGGAAGGCAGGATATGTAAGAGGAGGTATGACATGAAAAAACCCTGGGTTTTGTCATGTGAATCAATTATGAAAGTGGTTTTGACTGCTGGATAGTAAAGAATGATTTAAATGAAAGTAGAGCTTGATAAGAGAGGAAAGAAAAGACTTGGCTAAACTAGATCTATATAAAGATGATGTTTGAGCATGGAGAAATTAAATGTCTAATTGGAATAGCAAAATAATTCATTAAAAAAGTTTAAAATTGCTTTTCTAATTTTGCAAGTATGACAAATGGATTATGCGATATCACAATGTTACTCCTGGAATAGAAGGATGGGAAGAAAGATTTACCTGGATTACAGTAGAAAAAGGCTGGATTATATAAAATGCAATAGTTCTACAGCACTTAAATATTTTTGTCAGATATATTTTTTAATACATACTTTCTACTGTTTCGGCAGAGGTTGGTTAAAAATATGGATGCTATCACAGGTGTTTAAGTGTACCTTACTACCTTAAACTGAGTTAATAAGGGTTGGGATAATATGTCAAAACTTTCAGAGCTCTGCAAACAATAATCAGATGAAATCACCTCTTGTTTAATGGAATACTGTTGAAAAAAAGTACACAAAATCTCTGTACAGGCAGAACATTGCAATAAATCTTACATAAATCAGAAGGCATCTACTGGAAATCCTGGTTTCACTTAAAAATCTGTGTTTATTTTTCAAGTAGTATTAAAAAAACCCTTTGTATGTTTTTTACCAAAAATTAATATCTCCTTCATCAGAATTTTGTTTGTGCACAGGAATATTTTGAAAGAGACATTATTTTTCAACAAGCCATTAGACCATTAGGCTTAGGTGGATCTTTGTAGAGGTGAAATGGCTCCTGTTTTTGTCTCTGGGTGCATCTTGGGAGGTACCCCTAAACTAGTTGTTATATATATGAGTTCTTTTACTACAGAGTGAAGAATCCCAAATCTTTCTTTTGGGAAAACAGGTAACAGAGAGGAGCGGTGAGGAAAGAAATATTCTGAAACAGTCAGAAAGAAATGAAAGATGACCTGACAGTCATATGATTTCACAGGCTGCTGGAAAGTAAGCGGTGTTTTTGTTTGGTTTGGGTTTTTTGTCCCCCTTCAACAGATAGACAGAAAAAATGTCTGGCAAGTGTAGCTCATTTTTCTCAGAATTCATGCTATATACTGTATTACTTCATCAGTTTTCCTATTTGAACTCCCGAGTTAGGGTTTTAAAACAGTTCTATCTCTAGTTTAATACTGGTTTATTAATGTGTGAGTGTGCCATTATTTCCAAGGCCAAGAGTAGCAAACGCACCATTAATTTTGTTTCTCCCCACCCCTCTCTCCCTCTGTACAGCACCATCCCCAAGGATCACCATGTGCCTGAGAGCATTGCCCAAACACTTCTTGAATTCTGTCAGTCTTGGAGCTGTGACCACTTCTCTAGGGAGCCTGTTCCAGTGCCTACTTACCCTCAGATGGATAAAACATTTTCTAATATTCAACCTAAACCTCCCCTGACACGTCAGGCCATTCCCTCATGCCCTGTCACTGGTCACCACAGAGAAGAGTGCCTGCCCCTCCTCTTTCCCTCACAAGGAAGCTGCAGACTGTAATGAAGTCTCCCCTCAGTCTCCTTCAGGTTGAACAGACCAAGTGACCTCAACCACTCCTCGTACAGCTTCCCCTCAAGGCCCTTCACCATCTTTGTCACCCTCCTTTGGACACTCTCTAATAGCTTTATTTCCTTCTTATATTGTAGTTCTCAAAACTGTCCCCAGCACTGAAGGTGAGGCTGCCCCAGTGCAGAGCAGAGCAGGACAATCCCCTCCCTTGCCCAGCTGGTGATGCTGTGCCTGATACCCCACAGGACAGGGTTGTCCCTCCTGGTTGCCAGGCACTGTTGGCTCATGTTCAACTTGCCACCTGCTGGGACCCCCTGCTCCCTTTCTGTGGTGCTGCTTTCTAGCACCTCATTCCCCAGTCTTTTGGGGAACCCAAGGTTGGTCTGTCCCAGGTGCAGAATCCAGCACTTTCTCTTGTTGAGTTTCATACAGTTGGTGATTACATAGATGGACCCATTCATTCACTGTATTATTATAATTGTGTCCTAATGTTTTCACTACTTTCACTTTTCACTTTTTCAACTTTCACTTTGAACTCATGCAGCCTTTCCACAGTAAAATAATCATAGAATCACAGAATGGTCTGGGTTGGAAGGGGTACAAAAGGTCATCAAGTTCCAATGTCCCTTCCCTGGCAGGGACACCTTTAACTAAACCAGGTTGCTAACAGCTCCATCTAACCTGGCCTGTACACTTTGAGGGATGGGGCATATGCATCCTCTGGGCAATCTGTGGGCACCTCTGGGCAACCTGTGCCAGTGCCTCTTCACCCTAAAAGTAAATAATTTTTTCCTAGCATGTAATCTAAACCTTCTCTTTCAGATTAAAACCATTCCCCCTTGTCCTGTCATTACATGCCCTTGTAAAAAGTGACAGTCCTCTCTATTAGCTGTGCAGAAGAGCTTTCTTTCTGACAATCGTAATGAGCAGCTCATCTTCCTGATCCCTTGTGGCAACAGTGTTCACAACATGGATTGTTTTCCTCATACAAGAGGTATATAAAGATTACTTATTTTCATCACTTGTAATTGGTATCTTGTAAAGTTTGCTGCCTATATTCATTAGAGGGAAAAAGTAAACAGGAATATATGTTTAAATTCCTCAAAATATTTATTAGATTTTTATTATTAGGAACTTATTAGTTCCTAATAATACAAACTTAACAAATGCCGGTTTTGTTTCTGCTCTGTGTTCTAAAGCTTCTGGTATTCCATGCTTGTAAGAATTTTCTTGCTTGTCCCCCCAAATTAAGTATTTCTGTGGTTTATTTTTTTTGGTTTTTTCATTTGGTAGCTATCAGTACATAGATATATGTAAATTTAACAAAGATAAAAAACTTGAGAACATAGTATATTTCATGTTTAGCTTAACATTTTCAGTATTTAATTTTCTATTATTTGTCTTTATTTAGACAGCTAATGTATTTTCAGTGTATTTTTTAAGCTTTTGTCAACAGTCTCTGTAGGGATTTTTTGTCCCGAATGGCATAACTTCAGAAAGACCTGTTTTGAAGGGCAAAATCCTCCAAGTGTGTTTTCCAAGTGCTGTTGTCTACATTAAATTAAATCTCATTCTTCAGTTACCTGAAGTTACCTTATTATTTAAAAATAATAAGAATATTATTCTTATAATCACTGATTGGAACTTCTCATTGTGAAGACTAAAAATTATTATGTATTACTTTACAATTTTGCAATGTCACTTCTCCCTATCTTTAGTGTTTCCCTAATGTTAGATCTTTTTTAATGGTTGAAAACTATCTCTTTTCTTCCTCTTCCCTCTGTGTAATGTGCCCTGTTAACCCAATTGGTAAAGTGGCTCCATTTTGAATTTAAGGTAATTTTAAGGAATATAATCCTTCTTATTTTATTGACAAAAATTACAGAAAATGTTGAAATTGCCTTTAAAAATAATTTTCCCATCTAATTATACAGTTTATATATAGGAAGCATTCAGCATTGCAGTTACTGGATCCAGAAACTCAGGAATATCCAAGGGTTCAGTACTGGGTCCTGTTTAATATCTTTACAGTCTGGACAAGGGGAGTGGGTGCACCATCAGTAAATTCACAGATGACACTGGGTTGATCAGCAGTCAACACTCCAACAGAAGATCGGGAGTTGACTCCTGATCTTCTGGAGGACATGGAGGCTCTGCAGAAGGACCTGGACAGGACAAGCTGGTGGGCCAAGGCCAGCACGTTAAGGTTCAACAAGGTCCCCTGCCAGGTCTTGCACTGGGTCACAACAAGCCCAGGCAGTGCTACAGCCTGGGGCAGAGTGGTTGGAAACTGCCCAGCACAAAAGGACCTGGGAGTGCTGGTCCACTGGCGGCTGAACATGATCCAGGGTGTGCCCAGGCGGCCAAAGAGGCCAATGGCATCCTGGCCCGTGTCAGCAACAGTGTGGCCAGCAGGACCAGGGCAGTGATTCTCCTGCACTTGGCACTTATGAGGCCACAACTCAAATCTGGTGTTCAGTTTTGGCCCCTCACTGCAAGAAAGATATTGAGACAGTTTTTTTCAGCACAAATTCTTAGAAATGTTTTGAAGGTGTATACTTTAGCATTAACATTCAAGATGCTAATACACAGTAAGAGTACAGAATATGGTATGCTGCATTTGAGAACAAGTCCAAGAAATGCCAAAGGGGAGGTTAAATCCTGTGTTACATGGGAGTGTTTCTACCCTAAGTTTTGACAACCCTTACAAAACTAGTCTTCCATAGATATCAGCACACATTAGTGTGAAATTGCAAACTAGGAAGACCATTTTTAGCATGATTCATGTGGCAGTAGGAGCACAGATATAGATTAACTTTAATGATGCTTTTAAAAATATTACAAAGCACTTACATAGTGTTTTACATGTGTGTTAGGGAATTAGATTTATTTGGTCTGACAAGTAGATAGGTGCCAAATATAGCAAATAGTAGGTGTATAATATGTACAAAAATGAGTACTTTTCCCTTTGGAATCCATTTTCCAAATATCTTGGAAACTAGTAAACAAAAAAGTCCCCTTAGATCATAATTTAAGCACTAACATGTACTATTTGAAGGCAGCTTGAAAGTTTTAAATTTTTATGGAAGCTGAGATCAAACCAGTTACAGAATAATCATGCAGTTCTCCATTTTACTTGCTTCTAAGACCATTAGTTAAACCATACTATGTTTCCAAGGCTAATAGTGATTAACTGATTAAATGCACTGCAAAAAGAAGCTATAGTTAAACCAGCTAGTAATTATCTTAAAAAGTGCATAAAGAATCTCAGCAACTCAAAAAGCACAGTTGATTTCATAACCTCTACCTGTACCAGAAGGTCCTTTTTAAATCCTGAAATCTCCAGAAGTTTGCTGGGTCGGGCAGTGATGATGTAATGGAGGGGAAAGGTCCATACAATTTCCCTTTTTCTTTATCTTCTTTGTAAGCAATGTGAAGACAAATCTGAAACAGAAATACTTAGGTAAATGCATCTGCTCAACTGCAAATATTTGTCAGTTCTACTTCACTGTGGCTCCAAATGACATCAAGACCTTGTTGTTCTCAGTGTAAATACACAAGAGGTGATGTAAGAAATGGCCCTGTCCCTAGATAATTGACATTTTTCAGATAGGTTTGCAAACAAACACCAGTTCCAGTATTGTTCTAACAGCAAGCTGCTCTACTGAACCAGAGGTTCCATTGGCGCACTGGCTTCATGTTGTGCCCGCTCGAATAACCCTCACTGAGATCCCATCTCTGGACTCCTCTGCATTTTAGCCTAAGAAAAAGAGGAGAGAAAATTCTCCCCAGAACAAAAGCTGCCCTGTATTCTGGAACAGCTGTAATAACCCTTGCTGATCCTCGAATGGAGCAACTCTTGTATGAGGAACATGTGAGAGACTTGGGGCTGTAGCCTGGAGAAGACTCCGGGGAGACCCTACTGTGGCCTTTCAGCACTTTGAGATGGTCTATAAGAAAGATGGGAACAGGTTTTTTCAGGGCCTGTTGTGATAAGACAAGGGGTAATGGTTTTAATTTAAAAGAAGGTCAATTTAGGTAGTGGGTTTTTTTGGGGTTTTGGTGTTTTAGGGGGTTTTTGTTTGTTTGTTTTACAATTTGTGTGGTAAGACACTGGAACAGGTTGTCCACACAGGTTGTGGATGCCCTATCCACTCTGCTGGAAGCATTCAAGGTCAGGTTGAATGAAGGTCTAACAAATCTGATCTAATTGAAGCTGTCCCTGCTCATCACAGAGGGTTTGGACTAGATAACCTTTAAAAGGCCTATTATTCTAGGACACAACAATTTGTCATAGAAGCTTTTTTTTTTTTTAAGTGGCTCATCAAATGGATTTTTTTAATCTAAAGATGAATCCTGCATTGGTTTGTTTATATTTGTCATGAATACCTTTTTCTATTTCCAGAGAATAGAGACAATGGAGCATCTATTATTTTGCAATACCACCTGCTAAAAAAATTATTGAAAGTTTTATTTGTGTAATACATATAGAGGTAAAACCAGAGAATGGTTCATCAATAAGATTATACTAACCATCCTACAATCAGGAGCATAGCTCATTAGGTGTATAAAGATTAAGCACTTAGTAAAAGGTACATTCCTTAATTTTTTGCAGATGATAATGCTTATTAAAAAAATCTTTCTATATAAACAAGACAAAATCACATGTCACCTTACTAATTTTGTTTCTACATCTATAGTCTGAAGAATAATTTTAAGGGAATTTGAACTATATATAATCTGTAGATAAGATTTCATGTTCAACTGCTTTTAGCCTATTTATCTTCACAAGCACTAAAACAACTCTTATAATAATTATGAATTATACATCAAATGATATTTATGTACCTAATTTAAAATATTTTTAAAAGCCAACACAGTTTAAAACTTGTTTCCTAGTAAATTATGTCATCATGTGTTCATAATAGTAATTTTTATAAGGCAGATAGTTTGTAAACTAACACTCCAGTATTCATGGTAGAATTGTAAAAGACAGGATGAAACATGATTTGAGTCCCACTGACCAGAAAAAATACATACTGGGAATAGATTATTTCCAAGGTACACAACACAATTTAAAATCTATGGGACAAGAGCAAGGTTCACTTATTTCTTTTACAGTGGCGGCACTTACTTCAGAAAAGTGAACATAAAATGTGATTTGTTAAATCTGCACTGTTAGGATAGCATACCTGCTGTCAGCAATTTGTAACCTGCTGTCACCAATTTGTTATCTATTTCTCCTACGTTTAGGATCCTCTGCCAGCACATGAAATATTTCCTTTTTTTTTCCAAAGCAAATATATTCTATGCAATAGAACTTTTTATCCTTCAACTCAAGCATTGGATAAATTGAAAGTTAAAATCCTCAAAAGCCAAATTACCAAAATAGTGGTTGTTTGTTTCCATTCTCAGCTTCATCTCATTCCATCTTTTTTTTTTTTTTTTTTTTTTGCACTTTGCCATTATCTTGTGTCTTGCAGGTTGTTTTAAAAGCAGTATCTCCTCTGAGAACCATGCCAGGGAGTCCTTTATAGTATGTGAAAAAAATCCTAACCAGCAGCTGAAAATATCTTTACTTCATGCTGTTATTTCAGTCTCATGATGTGCTACTTAAACATTACAAAAGAAAAAAAAAATTAGGTACTCAGTCTGATGGATCAGAATGGGGTTAAAGTCAAGATTAATTCCTTATATGTTATCTTGGAATAAATTTCTTTAACTACTTCAGTACTTGAAGGGCAGATCCTTAAATAGGCAATGGTTACAACAGCAAACACAATCTTCATGTTATACACTGTGAGAAAAAAAATTAAAAGGTTTTGTGCAGGAGAGAAGGTCAAGCAGTACTGAAAGTGGTTAGATGTGCTTAACCCTGCCCTTATCCAGAAGAAACAGGTGTGGCTTATGCCACCTTCCTGTGTCATGGGAGTGCAATTAAAATGTTTTCCCAATTACAAAGTTTCCCTATATATGCCCTTGTGGCTTACATTTTTCTGAACTACACATTTTTCACACTTTTAATGGTCTTTTTATTTAAAATATTGTCAGTTTGGGTTTTTATTTGCTGCTTTTGTTTGGGTTTAGGTTTTTTTGTGTGCTTGTTTGTTTGCTTGTTTGTAGGTGTTTGTTTGGTTTTTTCTGTTTGGTTTTTGTTAGTTTGCTTGTTTTATTTTGGTTGTTTCCCCAAAATATGATACTAATTACAAAAGAAAAAGCTGGGTCATAGTAAAAAGCAGATGTAATGACATTTTTGTTAAAAAACTGTAGCTTCGAGAAAAGGCCATAAATTAACTTATTAATAATAATAATTTTTAAAAAGATAAATTTATTAGCTTTATTAATTTTGATTTGAATGCACTTTTTCTAGCTTATATTCACAGTCAGGGCAATAAAATTCATTAGGAAAAGGTAACAGCTCAAAAAAGAAATAAAACCCTTCTCTTGAAAATGGGTAGGAATTAAAACCACAAATCTCCACTTAGGTTATGACAGGTAGCATAGAGATTTCATATGTACAGTTTATAGCATGAGGAACTTCATTAGATGATGCAGTTGCTTCAGTGGGAAACCTGCCCCCACACACAAGCTGGTAAGATCAGGACAAGCTGTTATAAAGGTGCTTCTTTCCAATATGTCATAGCAATGACGCATCACATCAGCCACCCTGGGAAAGATTTTTGCCTCTGTACAAGGAACTTAATTTTGTTACTGCCAGATTATAAAAATAAAAATGCCTCTTTTGTTTTTGTGCCAAATTTACCTCCTAAAAGACAGTTTATTTCACTGATGTCACAGATTTCTTTCTTGTCCCAGTGGATAATGCCTTTATTTGCCTGGGGAGAATAGACGGAAGTGTATGGAAAGGACATGCTGGTAATTTTCCAAACCAAGACATATCATAAGGAAGACTTCCTTAACTGGTATGCTAATTATTTTTATTGTGGATAAACATTTGTCAAATGCCTATGGTGACAGAATAGAAGAAAGGACCTCTGAAGATGACATGCAGCAAGAAAGCAGTATGAAGTGGAACATAAACTGGCAATAGCAGCTGAAGATATGGAGCACCCAAAACCTATAGAACATGAAAAAATGGATGAGATTTATGTCTTTCTTTCAGCCATTATATGGCCTATTTTTGGTATTGTCATACACCATAGGCTTTAAACTCAGACTACAAGAGAGTATCAGCAGCAGGTAATAAAAAGCATTTCATACTTTATCCACCTTGTACTCACTTCATGCTTTGCTATCAGTTACACGATTACATCAGCATGTCTGTCACCATTCCATACATTCAAAAGGCTATTTCTGCCTTAAAACTGATGAAGGCAGATTAGATTCTCCTGCAACTGAATCAGTTCTCTGTGGGTTAAATGAGCAATGGGACATGTCTCTTCCTCCCTCACACACACCTACTACAGTCAGTTATACTAGCACAATGCTACAAAATATATATACTTATTTTAAGTAAAAATGGCTGTAATTTTGACAGAACAGTTATTTTTATGTTTTTTCATTATCTGCATTGCATATAGTCATACAATCTGTCCGTAATGCACAATGATATGTCACTGAAAGTTTTTGAATTCTTTTGGCATAAAACTAGCTGGCCATGGTCTTGGCATATATATTCATCACAAGTTATACAGCAGTTTATTAGTTAGCAAGAACTTAGGATGATATGAAATGCTGGGTTCTATCTTCAGGTTATAGCAAAAAAAAAAACCTAAAGTTGTTAGTAGGAACATTAGCATATAGATCAATAGTCCTAAAAACTATTTGGTACAATGAGTGAGATGGTAGTTTTTCAGTAAAGGAGGGTAAGGGATGTCATGGTCATCCCACAAGCTGAATGGCCCCCCAGATGGCCACTTACTGCAGTTCTCCAAGCACTCACTGGTACTGGGGGGAGCAGTACTAGCTTTCAAAGCAAATATTTCATCCAAATTGTAGGTCCTGAAGGTCCTGTAGGTCCTGCTACTATTAAGCCTCTTGTTTTGCAAATCCCCATGGTATTATGGGGCCATGACATGCTCTCACAGATGGGAGTCAGAATTGGGTCTGATTTTTCATAGGGGTCACCGATTTGCGCACTACCCTGAAACTGACCTGGAAAATTAATGAACCGGTATGGGTAGGTCAGTGGCCCCTGAAAGCTGAAAAATTGCACACCTTACAAAACCTGGTTAATGAACAATCGCAAGCAGGACATATTGTCCCCTCCACAAGCCTGTGGAACTCTCCTGTATTTGTCATTCAGGAAAGAAGTGGTAAGTGGCATTTGCTGCATGATCTCAGAGAAACAAATGCAGCCATGGAAGACATGGGAGCCCTGCAGCCAGGCCTCCCATCACCTACCATGATTCCTTGAAATTGGCACTTGACAATCATTGATTTGAAAGATTGTTTTTTCACAATTCCTCTGCATCCAGAGGAAGCACCAAAATTTTCCTTTTCAGTGCCCAGTTTAAATATGCAAGAACCTTTGCAACAATTCCACTGGGCAGTTTTACCCTTCCAGCCTGCATATATGAATTTCTGAAGGAAAATATATCACATCGGTAGTATGGACATATACTTAATTAACATGAAAATTGTACAACTCAGCTTATTTTTTGTATGTGCATATGTACATAATAAAAGTACCTTTTGTTTCACTTGGGGTTTTTTTTTGGTTTGGTTNAGCACCAAAATTTTCCTTTTCAGTGCCCAGTTTAAATATGCAAGAACCTTTGCAACAATTCCACTGGGCAGTTTTCCCCTTCCAGCCTGCATATATGAATTTCTGAAGGAAAATATATCACATCGGTAGTATGGACATATACTTAATTAACATGAAAATTGTACAACTCAGCTGATTTTTTGTATGTGCATATGTACATAATAAAAGTACCTTTTGTTTCACTTGGGGTTTTTTTTTGGTTTGGTTTTTTTTAGAAAACAGAATCTTCAACACAACACCTTTTTATTTTTAAATATAATTTTCCACTGGAGTAGACAGAAGTATTTGCATACTTATTCAATATAGTTTACCCAGAAAATTCATAACTGTGATGCTGCATCTCATTGCAAGTCTATTTCTACAAGCAGACGAGGTCATTATGTAGAAAATTCTGTGCAAAATTATAATATGTATTGGCTACATTTAGTATAAACTATAATAGTAGTTGGTAGAGATTTTGAGCCTTAGGCCATAAATTCAACAAATGCAATCATTCTTCTGGTAACACTAACATTAACTCAATTTTGGAAAGCTGAGTAACTGGGCACACTGGTCAACTCTTAAAATTCAGTATATTTTGACAGTCACCACATAATTGAATCTGAAATGTTTCATTTATTCTTCATTCTGCATGGATGAAATGTCAAATCAGAATGACTTAACTATGCATAAATTCTGACATTTTAGGGAGAATGACTATGGAAAAGTCTCATTAAACTATATGGTATATTTCAAGTTTGGTAGTAGCCTCTTCCAGGTTTGACTACAGACCTTATGTGGATGGAGTAATGCCACAGCAGCAGATCAGTTGGTGGAAAAGGTGAGGAGACAGGGCATCACAATAAATTCACTGGAAATATTCCCCAAAAGGCACAGTTTAATTGCTAGGTTGTTCTCTCAGAAGAACTTACCTCCTTTTCATACAGTCAGCCACAGATGTAGAAGGTCACAAGTTCATAGAGGAGTGTGACGAGATTCCCTTTACTGCTACCACGGCATTTGGAGTCAGTTGTTTAAAATGTGAATGTCTGGACATGAAGATGCACACCTGCTAGGATGTGTACAAAGCCACACTCTCTGGGAAGAGCTCATAGCTCATAACTGCTTACCTCCCAGTTCTTTACTGGTGGCTTCAAATCCCACACTTGGACCATGTATGGGTGTCAAATGAGGGAATTGCCGGGACCAAAGAGTTGCAAAGAGAGATAAAGAGCAGAGCTGGGAAAAATACATATTCTTACCTCCTCCTTCTTACTTGACAGAAAACCTGTGCTGAACAGAATTGCACGAGATGAAAAGAGAGTAGACAGAAGAAAAATACCTATGACATAGCAGAGAAAATATTGTCAGCAATGTGTCTATTCCGAAATGAGGACTGAAATGTGACCATGAAGGGGGCATATGTCACTGCAATAAGGCAAACATATTTAAACATTTCCAAACATATGACCAGATAACTGGTAAACAGCTAAATATTTAAAAATAATCAAATGGCTAACTAAGGAATAAAAGGCAGAGTAAAAAATAAACATGTCCTTTTTACAAAGTGGTTTTAATTACAATACATTTCACAAGGCTGTGACGTCTCTGAAACACAGCAATGTGAGTTAGATCAGAGCCTGCCTGGGCACTGTCAGGAGAAACCTGTGTTTTGGCAGTATCCAGCAGGTAAACAAAGGGAAGGCACCAGCACTGTATGAACTGGCTGTAACCCTTGGCAGCTGGTTGTGCAGAGATGGGCCCAGCAGCACCAATGCCCCCCTCCGCTGACACTGCTTGCTGTGATTCAGTGCACTTACTGCAGTCATCCCTGTATCTCAGAATGCATTAGCTGGAAGAATAGGATTTGACTTTATGACTAAGATATTTACAGTCCTGTCAAAACCCTGATTTTTTTTTTTTTTTTTGTACTATTACGAAGAAGTAAGTATCCTTTGGGAGGGTAGAGTGCTCTATATGAAAATGGTTAACTCAACAGAAAGATGCAGCAATGAAAAATGGGCAGTGAAGAGGAATTATACTGGTGAATCATAGCTTTTTGTGGTCGAAACTGATAGCTGTCAGGTTGATCAGTGATGATGACAATGGCCACAGGTCTATGTAAAGGAGTCCCAGAGATTGCATCACCCTCAGTATCTCAGTGACTTGAGAGGTATGTGGTCTTTGATACCTCCCCACATATGACTCTGGAGGTAGTTGAACAACTTATTTGAAATATCAGTCTTTGGTGAACAGTGGGAATTATTCCAGCAGCCTAGAGAAAGAGAAGCTTTTATTTAAGCTTTCAGATTCCTGACATAGCACATCAAAGTTACCCTAATAAAAATATTTTTAACTTTCAGTATATTTTAAATGTTTTATTTCACTCATATTCCTATACACAAATGAAAAACTAAAAATATTTTAATTACTCTACTTGAGAAGAATATGCAAGCCAGCATATATTTTACCTTTCTTCCTTTAACAGCATCATATTCCCAAGGATCACTTTCCTATCTAATTTTTCTCAGCTTAGTAATAAAACAACAATTAACTTGCATAGTTATGAAAAATGCTGTTGGGGCCTCAATTTCACTAAGGGGTTTTCAGCTGACTGGGGTCCCCATCTGCACCCCTGGACACCCAGTCCCTTCCTGAGCTCTGCCACAGGCATTCCTGTCCTTTACCCAGTCCCCAGTCTTTTCTGCCCCTGTCCTGTCCTCCGACCTCTGGTGTAGTCCTGTCTCCTGCTGGTAGTCTAGGGCCTGGAGTCCCTAGAAGAATCCAGAGCCCAACTCTGTCTTGTCTGGGAGAGTCTGGGCCTGTCAGCAGACCTTGCTGATGGCACGGTGCCCTGCCCACTCTGCTCAGCCCCACACTGAGGAGCTGTGTGCTGGCCTGCAGGAGCACTGCCTCTGCTGCCCTGACTGCACCTCCAGGCTTCTATTGCCTCATGGAACAGTCCCACGCCTGCTGCACCTTGGCAAGATTTTAGGCATGACAAAAAAAGTAGTCTGCTGCTCTGCTGCATTGTGCTGTTGAATTGATCTCATTTCACTGCAAATTAACTAATTACTTTAAGTATTAGAAAATACTAAATAAAATACCTATTATACTCCCATCTTTCACTTATAAGTACTTGGAATTAAACACCGTAGTAGCTTAGGGAATTACATGGATTTTGTGAGACAGCATCTTTTTTAGAGATGGAGCTAAGTTTTGAATGAGAGGTATCAAACACAAATTTATACAAAATGCAGAAGTCCAAGAAAGTTTCCGAATAATGAAGGTTAAAGAAAATATGCTGATTTGTGCAATAGAACTGTAATAATTCTTTAGCAAGGCAAGTAAAATCTTCTAGGGGGTATCTTCAGGAGTCACAGAATATTGTCTATGTTGCGGTATTTTATTATATTTCAGGAATTCTTGTTGCAAAACTCTGGTGTAGGAAAGTCAAAAGACCTGAGAGACTCCTTTAAAGAAAGAACACATAAAATCAAAATAGAAGTGGAGATGCTCGAGAAAGCAGGGGCCAGCTGAACTCTTAGGGATTCTGGAAACACGGCATCCCATTCTGGTGGTTCCAATACAGGGTAAGTGCACACTGAAGTGAATTCAGCAGAGGACCCCAAGCTGGCCAGGGGCTGGAGAAGTTGTCCTACCAGCTGGGCTGAAGCAGCTGGGCTTGTCCAGCATGGAAGAGAGTTTCAGAGGGACCTAAAAGCAGCCCTTCAGCATCTACATGTGGTGATCAAGAAAACACAAAGATATACTGTGAAGAAAGTTAACCCTACCCCAGACAAAGCCAGCACAGTACTGCTTGCAGAAGTTTCCTTTCCTTAGGTGCTGAAAGCTGGAGAGCTAGTGAAAAATGCAGCAGGGAATAGGGGAAGGCTGGAAGTCAAAGGCAAAAATTGTAAAGAGAGACACTCATGTCAGATGCAAGGAAAATGTGGTCCTTCCTGAGGACAGCCAAGCTGCACAACAGACTGCCCAGAGAGGTTGGCAGTTTTTGAGATTGCCCTGAGCAATCTGGTCTGACCTGAGAGCTGGACATGCTGTGAGCAGGAGATTGGCCTGGAGACTTCCTGGGGTCCCGTCCAACCTGGACACTGCTTTGATCACTTCTCATTTAATGCAGTAATAATGGCAGAGCTGGAAACAACATGATTCATAATATATTGAACAAATTCTTAATTATGTGGCTCATATAAATCAATAAAGTGGATGTAAGCATCAGAGAAATGTTTCATTTCCAACAGAACTCACCAATGTTGCTTTGAGCATATTAGTCTAACACAGGGACAGAGAATGGGCAGGAAGGAGATCGAATGAAAAACCAAGAAGTACAGACTCAAAATCAGGTGGATGAAAAAAAAAATCTATCTTTTTCCACTGAAGAAAATTTAAAAATAGTTAAAAATAGAAAATTTGAAGTCTAAGGAGAGTAATCTTCAAGACAGATAAAATATGCCTTTGAATTTTCAAAAGTCATATCTTAAAGTGAAGTGTCTGTAGTGTAATTTTAGGTTTAAGGAACTAGAGAAAATATTTTTTTTTTGCAGAAAAAGGGTGGTTTACACATAACAAACAGAGTGTGACAGTCTAACACTTGAAATTTCTAAGAAAATATTTCCTAAGAGTTATGCCAGGGATAGCAATCAAAAAATATTACTCTCCCTATAAACAGCAGATATATATTTAATATATTTACAGATGTGGTGGTCTCTAAAACAGGGTTTGGGTATTAAAAAAATTGGTAGCAGTTTGTTCCTTCACGACTTCTAAAAGATGGAAAGTTTTTCTTTTCCTCAGTGCCCCCAAAAAGCATTAACGTGCTGCTCTGGGTGACTTTCTAAAGCTTATAATTGGCCCATTCCCAGGAGCTGGTCAGCAATCACAGAATCCACGCAGAGGGAGGTCAGAGAGCCAAGTTCATGTCTCAAAAGCACACGTTCAAGAAACCCAGTTCCCTTTTTAAAATAACAAACCGGCAATTAAAGCCGTGCGAGCAGTTTGACGCCGTCCTCTCGGGAAGGCCTCAGGCCCCGCTCAGCCCCGGCGCGGCGGCAGCGGCCGCGCAGTGCC
>VXBC01011969.1:1345085-1365639 GCA_013399945.1 Ploceus nigricollis
GGGGGCGCTGCAGCGCCGCGCATGAGGCGCGGCCGAGCCCCCGCCCGCGGCCCGCGCGGCACCGCGCACCGCCCGCTGCTCGGGACAGCACCCGCACGGACACACGGACACACGGACACACGGACAGACAGACACATAGTCACACAGACAGACAGACACAGACACACAGACACAGATACAGACGCGCAGACACGCACAGACACACAGACACAGACACACAGACACAGACACGCACAGACACACAGGCACTCCGACACACCGACACACAGTCACACAGACACACAGCAGACACCTAGACACAGACACACAGACACAGACACAGACACATGGACATACACAGACACACGGACACACACACAGACACACGGACACACACACACAGACACAGGCAGAGCCCTCTGACTCCTCACACTGGCAGCAATGGAGAGTGGGGGGAGAAGCAAAAGCACTCTGAAATCTTTCTCTTTGCAGAATCTGCCCTCGAGCTTACTGCAGCTTTCTTGTCCTCCCACCGCCCATGCCTGATGCAATTTAAGAGGTAGAATTAAATTCAAGGCTTTTACTGTAGCTACCGCCATTAAATGGTGCAAGCTTTTCTGGAACCACAGGACAAAGACAAAAATTGACTTTGTCTCTTGATTTATTTATATCTTGATTTTAAAAATAATGTCATATTTTATTTTGGCAATGGAGTGCCTTCTTTTCTGATGAGAGCACAAAGTAATATCTTTTTTTTATAGTGCCATTTGAGTGACTGTATCATTTGGGTTGCTTTCTATCTTAAGACTTTGTTAAGGTAAAAAGCAAATCCTGTGCAGAAGCTGAATTAGTATGATTGACAAAGAAGCTGCTATACTGCAACCCTTTAAAAAAAAAAAAAACAAAACCAAAACCAATCTTTTTTGCAAGTACACAGCCTCCCAAAGAGGCATTGCATTTGCAAACCACTGGCAATTGCACCCCTGAAAATAAATTGCCAATCCAGATATTCTGTTTCTTCAAACAACAGTATATTTATTCAGTTCACAAATAGCATCACAAATTTCCTGGTGACCATGAAACAGTAGGAGATCATCAGGATACAAAATTTGTGGCAATATTCTTTTTTTTTTTCTCATTTTTTCTTCACGCCAGGAGTCTTAATTTTCTTCCAAGTTTGCCTCACTGCCGTAAGATGCAACATAAGCAGTGGACATACAGTGTGGCATATTCCAGTCTGAATTTTATGTGATTCAGATTTTCATGGTTTGTTCAAACACACTGTGTTGCGAAGAACGGACGTTAAACGCCCACGGCTCTTGAGCAGTTCTTTATTTCTATTATTTCTTTATTCAGATCATTAAAATAAATTAGGCTCAGAATGTATGAGAGTGCCAATATGTAACAATGCAGATTAATATAAAAATCAAGATTTCATCCAACCTGCCTTCCCTTTACTTGTCTTCAGCTACCCAAATGCAGTGTCAGGACATCTGCTTGTGGATTGTCTGATTCAATTTTGCAGCTTCATTGCCTAGCGAAAGCTAATTATCCACTTGAAACTCTGTACCCCACTGAGGTGGTGCCAAGAAAGCAGAGATCTATTACACTGGTTCCATAGCCATACCATCTTGCCATGCGCAAATCAAAAAGTCAGTCTTAGAGTACCTGCTGGTGTTCACCCACGCTCAGAGCAGAGACCACAAATGCTTGCTGGATGCTAGGTACTAACAAATGGAGGTGGGTGCTATCTCTGATCCCAGAGTAATTACAGTGCTCTTTTTTGATTTAATATCAGAACTGAAAACTGATTGATTAATACATGGATTACCTTAGCATTTAAATGCAGTCATTTCCTGTGTGCTAGCACACAGTGATAAGTGTTAGGAATTCAATGTAGTCTTTCAGAAAGGAGACGTAACGACCATCCTTGACTTACAGTAGTTATGAGAAATTATTCAAGCTTATTTGACAGACTACTTAGATGAAAAAATACTATCTTCACCTTCTGTGTTCAACTGAACATTCATTGGCTAATGAATACATATTCCTTCATTTATATGAAACTTTAAATGTAGGCCTGTATGCCTGGGAAAACCAAGTGCCTAAGAGAGGAAACATGATACACAAAAAAATAAAGGATAATGGCACTGAGAGTTGTAAAATCACAGAAATTAGACCCAGAAAGGATGTTGAGTTATTTATCCTTTTCCACTTGATAAATGTTTACATCTAAGAAAGAAAATTTGCTCTGGGTGCCAGCTTGAAAGATTTGTGGTGGAATGATCAAGGAAACTGTTGTTTGCTTTCTGCAGTGGTTCAGAAGCTTGCTCATTCTTTGATAGTAAACAGATGACATCAAAGACATCTGACTCCATCACCACCTTCCTCCTCACAGAATCAATACACAGTGCCCTGAGCTTTGACCAATTACTCTGGTCAAAGACAGTAAATTTACTCTGTGAAACTTCATCTTTACCTTGATACCAGATGACGATTTCACTATTTTTCTGCCAGACAAAGGTGACTAGTCATCTTCACATCTAAGGAGAGATGTCATAGTTGCCAGTCATGGATAAATGAAAACTACAGGGTAGTGATAATTCTTGGCATTAACTAGATCCTGGCTTTGGAACAAGATCCTTCAGCTCTATCTGTCTTGCACCATCAACAGCTTAGAACTGAACTGTACTTTGTAATGTAATATGCAAAGTTTTCCTTGATGCTGCTGCTTTTAGATAAGGTGACTTCTATTTGTGTAAAGAGTATGCCTCCACCAGCAATTTCAGTGAAAAGTGTTAGTGTGCCTCTTCATATTATAGTATATGAAATTTGTGAAACTAGTATTATGGGAATATTTCACATATGGGAAATATGTGAAGCTAGTATTCCACATGTGTTAAAAGCAGATGGGAAAACTTCTGTCATAATTTTAATAAAAACTAGGGAGGTTAATTCTGCCGTGTCTAAAAAAAAAAAAAAAAGAAAAAATGCTCTTTGTTAAATAATACCTTTTCTTGATTCCATAAAACTGCTTTAAAATGAATTATTAGTTTGACAACACTCTCCTGTTTCTGCGTACATTTCTTTTTCAGCAAAGCAGCTACTTGTACCAGTAATGTGCTAACCTGGTGCAGGTGGCTCAGCTTTTCATCTCTGTATTGCTTGTATAACTTCTTTCTCCTGACATAGCTGCAGTTTGCAAAATACTGGTATTCCTTCATTAACTCTCCACCTCTTTTGAATATGACAGTTCCACAAGGTATCCTCATGCTCTTACAGCTGTTATACTCCTCTGACTGCTGCTTTCACAGATTCATGCTCTTAAATATAGCCTACAGTAGGTGTTGTTCCTATACCCCACAACTGCATGTGTGATATAAGAGCCCAGCAATACCTTCTGCCATATGGAGCACTGCAAGCTGTTCATGAGCACCACTGCTGTCTGTGAAAAATAGTTTCAAAGATGCATTCTTTTGAGCATATATTAAATGTTCTAGGATAGGAAAAGCATTAGATCAGAATTTCAAATTGTGGAATTGAACTGATTTACCCCAGTGGGGCATCAAATGCTGTGGGCTTTTCTGTTGTTTGTTTTTAACATGTATATATTCCCAATTACCTAGCAACCAAGATAAACTTACCAGAGTGTTCAGTGTCTAATAAAACTTGCAACTTCCATTATTGTCAGGAAGAAACATGGTTCTCAACTACAGTAGATCATGGTATAAGCTACACAGAAAATTCCTCCTTTATATTTTCTTCTAATCTGCAAAATCTTACATCTGCAAAAAGCGATATTATGATTTCAAACATAAATGTAAAAAATCATCAAGCAAGTTCTAAAATAATACTGGTCTTAGTCTGCTATACTTTATGTCAGAATCAAAAGCATGGTGTTGAGGGAAAAATGGTGGAAGAGCATTCCGTAATTAATTATTAATGTGATTTAAATAGTGGTGACTCATGTTCTAAACTCATGTTAAAATTGTCAAATTTTAGCTTGAGGGGAGCTATTGTTTCACCTTTATTATGTATGGGCCACCTTTCTGTTTCTTTGCTCCTATAGTATATCTTGTTTCCTTTCCTGTCTTATTTCATTTTTATGTGTGCAGCAAAATCAGTGTAGAGGATCCAGAGATAATTATATATTCATTAATATTAAAAAAATTAAACAGTAACAAACAGAAAAATCAGAAGGATTAAATAAGAGGAAAGATAAAAAGACAATCAAATGTGTATTTTTCTAAGAAAAAATGCATGCCCAGAGGAAAAATCAATAATTATATAGAATTTAATCTTTATGGTTTTATGGAAATTAGAGGGAAAAATCCTAAGCTATATAAATTAACAAGAAAGACCAGGTGTTGAGCGCTAAATAGCTAAGTCCAAAGGAGCTGTGCTGATACATGCTGCAAATATCACTGAAATTTATTTTCACAGATGTATATAATTTAATTTGGTAATTAGGAAGGGCATTTGCATCGATCTGTCCATTGCCATTGGCACAGACTGATTTTGTGATGCAGAGGGCTAAAGTTACCTTTATTGTTGATTCTGAAAGTGTGGTCTGTGTGCCAGTGAGTAGTCTGCAAGGTCGTAGTAAGGGGTCTGTATTTATTCTGCGCATGCTACTCTTCAAGAAACTGTAAAGCTGCAGTTGATGCCTGTCATTTTTCAGAAAGTTTTACTGATCTAGCCTTATTTCTTTTGCATATCCTGAGCTATGATATTTCACTGACATTCATTACTTGACACATTGTGTTAAGGCATATCCTTTAAAAAGACAACAACTTTGGTTTTGAAAACTTAAACTGAAGGGCAACCATCATATCCCAAAGTCATTTGATTCAGTGTTTAATTATCCCCACAAGTAGGAACAAATCACCAAGGAAATTAACCTATGCTATGCAGGAAGTCTATTGTGTATGTGATGAAAGGCATTACTCCCTGAGGAAATAAAGTGATCTAAGGAGTAAGAAATGGAAGATGAGATCTGCTTTATACAAAGTTCTTGTTCATTGGCACTTACTGATCCATGACATATTATTTACTACTACTACTACTACTACTACTACTATTATTATTATTATTATTATTATTATTATGTTGGACAAAATAGTGTCAGTGGTTGATTGTGGACATTTTAAGTAACAGCTTTCGTCAAGTTATTAAAAGTTAGATTAATGACTATACTTTGTTTTCCACTGAATCTTATTATTTTACAATATATGTGCAATATATATATTGTAGTATTATATGTATATATTTTATTTATCCTGCATAGAGGTCTTAAGAAGAGGAAGGCAGAGAGGAAGAGAGAGGGAGGGGATGCTGTGAATGTTGAAGGATGACAGAGAATTCAAAGTAAAGAACAAAAGTGTTACTATGATGTTATTAATTTCTGAATTTTTAACACAATTGTCTGAATATAACATATATCTTTGTTATCTATATGTGACATATTTTGGAAATGAAGGAAAGTATTTAATTTTTATTTTGTTATCCAGCTTGGAAGCTAATCTCACTAATAGGACTCTTGCCATTTATTCCTAAATGAGCAAAATAAGGTTTTTAGCTATTCTTTGCTAAAATAGCTCTAAATTTCTAATAATTATGCCATCTCTCACAACAGATTCTGGAAAAACAAATCTTTTGAAATATGCACTTCATTATTAAAGTAGGTTAAAAATCACCAAATATATGTTAGCATTTATTCCATGAGTGGGACCATCACTGTTTTTTCATTTGTTTATTGTCTTCTAATAAATTTCTTTGGAGTTCGTTCATACTTTTACAGCTGGTTTGTCTTCAGGTGTTAGTGGATCAGGATATCCAAGGGCACCTTCACAAAATAGTATAAATCTGCAATACAGAGACTATGTGGTGATAAACCAACTTGACAGAAATCATAGTTGAGGATTAATTGTGCCACTTTCTTTGGGAATGATTTAAAACTTTATACCTTACTCTTGTGGGGAGTTCATACTCTATGCACTGGCAAATAGAAACTACAAACAGAAAACCCCAGATGATGAATCCTTCATTCTTCAAATGAATTTCATCTTGCAAAAACTCACAAACTTTTCTAAGTATCTATTTTTAAAATATTTCTTAGTAGGAATGAATGCAGTAAAACTAATTGTGCCAACACTGTGAACAGTCTGTATTTATATTTTAAAAGAAATTACTGAAATCATTGCAGTATGGTATTGCTCACATATGTTTAATTAAAGCTTTTAATTATGCCAATCTAACTCATCCTTTCTTGCTGACCATTAGGTAAGGACATGGTTTTGTTGTTTCTGAAACACTATAAACTTATAGAAGAGAATGCACTCAGTACCTCATAAGCAATACAAAATGTCTAAAAGTATTAAAAATTTTTTTCATGGTTTGTCGTCAGGAGAAACAGATGTATTTTCCAATTTTTCTTAGTTTTTGAAATATTATAAAAACAAATGATTGTGGATAAAAGGATGCTGCACAGCAGCTGGGCCATGAAAATATGGATTTGCTAGTGTGTGATAGTAAGTGTAAGCAATTCAAGTTTCTTTTAATCTTTCACAGTAGATTAAAGTACTTCCAATTACTTTGGGGTGGTTTTTTGTGCTGGACTGCTACTACATACCTTAACATTTACCATTTGTAAACTGGTATGTGATAAATTGTTTATGTAGCTAAGCCATGAGCTGTGTTCAAGGTCAGATGGGGCTAGATGGGACTTCGAGCAACCTCATCTACTGAAAGATACCCACAGCAGAGGGATTGGACAAGATACCTCTCCCTAAAGATCCCTCCCAACCCAAATCATTCTGTGATTCTGTATAAGGATTCTTGGTTTTAAGTTATATAGGTGGTTTTCATCACAAAACCCAGACGTTGTTACAGTCCTCTCCTAGTATCTCTTAGGAAACGTGAAATTAATAGAGTGCTATAGGAACCTTTGTTACGAACTAGTATCTGTGGATTGTTTGTTGTTTGGGTATTTTTAAGGAAATCACAGTACAGGTTTTAAAACTTTGCAGAATAAGTGTTCTCAGATGTCTCTGATTCTGCACACAAAAGATTGTTGTGTCTATAGTTTTAATGTTAGTTTCAATAACAGTTAAAAAGAAAAGAGTCTTTGCATATTAGCTCATCCTGGTGCATAAGCCAGAGCAGTATTTGAACTGTAGTTACTATTGTGCTGTTAAGCCAAGTCGCCCTATGTTTATCTCCATTAGCTTTATTAATGTTCTATGGGAAAATAATCTGGATATTTTCTTTTGTGTAAATATTGATTGTGAATGGATATCTTATTACAGAAAGCTGATAGGATTGGCCAAGAAAAACTTTGGCAATGTAATTCTAAGTCCATCAACCTGCGCCACATGTTAGGATGTTAACATAAATGATATATAAATTTTTACATTGGTAAACTATCTGTTAATTAAAGTCCTGGTTTGGGTGCAAATTAGGAGACTGAAATTATTTAATATTTGTTGATTTAGGCTGCAGTAAAATTAACTGGACTCATTTCTAGTCATACAATCTCACAAGTCATATTAGAAGATAATGGCACACTGTCACCATTGGCTGTAGTTTAAAGCAAAAAATTAGCATGTGGGGTGAGGGGGGAGAGAAATATCTTCACCATAAAAGTCAAGCTGAAAGTAGAATCATAAATGAATCTAATCATACTGTCCTCAGCATCTGTATGCAAAATGAAGTCAAGAGAATTTTCAATTTTGGTATTAATATATATTCTATTTTAAATTCATTTGATTAGAAATGGAGTTTGATAAACATGTTCCATGACATGGTACCTCATCTTGTTGTCACGCAAACTGACACAAATTGTTGTTCAGAAGTGTTAAAATAAGACAAGATGGTTTTCCTGGAAATGAAATTTTCATTTTAATTTCATTAGCATTTGAGTAGTGTTTATTAAACAGCACTGAGTATTCCTTTATATGTCTAACTACATCATCCCTCCAAAATATGGGTATTTTTGTAAAAACTTGAGCAATGTTCTTCCCAATGGCATTGTAAGGGATTCAAGGCAGACAGTTTTCTTTCTAAGTATTGTAGCCAACCATTTGTTCCCTCAGATATGGCAGAAAATTACTGTACACCAATGCATGGGGCATGGGGAACAATGACCCCATGATCTTATTGGGGTTATGGGAATGTGATGGGATTGCTCAAATTACCAGGGTGTGTGAGAGATGGATATAAGCTCATTAGGAAGGATGGGGCAGGATGGTGAGGAGAGGGATTTACTCTTGACGTTAGAGACCAGTGGGGTTGCCTGGGGTTCTGTCTGTGGGTGGATGATGAATCAGCTGGGAGGTTACAGTTCAAGATTAGTTATCTGGGGTACAGTTTTGGTCATGTGGGATTTCGACAATAACTCTACAGAGTATAGTCTTTGAAAAAAAGGAGATCCAGAAGAATTGGATGATTTTCAAGGATCACCTCCTGCAAGCTCAGTTAAACAGGGAGTTTCCATCTAAACACCGACATGAAAAGGAAGCATAAGAGGGCTGGAATTAAGAACAAATGACACAGAAAAACCCTCAAAGATACTGCCAAAGCATGGAGGGATGGGATGAGGAAAGTAAAAGCCCATCCGGAGTTGATGCTGAGGTGAAAGACAACAAGTAAAACTTCTACAGGTGTATCAGCAGCAAGAAAAGATATGAAAAAATGTAGGTCTACTGTTCAGTGGGACAGGGGATCTGATGACAAAGGAGATGGAAAAGGACAAGGTTTCTAATGTCATCTTGTCCTCTTTATCAGTCTGTCTGGTGTTCAGGCCCCTGAAACTGGAAGTTAAGTCTGGGGCAAGGAAGACTTGCCCTCAGTGTAGGAGTTTGCTGATGATACAAACTGGAAGAAATGGTTGATGCACCAGATGGCAGCCCAAAGGTGTGCTGTCTTCACCCTTGAAGATATTCAAAAGCCATCTGTGCACTGCCCTGGGCAACCTGCTGTCGGTGGCTCTGTTGAGCAGGGGAGCTGGACTAGATGATCTCAAGAGATCCCTTCCAACTTCCACTGCTCTGTGTTTCTTTTTCAGTTAAGTTATTTTCTTATGTAGATCTTCTACTAGGGGCTAATGCTGACCCTTACAGGCCTGGATGTCCATTTGAGCATCTTGTTCTTAAATTTTGTTGTCAAGCAAGGTTGGTTATCTAGTTTTGCAGGAATTTTGCAATAATAAAAAACAAGCTGAATAAAATTTAATTGTACTAACAAAAGATTATTTATTCCAAAAACCTTTCTGTAAAAATCTGAGTCTGAACAGAAATTCATCCTAAGCTTATGTATCAGCAATTCTTAGCATGTGATGCTACCACTTTTTGCAGTAACAGGCAGAGAGATAGGTTCATATAGAGAAAGAAATCTGCCTAAACCTCCAAGAAAAAACCCCTAGTGTTTGAATAAAAATTTATTCCCTGCTACCTTAGGTTTGCAAAACCTAAGAGCACATATATCTCGAAAGGCTGTGCCATGGAGACATAGATACTTCTTTTAATGTATTCAGTATATGTGTGCAATAGAACATTTATTCTGAGGAAGCTCCATTTTGAAATATGTTGTACTACAAGTGAATTCAGACTCTTCTCTGGCAAGCTGATATTCTTTATGACTAGCAAATACATTTAAGGCACCTGCTTTACTGTCTTATGACCCAGCATAATGGAGAGGCTTGAAAGAAATGGTACTAAGAATTATTTCAGAAATGAAACATCATCTGCAACTTGCTACCAAAAGTTTAATTCAACTTGAATGGCTGCAAAGACCCTTTTTTCCCAGGGATGAAACAGAAACCACTGACAGTACGTGAAGCATGTAATAAGGATATAGAAAACAGTTACTTTTCATCATGGTTGTGATCCTTACTTTCCCATTAAAATGAATTCTGCTTAGTTCAGACTTTTTTATGTCATTGTTCCCACGGTTTCTTAGTCTGTATATTCTGTGGTGATACAATTACTGTTTTCATAGCTGGTCAGACTGAACATTCATATTGGACTTGTGTCATTTCAGCTAATACCTATACTAGAGGAAAATTACATTGACCACGGGTTCACACCTTTTCTGGTGATAAGCACACAAAATAGCATAATGTTCAGTGCCACTAATTTTTATTCTCTAAGCAGCTTGGACCTATGCAAAAGCCATTGGAAAACTACAAAAAGTAAGATGGGTCAGCAGCTGCCTCAGATAGGAATAGAGAGAGAAAAAATAGCATACTGCAGTGGTCCCCTTTCCAAGCTTCTGCAGCTGAGTGATTTTTGAGGTTACTTGATAAAAATAGGCACAATTTCTTACAGTGTTATTTGATGCATGTGATACACTTGCAATTTTATTGGAACCTGATCTGTGTTTTGTTTGTTTCACACTTTAATATTACATCAGTTTTTGTTCTTATGAGAAACACAGAAAGCAGGAATAGGACAATTGCAAATTGTAATTAGATTTTTGGCAAGAGAAACCACATCTGCTTGGTTTTTTTGTGGGATTAGAAACAATCACCTTAATTTGATAGAATGTCACAATTCTCTTTCATTATGAAAAGCATCAGTAGTAAAGGTTTTGGTTATTGTAACAACATTTGTTTCTGTCTTTGAGGAAGAATTTTTAACACATTTCACATGAAATCCCGCAGCATGTTCTCCAGCTTAGTTGACAAATGGAGTTTCCATAGGTCACAGCATTATCCTCTGGGATATAACTCAAGAATGACACAGATCTCTTATGATTTTAGACTTCTGTTTCAGATCAGGTTATATCCCTTTCATATTGCAATGGTAAGGGGGAAATTCTTTTTCCACCCCATGCAGTAAATTTAGATTTCACTAAGCCCATCATACCTGAGAAATCCAATGACTTGTTCCAATTCATTAGAAAAAATGATGATGCTATGCGACTGGACTTGTAATATTTTCATGCAGTTAAAAAAAAAAGATGGAAGTACAGGGAAAAAAATTGTATTGTGCCATTTGACACAAAACATAAATATAATAATATCAATCTGAAGCTATTTAGCAACTTGAAGAATTGGAGATATTTGAGAAGAGCACCAGGGTATACACAGTCCTGCTCAGTCTGTACTCAGTCTATTCATACTGTAGGTATGAATAGACAATCTCATATGCAAAATCCCTATACCAAGACATTCAGATCCCATTCCCAAATGGGATATAATTTGCCCAGAAGTAACAGTCTTGACTCATCTTTGCAGTATTTGTAGTAATCTTGTTTATTTTGATTGTAAACCTTTGGCAGCAAGAACTATCTGTGGAGGTAGGATTATAGTCTCGCCGGGGCCTAAAGGTACCATCTGTGATATAAACAACCAATAACACACTCCATTCAGAAACAGTGACTACAGGGAGATGGAAAATGAGCATATTTTGACATGGAAATCTTCTCTGATGTACTGATATCTTATGTGTGTACTACTTTGTGCAGTTTGGTAAAATAGTTTTCTTTTCAAATAGACCTTATTTTCAGAGGACAGAAAGAATGAATATGAATAAATGAATATTAATTTACTTTGAGCTTATGGAGCATTCTACTTCTACGCTTACTTGTTTGCCTAGCTGTGGTCAAATGTGTTCCAAAAAGCATGATGGAAATTATTTTAAATGCTTAGTGAGAGAAAAGAAAATTAAATTCTGCGCTGGTGATGATCATATCACATGATTTTGTGATGGCAGATCCCTATTTATTTATTAATAATTCATATTCCTTTGGATTGAGACTGGCTACCTCTAGGCAAATGGATTAGATGAGTAATAACTTTTACCTGAGATTTAACTTAATTCCCTTTCACTTAGTAAAATACCCTCACCAATAACTATGCTATGTTAAAATATTCGATACTTCTACTTTTCCAGTGAATTAGCCTAACTAGCCTATTATGTTAATACAGAAGTCATTGAGTCACTTATTAATTCTATCTGCAAGTATGTCACCCAAGGAAGCAATCTGTGTTTGTTGCAATTGTTGTCGTTTGAAAAGCCAATTTTATAAAGGAAATCATTAACACATTCACTTCCTTATAATCAATCTCATAACTGATATATTTTTCTACTTGCTTAGCCACCTCATCTCCCAGGTTGAAGATTAAATCATGCTAAGGTATCACCTAACTTCTTTCCTTGAGCTATACCTTGCCTTCTGATATTAATTCAGCTTGTAAGATACTGTACCTTTTGCATGTCCTTGCCAGGCTAGATAGCATCACAATCTTAATGTTATAAAATCATAAGATCATTCAGCACCAATTAGATTTGTAGAGGTGCTGTAAGGTAGCTCTGACTGATCAATAAAGACTTTCTATCTGGAGTTCCTCGATGAAAGAAATATCTTGGCTCTTGACCTTGCACTTCACACTTCATTCTGTGATGTATTACTGTGTCACCTATAGCAGATGGTGAGGGATGCAATGGGAGGTGAGTACATTACACTGTATTCTCGACCGCCTTTGACTTTAACTGCAGCATTTATATTACTCTGCCTTTGCCTCATCAGCTTGAGAATTGAGATGTTGTGACTGGCTCTTTATCACCTCTGACCATAATTTTTTTTCCATGAGACTCATTTCCTTTTCTGTCTTTATCCACCTTTTTTTTTTTCCCCCAACAAAGCGTTTCCCCACTGCATTGTCTTTCTTCTGCTAAAAAATATTGCAGTGCCTTCTCCCTCCAGTGGATTTTTTACTGTTGTGAAATTTGGTTATATTTTGGGAATCAGTTTGCTACTTCTTCAGAGAAAAGGTTCTTAGGATGACGAAGGGGCAAGTCACAGATTAGCACTAGCTGTATAATCCAGCAGGAGAACTAACAGTGCAAATTAAAACAAAACAAAACAAAAAAACCTGTAAAAGTCTGAAATGCAGGTTTCCAGTATGCTTTGTCCCCTGCAGTTGAAAAAAGGGAACTGCAGACCAATTTTTCACAGTCTTAACTTCAAGTTAAATGAAGGATACAGAGTAAACAGATTTTTTTTCAGAAGCATATGAATTGAGCACAGATACTCCTTTTATTTAGAGTTTAAAATAAATCAAACTGCAGTTGTTAATGAGACTGAGATACTGCTATTATAGTAAAAGTGCCTGACAAGCATGAATTGCATCAGGGGCATTTTCACAGATGATGTTATTATCACACTATTGTTTTCTAAAAATGAAGTTGGTCTCTCTTCCCATTCATCATGAGTAGTTAAGTAACGAAGTGAAATTTATTCAACCTGCTGCAGGATGAGGGTTTTCGAAACTAAGTCCCAGAATTAGGCTCTACTACCTCCAGTAACATTATCCACATGGTTAAATCCTCAATTATCACTTTGAAAATGTACTCACTGGGTGTCACACTTATGAGCATGATTATACATGAGGTGCTGAAAAGGGAAGGTGATCATACCATTTCATACTTGGTTTTCTCTGACATGGATGGCACTGGGTTTTAAGTCACACATTAAGCAAATGCCTGATGTATCCCTTTTTAAAGGGAAAGTAAATCTTCAGCAGGTTGATACTCATATTGAGGCACAGTTTTTAGAAGAATTAAGAATTAGTTCTTGTGCCACTGGTAAATACAGATTAGGTCTCAATATCTTAAAAGAAAAAAAAAAAAGAAAAAAGCCTGCTNTAGTAATATTGTAAAATTATGCAATCTGTAGGGGGAGGGCAGAAAAAAGATCCCTGTTTAACTAAGGCTTAGGAGTTTGATTATGTCTGTGCAGGCAAAATGGCTATCAGGCTTAAACTCTGAAGGAGAACATCAGTCCAGATTACATAGTTTGAAAACCACCCACTGTGCAAAATTGTGACAAATGCATCATTTCATTTGCTTTCATTCATAAATAAATAAATAGCTCATTCTTCATAAACATCCTTGCAAGTAACAGATATCTGTGAAAACATGCATTTGTTCGCAAAAATCTGAGTTGAATACCTGAAAATTAGGTGCAGAATTTTGAGAATAAGTATCTGAGACTTTATAATCTTTAAAGAAGAAATCTCATGCATCCCATCAGAAACAGCTGCAGTTCTGTATTGCTAAAATAATGCAGGAAAAAAAAAAGGCAGAAAAGGTAAAATCCTGCCCATTGGATGTCAAGAATAAAACTAATTTTGGCTGTATTGTAACCAATACTACCCAGTGATTATATGAAAGCCACATTATGGAAAGTAAGCTACATTTATGTGTTGAAGGAGATACATAATTTGCTAACAGCATTGGCTACAAGTAATCAGGCAAGAAATATCTATTAGAAAAAAGGAACAAGGGGACAAAACTTGTGCATTATCCAGACAATTGGTTATATTCTTAATAAATGCTCCCTGGAACAAGGTCTGTCAGTACATAAAGGAATACACATTTCTCACTTAAAAATATGTATCCATTATGAAATATTCTGGTAAACAAGAATTTATGTTCATTGAATGTAGAAGTTCCATTTATTTCACTCGAATTGTCCATAGAATATGCTGTTTCAAAAAAGTGAGTTTGACAGAAAATTATCTTTTAAGTATGTTTATGTACCTGAATCTCTTCTTGACTTTTTTCCTAGTAACATTTTTAATTGTCTGGACATTCAAGATTTTCTTTGAATAGAGATAATACATTTAATGTAATATTTTAAAAGATGAGAACAAAATGTGCATAATGATGTATTTTGACCTAGAGCACTGATAATATTCTCACAAGAGAATTAATGATTTGTTCTACACACTTGTTTGTTTGTCTGCTTTGTATTTGACCATACCTAATTAACCCTTGAAGAATATACAATCCCCAGGGCTTCTTTTAAGGTGTACTTTGAACTTGTGAAGTCTAGCTAACCTTAACAAATTATCAGAATATTCATGGCATTTACTAACAAGCAAAATCAGAACTGCAACAGGGATGTATGTGATTCTACACACTTCACCTTCAAGAAGCACATCACCTTCAAATGAAAGCTGACTTTTAAGTGAACCTAAGCAGCACTTGATATTGTTTTGACAGCTTGTCTTTGATGGCATGCACATATATATCCTTCAGGAAGCTAATATAGGGTACTTACTTTCAGGTAAGCATTTAAAATATTGGATTTAAAATATTGGAATTATCCTTCCTTAAGGATCTTCCTTGCAAAATTAATCTCCAGTCACTTATAAATGCTTTTGCTTTAGGCACTAAATCAAGTGACCTTACAGCCAATTCAAACTTAAAAAAAAAAATTATGCAAAGAAAATGTAGCACTTCTGATTGCAGTGAGTGCAGAAAGAGATTTTTTATTGATTTCATTAGAAGTAAGATTAGGTGCTTTGTGATCAGTTCATGTCAAAGAGAATAAATTCCAAACTCAAATGAGTGTTATTATTTCTATAAATGTTTGAAGACTAAGTTATTTGGCTTGAGGTGACTCTGCTTGTGACCTTATGTATATTGATTTGAGCAAACTATGATTGAGCAAACTATGAAAAAAGTCTTTGTAACACATTTTCTTTTTGAATGAAAATATGCTGAAGAGCTAAAGTTACTCTGTTCATGTTACAGAAAAGTAGATAATTGCAGATTTAACAAGACTACTGGTCCTGTTAAAGGGTTTTCAGAGAGTATATTGATGTCTTCTAAGAGTCAAGCTCTTTAAGAGTCAAGTTTCTTCTCTTCTTTAGCACAGGTTTTAGTGCTAGTATTTAAAAAAAAAAAAAGTCACGGCATCAGTTTTTTGCTGGTACTTGTTAGTTAACTTTCTGGTTAAGGATGACCACTTCAGCACATGATGCCTTATTATACATGGCTCAAGCTTTTCAAAGTAATCATTACAGACATCTAGGAGGAGAAAAAAAAAATCTCATTCTTGAAATAGTGAGCCTTTCAGGGATTGGCATCTATTACTTTAAAACACTTCTGCTTATGAAATGCAGTCCAGGGCCAAAACCAGGGTATAATAAATTGTTAATTGTGGGAAGTAGCCTTGGTTTCTCTTTCGCTACTCTAAACTGTTAGAGAGGGACCAATCTCTGCCCTGTTTTGCTAGTAATTTATTTTTTAATAATATGAGAAATGCTACCTTAAGTCTCTGATGCAGATTTTCTGAAGTCAGGGAAGAAAGTTAATTTGAACACATCTGCAGCATCAAACATAATTGCTTCATAACATAGTTGCATGCTGATTCAGTACATCATTCTGTCATTCCATTTATGTGAAATAGATGGTGGTGTACTATGCAACAGCAAGCCACAGGAATGGGCATTTGCAGCAGGGGAAATTCAGAAAGATTTATAAGTAATTACAAAGATTGATAGATAACAAACATATTTTTTTGTAAAACAAACAGAAATGTTTAAAATAAATAAAATTGAATTATGATCACAAAAATAAAAGTTCAGTGAAAGTTGATTCAAGAAATGTCAACTCCTGTAAGCATACATTTCTAAGATTTCTTTTTGCTTCTATATGTTTGGGGATAATATTTCAGCTGAAGGTCAGATAGGGCCTAGCTTGAGAAAAAATGTAGATACCAGAAAATTTTTTTTTCCTTTGAATTCCTTATTATTCCTTGCCTCCCTGAATATAGATGATGATTTGCTGACCCTGAAGGGACAGGGTTATTTTCTCCTGTATGCTCCTGACATGGGCTATGGCATACAACTGAAGGGATGCAGTGGAGAATTTATCATGATTCGACTTCTGTATAGGAAAATCCTTGCTCGGGATTCTTTTGATACAAATTCCCAGAAGAAATAATTAAGGTACACACATAAATATAACTTTTTGTTGTCTTTTACTATGTTATGGATATTTTCTTTAGATACTAATCTTTATGTTGTACACTCCACTTGCATTTTCTAGGCATGGCAGGATAACACTATTTTTCTTAAAATCATGAGCTGAACTTCAATAACAGAAGATTATTGTTTCCATTAGACATAATAACAACAAATGGCACTTGGTTGCTGCACTGCTATAGAATTGTCCCTTAGAAGTGCAAGAAGTCCTGCCTGGCACCTCTGTAAATGGCACCATGATTCCTTGTTGGTTAAATGAGTCTGACAAGGATTGCTCTTCATAATTTGAAATCCTTTAAGTGCAGATGGAATAAACTGGTTCAGTGAGCATGAGTTACCTGTAACTATGTAAGCTGCTGGAAACACATGCCTGGCTTGGTAAGTCATAAAAGTATGAGCGTGAAGGTGTTCAGGGTGTCAGTCCACCCAGAGAGGTCTGTACTGCTAAATGGATGCAGAGGAGTTTGACTTGCCCCTCAGTAAGTGACTTCTTTTGACTGTGCTGCTTTGTAGAATGCAAGATATATTTTTATAAACAGTCTTCCAGCTGGGTCCACCTATTTGAACAACACTTGTTTTTATGACTCGTAGCCAGTTGTGGTTTACCAATATTTTACAGGGTTACACGTAACTAAAGATCACTGAGCCATCTGTGCTTAGCACATTTTAATGGTATCTGCTGGTTCAAAGAACCTGTGTATTCAATTTAAAAAGCCTCTAGCTAGTTACCTAACTAAAGGCATGACGAAAGAAATACAGAAAGGCACATATATGGAATTTCTACCCTGTGATTTGGTTGAATACCTGAAGCTCCCATTTCCTGGTTAGCTTAAATGTCAGACTAAATTTCTTAGCCATGAACTAGGTACAAAACAAACAAAAAAAAAAACATTAAACCTTCTTCACAAGAACAACTCAGACTAGTAGGTGGAAAAAGATTGCATCATAAAATCTCAATATTCAGCAATTTAGTAAATGTACATATAAGACCTAGTTTACCATATTTTAACACCTTTTATACAAGAAATTATCTTCTAGAGAAACAAAATTCTGAAAGATCTCTCTTAGGGAACACATATGTCTTTAGAAAGACCATAGTGAAGAACTTTTCAACAATGTAGGCTTTTCCTAAATATCACAGTTGTAGGTCTTGTCACAGCAATATTTGTAGGCTTTGAGTGATTTCTAATTCACTGAGGAGTGAAACCAATAGACGTGGTTTCACTGTGGGTGAAGACAATATACAATGCTAGTATCAACTTCCAGCAAGTGGAAAAATACTAGGGGCAAGAAGGCCTCTTAGAAGTACAAAAAACAGATACAGTCGTATTGTGGTTTAACTCCAGCTGGGCACTAAGCACCATGCAGCCCCTCCCTCACTGCCTAATTTCCTCCCCTTGCAGGGAGAAGAATCAGAAAGAAAAGGTAAACTTTGTGGGTTAAGATAAGAACAGTTTAATAATTACAGCAAAATAAAGCATAACAATAATGTACTACTACTACTAATTGTAGTGATAATGGAAAGGAGACAGAGGAATAAAACACAAGAGAAAAAAGTGATACACCATTCAGTTGCTCAGCACACGCTGACTGATGCCTATCCCTGAGCAGGGATTGGTGGCCCACCTCTTCCCCAGTTTCTGTACTGAGTGTGAAATTCTATGGGATGGAACAGCCCTTTGGCCAGTTGAGTCAGCTGTCCTGGCCATGCACCCTCCTGGCTTCTTGTGCACGTCCTTGCTGGCACAATATGGGAAACTGGAAAGTCCTTGGCTTAAGTAAGCACTGCCCAGCAACATCAGTGTGTTATCAACCTTATTCTCATACTGAACCCCAAAACCACAGCACTGTACTAGGAAGAAAATTAACTCTGTCCCAGGTAAAACTTGGATTCCAAAGCATGAAGATAAACCAGTAAATTACATTCAGCTGCCATAAAATCCCCACAGGTATTAGAGGATCTACCAAAGGAAACTCATTGAGCCATTGGATAAATTCATTGCAGGATCGTTATTTTTTACATGGAAGAATCTAACTCCCTAAGAACAAACAGGAGGATAGAGATGATAGAAGGTGATTTTTTTAGCAGCTCTTTTACCTAATTTTGCATACGGATATTCAGTACCGTCAAAATCCTTGTTTTCACCTTTCACTAAGTTTCTGGTGTCTTTTGATGCTGTATTGCTTAAAAATATATATCCATATATATATGTGTGTGTGTGTGTGTTTATACAATAAATTTTCACAGCCAGTGAATTATATTGTGAATTATATATGCAAATTATATAATACATTTTCACAGCCACAGTACAATGCTGTACAGTGGCATTGTAACAATTAGTATTGAGAAATACAGTCTTGAAACCTAAGCACTTACTATCCACACATTTTGAAAAGTAACAGAAAAGCTGTGTAATTAAGGAAAAGCAGATTCCTTTCATCCATACTTATTCCTTTGAATTACCAAATGAGCTCTGTAAACTAAACACAGAAGGCTGAAGAAGGTGGATTACACAATAATATTTGGTCCTTATATTGAGTTCATTCATGTCAAAAAAACACAGTGTGGGTAATGCCACCTTTTTATGGGTTGCTTTTCCTGATACCGAATTGTCCTTGTGTACTCTAGGTGTAGAGTTCCGCACGCTAACACCAGCACTTACCAACACCACTGTAACCACGTAATTTGAACTTTGAATATCTTCACTGCAGAGTGCAGAGAAGCAAAGAGTGCATTCTACACTGCACACATTTTTTGTATCACAGCCATTCATTTTTGTTTGCCTTTTTTCTTGACAGAACCATGAACACTTTTTCGTTTGTCTGATTTTTTTATTTTAAATTAGGCCTATAAAGTGGTAAAGGAAAAAAAATTAAAATTAATCATAATGGAGGGCAAATACTCTGACAGCAATACTTTGGGTATTCTGCACTTGAATATCATGCCCTAGCACTCAGATTTAATTCACTGTAACTAAATTTTGTTCTCCTGGTTTACACTGGAGGAAAAATCAGGACCTTGGAGACAATCTAAAGCATAACAATCAATATTTGCAACTCTAAAAGTCCTCAAATGGATTCTGTGAACTTAATTTTCTTCTATAAAGCTACTGTTGGCACAGTTTGCAGCATAGCTTTCTAGCTACTGATACATTATATTGCTGGCATGGTCCTGTAATTTTTCATTAGCTAGTGATTCAATATTCCCACTTTTCTTCATACCAAAATAGAAGGGATGTTCTTCAGCTATTGCACTGAAAAATACTCTTGGGTTTATTGTACCTAAAGGGAACAAATTCATTATATAGCAGCACATTATAAAACTGCAGTTACTCCAAACTGACAATTATATTTGGAAATATTAAAGTTTGCTAAGGTTTTTTTTTTTTGATAGCCCTAGTTTGAACAGATAGATCAACATGAACAATTTCATAATAGTATGCAAGATATTCAATTTACATTCTTCCTTGTTGAATTTACAGTGACTCTTCAAAAAAAGATAAAATATAATAAAAAGATGTTAAACAATATTAAAGTTTGGATATTTGCTAAGTGTAATTCCACATGCTAATATTTCTAATAGAAAAGTGTCTTTTTCATTTAAGATATACTCTTACATAAAAATGTACCAAATTTAAGCTTGGATCTTCATGTGTTTTAATAGAGGGATTGAGGGATGAAAATGTTTTTAGAAAGCAGGAAAAATATACAGCAGGATGAATGAATCAGGGCGGGGTTTAAAATAGCCACAGGTAAATGTTTATGTACATAAATAAATCTATCTATCTATCTATC
>VXBC01011969.1:1365672-1454074 GCA_013399945.1 Ploceus nigricollis
GCGGCACTTTCAGTACGCTTCTATTTGGGTTAAACTGGTGTTGCACTCCTGGGGTCTGCTACAGAACAGTTTATTTTGAAAGAAACTTCAGCTTGTAGGAGCCACTTGCAGCTAAGTAGAAGCTAAGTACTGGCCTAATGTAAACAGATTAGTGTTTGTTATAATGTTTACAATACCGTAATGGATTGTTGAGTCCTAAAAGACAACAGGGGGAAAAATGCTTACCTTAAAATGTCTGTTTTCTTTCCTTAACTCCTTTCCACCTCCTTACATGAAAATACTTCCTATCATGCAGATAAATTTGATGGAAAACTGTCTCTCCTGATGCAGCTGATCCATTTTTTGTAAGTGAATACTCATTGACTTGGTACATAAGAATAACATTATGCATGTTGGTTGTGTGGCTTTTATTTGAGAATCCATCTGGGGTGTAGGCCTTGCAAGGAGGGAAAAGTCTAGTTTATAATAGCTGCAACAGCTACTGATTAGGATATTCTTTATGAAGCTGAAAGTCTCCAGCTCAGTCACAGTTCTGAGCAAGACATTTAGTAAAATCTGAGGTTCCAGCAGCCCAGCAAGTACTTAATCATTAAATGCTAAGGTATACAGAAAGATCTCTATTTTATCAATGGTAGTTAAGTCCTATTCTGAGTTTAGTGATTTAAAAAATATGTCTTCTTTCTTAAAAATAAATAACTGTGAAAAAACCATTTCAATTTGACATGTCATTCTTTTCCACAATATGAGAAAAGAAGCAAAATATATTTTTATATCTCTTTCCAAATGTGTCAGGGGGAAATTAAGTATCAAAGTATGTGTTAAACTCAGCATCTTCATATTGCAAACTTGAAAATAGTTTTTAAGAAATTTATGTAGTAAAATACTATCTCTTATTAGAACACTTGGCAGTGTAAGAATGGGTTTGAGACAATACCTGCTACTTCTGTTTGCTGATTGTTTGAGGGTCTGTTAAGTGCTCAGAAATACACAAGGAGTCATACATTTAGATGATGAGCTTATCTTGTCATATACTTGTGTCCAAGATAGTATGACCTTCTAACTCTGGTGTATTTTATTTGGTTTTGTAACCAGATGTTATGACTTGCCTCTGAAACCTAAAGACGCAAAATGTGAGATTCAGAGAGGAGATGAAAAAAGTACCAGATAATGCATGAATTAGTAGCCATATTTTTGTCTGCTGCCATTTATCAAAGTTATTTTTCTTATCCCCTGAATGCTCATCAGAAAATGAATAAAAATATTAGAATGCAAGGATGTAGGCTTCTCTGACAGGATGGCTGGCTTGGCATATGAGGGCAAAGCAGTAGATGTTACTTATCCTGACTTTTGATGCTCTCTCCCACAACACCTTCACAGATAAGTTGATTAAAAATGGGCTAGTGAACAGTTAGATGAGTCAAATACTGAATGAATTAGCAGACTGAAACAGTGTGAGCAACAGGACAAAGGCCACCTGGAGGCCAGTCACCAGCGGTATACCACAAGAGTCTGCACTGGGTCCAGTATAGTTTGACCTCCTTATTTGCAACCTGGATGATGGGGACAAAGTGCATACTCAGCAAGTTTGCTGATGATACAAAACTGGAAGAAGTGTTTGATGCATCAGATGCTTTTGCTGTCCATCCTTCCTGGACCTCTTTGTTTTTAAGGGCTCTTTCCCAAGGTACTCTCTGAATCAGCATCCTGGATGGGCTGAAGTCTGCCTTCCAAAAGTGCAAAGTAGAAATTTTGTTGATGCCCCTCCTTGTTTCACTAAATATTGAGAACTCTATTCCATGCTCACTGTACCCCTAAGAGCCTCCCACTGCCGCATGTCCCACCATCCCTTCTTTGTTTGTAAACAGGAGATCTAGCGGAACCCTTCCCCAGTAGCTGTGACAGGTGTGACAAGGAGCTCTCCTGCACACACTCTAAGAACTTCCTAGACTGCCTCTTCTCTGCTGTGCCAAGTTCCCAGCAGATGTCTGGCAGTTTTAAGTTGCCCACAAGAAATACAGTTGAAAATAACCTACAGCACCCAGTATTTTCAGGCAGTCTCCCATCCAAATACTAACCAGGTTCAACCTAGCTAAACTTCTGAGATCAGATGAAATCGGATGCTCTCAGGGTGGTTTGGCCATAGGCTTATACTGATATATTGGTTGTAACTGTACCCTGGAGACATTTTTGAATACGCATCTCAAAATACCCCTTTACTGCTGGCAGTCAGCAAATGATTGTTACTCTTGAGCAGTGCTGTGCAATCTGTCTGATACTGTGAGAGACTGGAGGGATTGCCGGCTTGAAACATTTTTTCATCTGCGCGTGTGAGGGAAGAGGCAGATCAGGCCTTGCTTTTGGTGAGGCGAAGCACTGCCCCATACACCTTCCTCCTCTGGGCTGCTATCCCGGCCCCCAGTGGCTGCTTGTCACCAGGAGACTGGAGGCAAAGCTCCACACCCCATCTCTGGAGGCCAACCCAGCTCCTAAGAGGCGAGATGACTGCAAGTCCCACCTGGGGGATGGCCCAGGAGGGCCAAGGGGTGTTTAAAGTGGAAAACAAGGGGAGCACGTATCTTCAGCTTACCTCCTCTTGGAATTTCCATCAGCTGAGCGCTGCTGAAACCAGGAGTGGTAGTTATGTTTGTTCTTTTCTAAATCTTTTCTGTCTATTTCTCTTTCTTCTTCTAATTCCCTCTTAGAATTTTTGAGTAACTTAAAATTGAATGGGCTTAGAGTTTGCTAAGTTGAATGGGCTAAGTCAATACTTTGGGAAGTGTTTTATGTTGGTTGAATGCTGCTTTAAACCTTTTGCCAAAGTTCTTTGATTTTCTGAGGTTGCAAGTAAAGTTTTTGTTGTTTTGACCACTTGAGAATATCTTGTCAGTATTTCTCTCATGCATCTGAGAGTATGTGAACAACCATAAGCCCTTTTAAAAGCCTTGCTGAGAGAGGTTGTCTGGGGTCTTACATATACATTACATGTAAGTCATCTCTTTTTATGATTGTTCTGTTTCCAAATTTCATTTTTTATCTTGCCTTTTCTAGTTTTGCCAGGATTTTACAGAGAAAAGAAATAGTATTTCTTACAATACACCTCTTATACAACTCAGCAAGATCAGGAGACAATACAGTGAGAAAATGCAATGTTTAGAATGTTCATCTCTCTTCTAGAATGACACTGAAACCAAATTGCATTCCAGTCTTCTACTTTCTACTGTCTGGACTCCATGCATGTTCTTCCTTTGTGTTTAGACACTTTTAAACAAGGAATGACAGAAATGACAATATTTCTAACCAGAATTTTGTTTTTCAGTTTAGTAAATCTAGATTCAAAATGGCCCAACTACCATCACATCTTTAATTTTAAAAGTTTCTTCCCCCTAGTTTCAAAAATTACGGGGGAAAGCATTTAACTTATATATTTAACAAATTAACGTGTATAAAAATGAATTAATTGTACTGTTTTTAACATCAATCTATATCAGAAAATATCATCTTCTCAACTGTAGTTTTTTTACTTTAGTATCATTAGCTAGAACTGAAAGTTTGTAGTGTGGAAAGCAATGTCTCCCAATGAGGTTTTATTGCAAGCATTTGATACATCACATTTCTAGCAGTTATATAAATGATTGCTTTTCTTGAAGTCTTATCTTTCTCATACAATCTTCAAGTTCATGACATAGAAGTACATTAATTTCACAAGGAAAGACCAGCAGCTGCAAAAAAACTGTGGTTTTTAACACCTGAAATGTAAGCTTCAACTCATTAGAACATTGAAAATTCATTTTTTATTTTTACTGCAACTCAAATCACCTTGCAATTTCTCTACTACTCAAACACACATCAGACATTAGCGTTTCTATGTAAATTTGCTTCCTTTCAGAAATATTTAATTTTCATGCAATATACTGGGGAAAACACTCTTGTTTTTCATTGTTGAAGAATATAGGCATAAAAGTGTTCTCCTGCAATGTACAATAATATCAGGATTTTTATTTTTAAAATATTGACATTTGCCTACCACAGTTACTGCAATTATCAGTAGTTAACAGTTCGAAACAGAGTATTTATGTTTTGTTTTTATCTCACCAGTGGTTACTCTGGCACACAAAAGTAGCAGCAAGTTCTGCTATACCCATATAAGAGGATATCCTAGATATGGCTGGGATGTTATTTTTTTCCATAACAGTCTGTATGGTTCTATGGTCTAAATTTGTGACCAAATCCATATTGGTAACTCATCAGTGTTTCAATTGTTGGTGAGCAGTGCTTACACAATGTCAAAGCCTTTTCTGTTTCTCACACTGCCCTCTCAGCGAGTAGCCCTGGGGGTGGGCAAGAGGCTGCAGGGGACACAGTCAGGACAGATGGACCAAACTGACCAAAGGGATACTCCATGCCGTAGGACATCATGCTAAGCCGTAAACCTGGTGGGGGAAATGTTTCCAAAGTAGCCTTTGTTTGGAGCACAGCTGGGGGAGGATGTTTCTGCACCACAGGAAGTCCATGGCACAGGTTTCCAGTGGGGTTTTAGGCAGAGTCTCTGTGTAGTCAAACCATACAAAAGGCATTTACACTTCAGTGTATTATTTGCTTTCTCATATTGTGAGCATGATCTGTGACAGTCTGAGGTTCTCAGTATTGATTCTTTATCTCTTTTGCATCATCTGAAATGTGTGAATTTAGTGAGACTGACTTTTAAAGTTTTCTTTCTTCATTTGAACAAAACCAAAACATCTGGTTTTGACCCTTTCTAATTAGTCTAGTAACTGTTCTTAGGCCAATCTTTAAAGCAGCTCTTTTGAACCACTGGTTGTTCCTCAGTGTGAGCAAAATAGATCACTAAAGTGCAACAGTATTTGTGTCTTTATTGAATTCTTTATGCCAGTTCTGGCCTCCGTCCTGCTCAATGAAATTTATGAAAGTGATTATTGAAGAGTATTAAATTAATTCAAATAAATTTATAATTTTAAAAGTGACAGAGATATTTTCAATTCAGAAGGCACAATCATGAACTGTGAAGTAGTCTTCTTTTAAACAAAGTGAGTACTCAGGTTTGATATAATCTTGATATATACAAGACACACTCAAAAATAATAAGAAACATTAATTTTAGTTAATGTTTTTTATTGGCATTGTGGTAAAATTGAAAAAATGGTCTTTGCTACTAAGATCTGAATTATTTATTATTTCCTAATAGTCTATTATAATGTTGATGTTCTCCCTGTAAGCATGTGCACAGTTTGTACTTTTTTTAATTGCATGCCACTTTTTTGTATGACGTATCAGGGAATTTGTGCAATAATGCTCTGTAGAAATTATCAGATTTCCATTAAAAAAGTTAATATCATCTGCATGCACTGCAATTATTCTTTGTACTTGCAATTGTTTTTCCTTGCAGTGCTGGTGAGTTAATGCAGTTAACTCTAACTTCTCTAGACCAACATTCACCTTTTATCTTCCAGATGAGTGGTCTCATCTTGTGATACATACTGTAAATTTAGAGATTTTTTTTATGCTATATAATAAACTGCATACAAATACAGTCAAAATAAAGCCAAAAATGGAGTAGCAGAGGTGATGCAGGAAACAGTTATTTAAGGAATATTGTCTAATCCCTTATCCTTAGTACACTGGATGCAATTCAGTGATGCATTATTTCATTCATGTCAATATTTAATTTAATTTTAAGATAAACTAATTTATTTAATCATAATTGATATCTTTTGAGGAGAAAAGAGTAGTAAAAAAACTGGAACTTCAGAAAGGCATGAAAAGCATAATAAAAAAATATTAACTGGCTTAGAAATAAAGAAAAAGGGGAAAGAAACACAAGAGAAATATGTAAGAGACTGATTTTTAAGGTTTTCTGTAATGCATCAATAGTAGTGATTTTCTTCATAAAGGTATGCAAGTGATTACTGCAGTCTAAACTTCCCCTATACAGAGTAATATTGAAAAGATAAAGTGCTGTTCATAGGCATGATTTACATATTAATACATGTAAATTATGAACCAAATCATAACTCAGTGTATAGTGTTTACAGTTCATTGTGTGTCATGCTAGAGCAACTTGACAATGGAGATGATTAAGTTTATGTCAACTTCTATGGTTGCCTGGATTATGCTACTGAATTTTCTGAGATTAATTAACCTGAGTAACCTAATTACTGTCAGATGAGGCTCTTATAGGGAAATATTTAAGAGGAAGAAGGAAAAAAGGTTGAATTAGAAACTGTCTGAATTTCTCTAAGTACTCTGAATATCTTCAGCAACGCTTGTCTCTTGATCTTTAATCCAGAGTAAGCCCTTCCTGTGCTGCGGCTTTTAACTATATAACCACCCAATAATGAGAACTACAGCTTGGGCTTGCTGCAAAATGTCTTTCTGTAGCTAAAATATTCTATCTACCATCTCATACTTTCTAAATGTGTTTATATCAGACCATTACTCATCCATAACATTACCTGAAAAAAACTAAGTGACAAGTTGCTTTGTTCACAGCAGGCCCATTGAGATTCACAAGTTATATTTTGCACTGAAGAAAGAGAAAAAAGCCTCCAGTGTTAGCTCATTTACCCATTAGTGAGACTTGGGCTCCAATAATTGGTCCAATGAAAATTTAAGAACCAAAATTTAAGTATAAAAAGCAACTCAAAAGATTGAGGACAGCAAAACAACACATAGTTTTGTAGTGAAAGCATGACTGGGGAGGATGAATCTTGTATGGTTAAGTGTCTTCATGCAAAACTTCTGTATACTGAGAAGCTATAGCACAGTCACTGTGTTACTGGGGTCCTGCTGCCACTTCTTTCCCTGTTACACTATTTAAAGGAAAAAGGCTGGCTATTGCACTGCATTTGACAGAAGATTTTGATAGTGATTCTTCACTGGAAAAGGTGCCTTCCTGACTCTGGAGTTAATGTTAGAGCCACAGGCAAATGAGTGGGCCATTAACTATACTCTGGCTTGAGGTTAAGCTAACTGTGGAAAATTACTAGATACAACATGAGAAATTGCTCACAAAAGTTACAGATTACTTGAGGAAAGGTGGGTGGATCTCAGAGGCTGTAAGGGAATTACATAAGAAACAGCTAAGTACCATGGGCAGTTGGAGGATAGCATTGAGAACCTTGAGGGGAGCATAGCATTGTAAGACCAACGGCACTATGTTCCTATCCGTAACATGAATATCATATGTGGCTGATACTATATCATAATGCTATGTGTGGATATGGGTATCATAGATACAGGACCAGTAGGGACAAGTAATTAGAGATAGGTTGTTTATCTGGGAGAAGATTGGCACTGAGAATGAAAGATACAAGAATGTGAAGAACAGCACCCAGATAATCCAAATTTTGTGGCCAGGGTTGTCATAGGTTACCAGTTAGGCAACCTTGTGCTTAGTTTTTGTAGCTGAAACAGGTCAATAAATCATAAGAGCTAAACCTGCTTTTTTTTAGTCAGAAGCACTGGGCTGGAAGTGCTGCAGAACTGTTGCCTCTTAATAGCAGGTTTACATCCAGACAGAAGGAGCATCTTGGTGTCACTATGCCAGTGCCTGTTAGCTGCCATCAGCTACCCTCTACTTCATAAAAGTTAAATGTATTTCTGTGACATTAATGTTATATCAGTATATCCTACTGCATCATTTAGGCATCTCCCAGCTATGCATAAATCCAGCAACTGGCCAATCCCTCCTTCTCCCCTGGCTCTGGCTTTCAGGCATTTATTAAGCCGTAATTTTATTTCATACATTATAAGAAGAATCCAGCCATCTGATCTGCATGTATGGACTCCTGCACTACTAACAGGACTTCAGGGAAATATTACATGCCTGCAAAGAAAATGCTATAGAATATTCACTTTTTGGACAATCAAAGCAAAAGATGCCCATGGTGTTGAGTCCTTCCCAGGACCTCCAGTAAAAAATGACTAGTTGTACTCCCTGACCTGCAGTATGGATTGCTCCTGTCTTGTGTACCATGTCCTTTCCATTTTGCCACACCTGAATCTTTATTACAGTTTCACCCTAGCAGTTTATTAGTTTACTTTTTACTTCTACTTACTTTTACTCAGTAAGCCTGTCAGTACAGTGATGGGACAATGAGGAATCTCTGTACACTGAAAAAAGGTAGATTTCAATTAGATATTAGGAAAAAAAAATTACTGTGAGGGTGCTTGAAGGCAACTCAAGCTTGTGGCTGTCTTTGAAATGAAATTGAAACACTTTGCCCTGAGAAGTTGTGGATGCCTCAGCCCTGGTAGTGTTCAAGGCCAGGCTGGATGGGGCTTTGAGGAACATGGTCTGTGGAAGGTGTCCCTGCCCAAGGCTTTGGGGATAGAATTAGGCGATCTTTAATGGCCAAAGCCATTCTATGATTGGGCACAGCAGCCTTTAGTGCAATGTCTTTTACTAGCTCTGGCTAAACCTTATGGTGTGTCAAGAGCTTTGTCTAAACTACAGATAATTTAGCAGGGATTTCCAAGGTCACAACCTGAAACTCCAATGTTTTCTTTAACCCCACCTATGGCAGATCTTATTTTACTATCAAACTATATTTTCTGACTGCTAATGATAATTAAGATGTGAAATAGGGGCTATACCACAATATGTTGCTGTTGTTGTTGTTGTTATTATTATTATTATTAACAAATATTATAACAATGACAACTTCATAAATAAAATGATGTTTCTAGGTTGAGCTTATATTTTGGAAAATTATTTGGAAATGAGTAAAGTGGTTCTCAAGATAGTCCTCAAATTTACTACAAGCATCTTGTGTAGAATAACATAAAATACTGTAACAGGGTTCTGTAAGGAATGTAGATGTAGTATGGCACTGTTATGTTTTTCCACATCCAATCCTAAATTACTTTTTTTTACACAGGTTCAGTCCTAAAAGGAATTATGGGTATGGTTATCTTCAGCTATGAAGGCATAAAAATGAGTCTACTTGCTTTTCTGTCAAATGAAAACCAAATATCTCCTCAAACATATATATCAGAAAAGCCTGTGACTCATTATTGAAGGAAATAATCCAGTAGAAAACAAGAATAAGATTCTACATGTCAGTCAATTATCCAGGTGTCAACATACATATAGGTTGACTGTCTACCCAAAATGAAGGCAAATATGAGCACTTGGTTTGCTGCTCCTATTACTTACTTTACTTGTAGAATTACTACACACTCCAGTGCTGTAGCAAATCAAACCCAATGGCTAAATACACTATAAAATCTCAACAAAAACCATGGACTGAGAATAAATTATTTTGCACATTCCTTGAAGCAGACTGGTTTTGTAAGGTGACTGTTGATAGCTAGTGTTGTTTTGTGAGGTAATGAATCTACAGAAATCTGGCTCTTATGTTGTGGTTTTCAGAATATGTATCCTTCCACAGGATTCACTTTAATTTCATTAAACTTTTAATGTAGCTGTAAAAGGTTAAGTATAATTTATTATTGTACAGATTAGACAGCATATTTTTATTCTTTTGTTATGGACAGAGTAAATCTCATTGTTAATTCTAAGGGGTTTCTTTCCTGATTATTTAATCAGACTCAGAATTTATTTTTTAGGCAAATGAAGTAAAAATATTGTCTTAATTTATATTTATTTTAATACATTTGCAGTACATATATATTTAGTATGCCTACAGGCATATATTTGGACACAGGCTGTGTGTCCCAAGTAATGGTGCTATCTGTTGATCTGCTCTTCTAAGATCTTTAATAAGTTATACTACCAAATAACTACTAAGATAAATAACAAGATTGAAGGAAAGTATCTCCTGCATATTCTTGGTTCTTTTCCCTTATATAGAATATATGTAACAAAATTGTTCTTAGGAAAGTTCATTTTACAAAATCAATTATTATTACCGAAGTATCCACACCTGATATAACTTCAGCTGTAGTATTATATTCTTGTGGTCACCAGATGATGGTTAGCCCTTCAAAATAAGCTGAAATTAGAAACTGTAGGATAGTGTGCTTCCATGAAACGTACAATAAAAAGTACAACTTTCTTTAAAGACTATGGTTGAGTGATTTTTCTACTGCAAAATGCAGAAGTGAGGTTAGCAAGTTAAGGGCACTGCATCAAGAGCTGATTAATCGACTCTGAGAGAGTGAATATGTGTCTGCCATGCTAGAACATAGACCATATGTTACACTATCACTTTCATTCCAACTGCATCTTAGCCGAGTGACAAGAATAATTTCTGACAAGCAAGGAATTCGACTAATACAAGAGATATCATCATTTGCAACAGCAGGATTGCTGAATGACCTGTGGCCCTAAGACTTACTCTTAGGCAACATACTAAGGTTTCATCTAATAGTGACAGTGTTTGTCATCTCTGAAAGCAGCTGAAGAAAATGTCATTTAAAGTCAGAACTTTAGACTCCTGAGTGCAAGACAGAAATTAACGTAGCTTCTTTTAGATAACTATGTTCATGGCTGATATCTAAGGGGCACAATAAACGATGAAAATTCCTTTCACTGCAGACAATATTGTGTTGGAAGAAGTGTTAGAAACATATTACTTTTGGAACTAAATTACACATTCTAAGATGTCAATATGTTGTTTGAAGCAAGTAAGGTCTATTTACCCTATTTTGCATACAAACTCTTTGCTTCTCTTTTAAATCATACCAGTTAAAGTAATAAATTTTATTTGCAAATGTGAAGTGCTCCAGATAAGTTACTTTGTTGCCATAATGATTTCTTTCCTTAGTAACATAATATTCAATTTAACAAATCAAATTTAATTAGTAATTCTACGTTTTTTAAAACATTAAAAACTGAAGATCCAGTTCTCCTCGCTGCAGTGAGGGCAATTGCGTCGCTTCTCTTCCGGCGCTCACCCAGGCTTCGCTGTTTTCCCCCGGGCACGCCTCGTCAGGGGGCGACGTTCCCCCGGGGATGGGCGACACTCCCCCGGGACCGTGGACCCTCGGAGCAGTCGCTCGTGGACTGGCGCGTTAAATGATGAGGCGAGATGGGCCTTGCTTGCCTGTCCAGGGATCGTTTATTTATGCCCAGATAAGGGGCNAATCACTATCCTAACTATTTCAATATCTGAAACTGAAAGACACAGGAAATATAGGATTTTGGGAACTGGTTGGCTAAATTCAGAAACTATTTAGTGAATCCTAAAGCACTTGAATTAAGTTAACCCAATAGTTTGATTCTGATCATTTTGTAGCATTAATCTGTACTATATGCTTCACACAACTTAGCCTATTTAAAAGGTAAAAAAAATCACACAAGACTTATAGCCTCTCTCAGGCTTATCTGGAAACACTGACATCAAAAATATGAAGAATTAACTAGACTTTCTATAGCCTCGTAACCCATATTACATGTGCCTCAGAATATATTTTACATAGACTATATTATTCTAAAATTAGTGAGAATACCGTGGTTGGAACAGGACCTTTGGATCAGAATAAGAAGCATTTATTTATTACATCTTTTTGTACTCATTTTGACTACTAGATATCTTTATAAATATGCACAAAAATTTCAATATCTCTGAAAAGGCATATGTGCTAACTCAAATATTACAAACTTTTGAAGAAGATACAGATGCACAAGGCCATTGCTTCCCTTTGCCTCCTCTTTCTCCCTTCTCTGAATTTTGTGGGGTAAAAAAATAAAGATCGTCTTTGTATCTGCAGAAGAAAAAGTTCAGATCCAGGAATCATTTGTTACTGTTTTTATTGCTGAGAACTGAAGGAAGCGATATGGCAGAAGGGAAAGGAAAATGGTCCACTGAAATTCTCCCTTCTGAGTTGAATGCCTGGGTTCCAGATAATACATAGTTAATGTTCCGCCAAAGGGAAGCATAGCCTTCAGGGTGATAAGAAACTGTCAGTTAGCTAAGTATTCATTAAAAAGAAAAGAATCAGGGAGATTTAAGAGACTGACTGGAGAGAGGAAGGCATCTGCTCATAGCCAGTCAGAAGCCTCCATCTGTGTACCATCCTGGTTTTCTGAGTCTGCACTTGTCTCTACCATGTGTGAAGCCAGAGCAGAGCAGAAGAGGTGCTATTCCCTGAACAGCTATAATGGCTATGATATATGGGATTTACCTCCCAAGCCAAGCTCTGCATGATTTGGAGAAGAAACTTCAAGTATTTCTTTGTCAATTGCCATGCAGGGGACACTCTGACAGACTGCAGTACCATTCCATGTGTCTTGCAATTTAGTGATTTCTGATCAACTAGAAAAACCTTTAATGCTGTGTGACACCAAGATGCCTATGGTTCAAGATATGACAGCCTCTGCGGAAATTCAGTACATCCATGGTGGATAAATTCCCCCAAGTATGTTTGAAGAGGTGGACTTCATATGTACTCCAATTGAGTCCCCATCTGTAAAAGAGAAAGTAACATTTCCCTGCTTAGCTCACAAGACCATGCTTAAGATAAATTAAGCATTGTAATTCATGTTGCAATCAACAGTAAAGTGTTTCAGTGCCAATCAATAAAGGCCAAATGAAACAGAATCTATAACCTCTGAAATCATTGACAATGCAGTGCTTAGGGAATGTTAAATGTTCAGAAAGTGCAGGATTAAAGCTCTGAGCAAGAGCCAATTGCAGTAACTCCCAGAGAAAGTTATAAGTAGAAAGTGTCTTCAATTTTGCCTGACCCTGGATTCCTTTCTGCTCTTTCTGAACTATATACACAGGAGTGAGAAAACCACTTCTCCATAGAGCACTTGCCTTAAAGGTGGGAAACAGGATACTTCTAAACCAAGTATCTTACCTGCAAGGCCCCATCCTCAACAGAAACCTGGCTGTTAGAGCTATGGTGTCCAGCCTAACCAGTGGAAAATTTGTATGGCTAATCAGCTTTGCTGCAAGGCAGAATACATAAAAAAGCTTTTGGAAATAGGACATTTCCCTGGAATCTTTGTCCAAGGAAGAATAGGAATCATGCTCACCATTTTCCTTCAAGATGCCAGCTGATCCTTTTATATCTGTTATTACTAAGTCTTTTTCAGAAAACATATTGTTTTCCAGGTCACATTTACAGTTTATACCTTTGATAACCTAAATTAAATTGATGATAGTGCTGTCATATTTCTAATCTGTACAAGAAATATTCTTCAAAAATGGTTTCCCTATTTAAGTACCTGTCATTAGATTCCATGGATGCAGAATGCACAGGAAAAATCTTAGAGTGAGATGGGAAAAAGTGTCTTTAACTTTCTATTACAGATACGTTCAGTGAAGCAGCATGAAGGATCTTATTATACCAAAATGAAGAATTTCCTAAGAGAGTTCTCTAATTTCATATTAGCTTATTCTCCCTCCAAAACACGGTGATTAATACACTGAATGATATATAAAAATGGGAAAAACAGCAGGCTTCATTGGTTTTAAAGGACTCAGCATTACTGGTGTTTCAAGCTGAGAAAATAATTGTCAGCAATGATACAGAGTAGGATAGGAAGTTTATATGTTTCATATTCACCTAGTATTTATGTACTGCACAACTTCTTTTCAGATGATTTGTATTTTCCTTGAATGAAAATAAGTTCTTTTTGTGTTTTGTCTTCAAAAACCAGCCTGTAGTTAGTTTTCATCTCATCTGTAATTCTGAGTTTCTGAGTGCCATCAGCTAAAATAATAAACATTTCTGCCTGGAAGTGTGCTTTAAAGAGATCCTTCTCAAAATTCATACCGTTAATTTAGCAAAGTATTGTTGATGGTTTAAATAAATCTTTGCCAGATTTAAGAAGTAGTCGTATGGACGAATTCGCAAACAATTCTTTGAAATTACAGAAACCAGAAGCTTTGCAGACAAAAACAAAGAAAAGAAAGGAAATATATGTAAAGCAGATACATTACTAGAACAGAAAACTCACATATTCCCCAAGGCATAGCAAACATTACTTTAAAGCTCATTTGTTCAATCTTTTCCAAATCCTAGAATAAACAAAATGGTTGTTTGTAAGGCAGTTCATCTGAGTTTGTTCTTAGGAATGAAACATCTGAAAGAAAAAAAATTCAGTCACCTGGAACAAAGCAAATTTAGCAGGGCTAAGTAGAAATCAAAATTTCCATGTGACTTTATTCTTCTTTTTGCTTCAAATCAAGAGAAAACTTAGAACTATAAGAAGGGATAAAACTAAAACACTGAAAATTCTCGCTTTATTTATGACTATCATGATGCATTATAATTTTTAGCCATAAATCTTTAGTTCATATGAAATATAGTTTGTCTTGACAGAAGACAATGGGGCTTTTGGTATCCATGTTCTAACTTTTGCTTAGGTGATACCTGTAAAAAAATGTAATTTACCGTGGAGAAGAGGAAAACAAACAAAATCCCCAGTGGAACTGTATAACTTGGAGAATGCTTATTTCCATTCAGCTACATATGTCAGGAATATGCCTGTGTTGTACTATGGTAAATCAAAGAAGGATGTGTTCAAATGGGTATTTTTTATTGCATTTTATTTGGTTAAGCCACCTCTTTTAGGGGGAGATCTCTGCATTCTATACTAAGGTATATTTTCCTAATAAAAGAATGTTCTTTTTCAATTTTTATGATGGATGAAGTAGCCTTCCTTACAACTTTGAAGGAACCTATTATTTTTCACATCAAAAGAAATTGGAAGAATGGCACAAATTTTCTACAGGCAGCTGACAGTTGGCAAAATCCAGTCTGAGACCAGCAACCTATACGCAAGCATCTTGAACTGCTCTGAATTTCTTAAATTGCTCCAGTCACAAACAAGAGTAGCTGCATAGAGAAGTTTTGATCATACCAAATAAAAAAATTAATTTAATAATTGAATATATATGCTAAGCAAAATAAAAAATTGAGAATAAGCAAAGAATATCTTTGAGACCTTAGGTGAAAAACAATAGGAATTTATTGTGATGTCCCTCACAGACAAATTATTTTTTTATTTTCAGCAATTTTAATGATTTTAGTGCTTGTTACAGAGATGCTTTCAGCATTATACATGCTGGCCTTTCTCAAAAAAAATTATCATCATGAAATAGCCCGGGTACAAAGAGGAAGTCCATCACTGGAACTGTAGAAGTAATCACATAGAAGTTGCCTGCCTTAATTGTTCTGCCTAACTCTTAATTATCTTAATTATTTCTTACTAAAAGTATATATAGAATTACAGGTTTGATGGAAATGAAGATATTTGATAAAAAATAAACACAATTCTGTTGTTACTTCCCTAATCATGATAATATCAAACAGCAATGATCTGCATTTCTGTTGACCTTAAGCATTCTAACCAAATAGGAAAAGCTACTATTCTTATTTGTACAAGTTTTAGAAAAATGCAAATGGTGACCTACAGAAAGTGCCTGGTGTTACAGAATCAGATCAAGCTCATCATCATTAATGGACAGTTTTTATTGATTTCAGTTAGCTGTGCATCAACATTACAGAATTTGCTTCCTCTCACTGTGTATGAGGTGAAGCCTCACCACTGAAGGTAACATAGTGCAATTATGACTAGATTTTTGAAAAGTCTTAAATATTGCATGTTACATGTATCTCTTCGAGCCAGGTGGAATGAGCCCTCAAAGATATGTAACACACCCAAAATAGCTCAACTGCTGTAGATGGCTTAAAAAACAGCAGGATGACTTCTGTGAGAGTGTTAGAAACATAAAAGTTTTCATAAAGAGCAAAATAACAAATCTCTTAGCAGAGAAAAAGGTGAGCCAGGGTAAGAAGTTTTTGCCCTGCTAGAAACACCTCACAAAAGCGATCTACCTCCTTTGTTCTCCCATTTTCTAGGGAATTGCTTAGGCGGGACCTTTTGGCTTTTGTCCAATTGGCTATCCTTAAATTTGATGTGATGTCCTCTAGGTCCTATGAGGTGTCTTTTAAGCAAATTAAGGAGAGACCTTCTGGGCTTCTTTCCTTTTTAAGGAGAAAAAAGGGCTACTTGTTTGCTCCTTAGCAGAATTTACATTACTACAATTGTGTAAGCATATAAAAGTTAGTTTGTACTTTTGCTACCTATCTAAAAAGATAAAAGGGTCTTCAGTGACAGGTGTAAATAGCCAAGGCACTGGAAAATTAAACTGCGTTGCTGACTATTAAGTTTCGCTTTGTTACCAAAAAAATTGCTTTAATTGTTTATCTAATATTTCTCTTCCAACTTGCATTTCCTGGCCATGCCATTAATCATGTCTATTCAAATTGTGATTTTAATAGCATTTATTTCAGCTCTGTAAATTTATAAACCAATTAGTTGTAAAGATTCCATATTGAGATTCCACATGTTGCACATGCCTGCTTGTAGTGTCATGTATTGATCAGAGTTTCATTACAAGTTAAGGTCAAATCTTGACAGAGTAGTTCGGAAGGTATTTAGTGCACTATATGCATTATTTTGTGTAACACACAGCATGACACAAGATAATTAAAATTTAATTGTTAGTTTATTACTCTCCAAAGTCAAGTAAACACCTACATTTTCTGTGTTCATGCTAGTTTGTATAATTAAGGTCAGTTTTGTGGTATTGCATTGAAAACAGCTACTGTGGCTTGCAAAAAAAAGTAGCTTTTAGTATCCAGTATTGCAAAATTATAGCAGCAAAATTGTATTCTGAGATATCACATCAAGTCAGAAAAATTGCCTGTGAGGTTTGCTGGATAATGATGTCCCAATGTTTGGCTGTGTCATAGGAAACCATTAAATCCTTCACAGTGAAGGAAATGTGTTTGTGATGTCTTCACAGAAATCCGCCTTCATCATGATCACAACTTTCTGATTTTTTTATTTCCTTATGGACCGAACGCTTAAAAAATGGGATTTTTTTGGTGTTACATAAGATCTCTGATCTGAATAATTCTGATCTATGTATTTATACAAGATCAGATACATTTTCTTACCCATGTTGCTGTTTTTTGGACGTTCAACTGTAGAGCTTGTGACTGAAGCAAGTTTTTGTATGGACTTTTGAATTATAAAGGGAGAAGATCAATTTTCATCCTAACTTTTGCAGGCATCACATATACAGAAATCTGTAGTAAACCTAATCCTGTATCATCTTGCCATATTGGAACAAAATACTATGAAACAAATTTTTTCTAATTTAGAGTGCTATTGAATTTTTCTAGAAGATACATACTCTTTCAGTGGATGTAAAATACATGAATGTTATATGCCAGTCACGTTGGCATGGAATAATTGCCTAGAGCAAAGAGTAGCTGGTCAGAGTGGAAACATTATTTCTGACTAAAAGTTTTCAAGATATGGAAATAATTTCTCATGTAAAGTCTATATAAAATGTAAACTGAGAGTAAAAAAAACCCAATCGTTGAGTTGTTCTATCAGGTATTAAAAGCTTTGCTTCACATTTAGTTATTTACTTTCAATTGTTAAAATGTTATCCATTTAAATATTCAAATACAAAGTTGTTTTTACAGTAAAACTGGGTGTTTTGTTTCAAAGAGAACAAAATAAAAGTTATGTGAAAAATAGCAGCCTGCTATTCTGACAAGTTCTTAATTGTTAATGATCCAGGCAGACCCCAATGAAGGATGCTTAGTCACTGAGAAAATCCACAAAATTATTTCATGATTTTTTGAGAAGTGAGAATTATGTTAAAATTAATTTTGGTACTTGTTTGAGAAGAATGACTTTTTTCCTGAAATAACACCTATGAGGAAATAGTGAATGTTAGACTGGTATCTCTTTGCTAGTGCAGGGCATAACAATGTATCATCTGTATCTACTTTGCCATGGTATTGTAATGATTCATTATCACATACTCATCCCTTTAATGTTTCACTGGCATCTTTGAAAAATGTGAAAAACTGTAATTGGCCAGCTTTCCTTAGTGTTACTGTTAGTCTCGGAAGGTTTTATGTGAGTCAATCAATTACTCTAGATCCTAAGTGAACAAATTTAATTCTACTTCCTGGAAAGCAGAGTTAAAAGCTTTCCCTTTTCCTGCTTGTAATTTTGCAATATTAATAAAAGGAGTAAGTAAATTGCTTTTTATTAAGATATAATGTCCAAAGAGACCAATGACCACACACATTAATGTCCTGATGAGAAACAACTTTCAACATTTATCACAATGTACTTGAGTCCTCAAGAGTCGCAACTCAATAAAAAGCTACTTGTAATTCCGAAAATTGGCTGATGAGGCAGAATGATGAACTGTTCTGTTTATACTTCAGAAAAACGTCAGAAAGACCATGTAACATATAAAACCACAAAATATTTTTCAGAACAGTTTTATGTATCTTAGAGATACATCAACAAAAAAAAAAATAGAACAAACCTGGATTTAAATTTGAAGTCCATAGAGAAAATATTTCGGGAAATGCACATTTTTGTATATTAACCAAACTTTACTCTGAGGTATAAAGTCATTGAGTGTGTTTTATTGGTGAAAACAGCTTTATTTCCCCCCACATAAAACTCCCTAAGTCCCTACAATATTTCTGAATTGAATGCAAAAATTTACCTGTAGGTATGGTTCAATTCATGCTTTTCCTTTTCAGTGCCATAAACCACTATTATTCTATTCGGCTCCCACAATTAATTAAAATTGTAATGCATATTTAATCATCTTTTTACATATATTATTCTTACATTTTCTTTTTCTAAATTGGGAAACAAGAAAGTATATATTTATCTGTTTATTACATAGAGGAATTTAGGAAATTATGGTGAAAAACTATTGATCCTATTCCAAACTGGAAGAAATAAGAGACAAAAAGAGAGGAAATGAAAGAACTGGGAATGAGCATTATGTTCATACTGAATTGTTTATCTCTACAAAACATTGATAAAGCTCCTAGCTCTAATGTTACAAGTACAAAAATATCCTTCAAGGTTCCATATTTGTTTACATACAGTCCAGAAATACAATTCTAAAATCATTCTGATAAAATTTAGTACCATAGGAAAGAATATGACCTTAATTCCTTAATTTTATCATTGCAGAAATATACTTGCAAAATTAATTAGAAAGAAATTCTATTTCAGTTTTAATTAAAATAAAGAGCAGTAAATTATTCTGATGAAATCGTCCACAGGGAATAGAAGTGTTTATTATTTGCCCCTTTACAACAGTGAGTAGAAAGTAAATACAAAATGCTACAAAATCCAAACAGAAGATTGAATTCTTAAATTAACAATCTTCGTGTAAGCGACAACAACCAAGAATGCAACTGCGACGACTTTCCTCCATTCTCTTAAGAACTTCCAAGTAACTTAAAACTTTATTTTACATCCATTAGTGTTTCATATCTCAAAGACCTGTTTCAGCTGGCTAACTACTTTGGCTTTGATAACTTGTAATCAAGTTGTTTGTATATGTTTTTCATATAAACTCTCTAACATTTGATTTGGTAAGGGTGAACACACCTTAGACAACTGAGGGTTTTACAGAAAACACCAAGACCTACTTCTCCATGTTTCAGAAAGAGCTGTAGGAGGATGCTGCCTCTCCCCTCAGAGATGAATTTTAGACAGTAGAGCAAACTTGGAGGATATTTTAGGCTGTGGTTATGCCCAGTTCTGTCATGCATTTCATGGTTCCCCACATATTAGGGAAAGGAATAGATATGAGATTTTTTGGATATATCAATTTTTTATGATGCTTTCTCAAAATGAACTGTAATTCTATAGTTTAGATTATAAGTCTATAATGTGTAATAGATGATAAGCTATGTCAAACAAGTAGGCTAATGCTACAAATACATGTTATGAAACATCATCACCTTTATTAACTTTGTCTTCTTCATTTAAAATTAAATAAAAATGGTTTATTTGATGCAAAATATAAGACTTGGTTCTGTTATCCTAATAGGATCCAAGGTTATTGATAGGATTTCTTGGATGGGTGAAATGATGTTTTCAGGCATATATTACAAATGCCTTTTTTTTTTTTTTTAATAGTGTAGTGCATCTCTAAATTACTCTCACCTTAGCACCTCTCCTGAAAATTTGGATGTGGTAATTATGAATTATAATTTATTTAAACTCTTAATGTCAGAGGGATCAAAGGCCATACAGCTTTCTACAAAGAAAGTTCCTCACTGGTTTATAGCACAAGACCTATGTGAGACCTGTGCTTTAATAGAGCAGCTCCTTGTGCCTGCCTGTCACTGTTAATGATGTGTAATTTATGGAAATAGTAGACAGTAATTTCTAATCAGCAAAGCTGCAGCTAATAATGCTGGAATATATAATACAGGATTGATGTCAGATTTATAAAAAATGAAATTGACAGGTGAATTTGCTCCTATCAACAGCTGTAAGACAAGACTTTAGAAAAGCATTCTGTCTATTCACTAACCCATTTAAAACATTTAATCTTATTCTTTTTAATAATTATTTATTAATAAAGGTAGATCTAATAATTCTAGAATGACAGAACATTCAGTAAGTTAATTCTTTACATTATATTTCAATACATAAAAATTTCTATTTTAGTATTTTAATTTTTAATGTATGAACTATTAACCAACTTAGAATAGGTGCTTATATCTAGCAGTTGGAAAGGAAAGATCTCTGGATTTTTATTATAGTACTGCTATTCACATTGCAGGGCTTTTCTGTGACAGTTGTATGGATGAAAGTTCATTTTTGAAATCACAAGGATAAGTGTCTGCATTGCCACTGATATTATTCTTTTAGCTGCATGAAATTACATTATAAACACAAGATTGTGAACATAACTATGCAGTGTCACCTGCTCTTCAGTGTTATCCAAATAGGTTATTTGATGGTGACTTTTTTACAAGTCAAAGTATTTGGGAGACATTATGTTTTGACATTAAAATCTTGCTTCAGCTGCTCTTCTTCAGAGTAAAAAGTTTCTTACTGAACTAGGTTACTCATCAAATTTCTAATCTTCTTTTCTTTACTATTCCTTCACCAACTTTATAAAAAAAATCTGAGTACCATCATAGGGGCCAGATGTGAGAAAGATTATATTTCTCTCAACCGTGTATGTTGGATAGAGATAGACAATACCTTAAATGATCTCTAGTTCTGAATTTGACCACAGTACAGAAATGTCTAGGAATATAAAGAATTCATCAGAATTTTTTGCTGTGTTTGCTAAATGTTTTCTATTTAGAAATATCCATATATGTTTGTGTGCAGTTTGAAATTTGTATGAATCTGCGTGGAAAATGAATGAAGTAAAACTGCCTTCTAGCTTATCATGAATTCTTCATATAGATGATGTCTATCCTATTACTACATATTCAGGATCGACATATGCACTCAAACTGTGCAAAATATGGTAAGTATTTTTAAAATTAATCATGATAGTCATTATCATTTTGGGCTACACTGAGAAGGCAACAAATGTCTTCACTGATGACAGTGGAATAGACAAAATGTGGCACTGATGGAATGGAGCAGATTGTTCAAGCAGCTTGACTGATTGACTGTATCAGATATCACTAGTCTGGAATAATCTGCAGAATCAACACCAGCTGAAAGGAATTCCACTATTCATCTGGTTTCTGTAGAGCTCAGCTGCTTCATGGCAGAATCTGAAGCTTTTGAAAGTTTAAGTAGAGAGGGTGATACTCATAATGAGACATATATGTTTGTTAAGATGAAATAAACGCCATGAATCTTTTATGTGTTTTGTTCTTCCTGTTCTTCTTAGCTTGCCTGCTTCTGGGAAATGCAATTTGGCTTTATAACCAAGCGTTGAGGGATGGGGAGAGTCTCAGGAAGCCAAAGCTGGATAAGTTTTGGATAATGTGCTTTTTGTCACAATACAGGGGTAAACTGGATAGAGTTCTATGACTTCTAATACTGCATCTAGCAAGGTAATGTTATATTCCATCTGGTCCTGGAATATCTTAACATAGCTGTTTTTCTGCTTGGTTACTTGGAGTGCTTACTCATATCCTTTTATTCTTCATATAGTTCTGTCTTCTAATTCTTGTGTGTTTGCATGATGTCCAAGGGCCATGAATAAGAGTGGCTGTAACTTATATTTAAGTCCCCTGAACCCATGAATAAATTTTTTATTATGGTCTTCAATGGGACAAATGGAAATAGGAATGTAACATAAATGTCTTGCATTAGTAGATCATTCTTTTTTCTCTGCTGCTAATACCATATTCCAAATCTATACCAATACTGGAGATGCAGATAGTGAGTTAGCATATTATTCTTGGGCTGTAACAAAATCGATAGAAACTTGCTGACTTGAAAGAGCAAAGCATCAAATCTGCAATGAATGTCTCCAAAGGCTTAAAAAAACCCCTTGAACTTTCATTACAGAAGCTCTGTTTTAAAATATGTACTAAAAGAATAAAGCATTCTACTTTTTGTAGGTTGATAATCTTCTGTAAGTCTTCAGATGAACAGAAAATTGTACCAATGAAAGGCAATTTGTAAGGGTGAAGTAAGAGTGGAAAGGTTTCATAGCACTAACTAGCAATTGTTTAGATCAATAAATAACCAGACATCAAACATAGGAATGTGTCCAAGATATCTTAGGTAATGAATTTCTTTACTGATTCAATTCCTTAGGGACTAATTTCAGATAGTCATACAATGTATGCCAAAATTTCTACTTAGCATATTTTGTTCTGAGATAATAACTCCTGGTTTAATATCTGGGCATGTTTTATTTTCCCTGAAGCTGAAGAAGAGTAAGATTATTCCAACAGGAAGTTGTAATGCTTGGGAATATCTCAGGTTCTGAGCTCTGATTTATATTGGGATTTATCTGGTGCCCACCTTCAGGAGGATATTTCTATGGTTTTGCTGGTTTTTAATATCTGCCAAAGAGCAAACGACAGATATGTCTTCTCTATACTAAGCCATCAATCAGAAGTGCAGTGCTGTTGAAGCTGTAATAGTCTAGGGATATAAGTGACGTAAATTTCCAGAGGGAGATAATATCTTTAATAAAATGATGGGGAAATAGATTTTTTGAGGAAAAAAGGCCATAAAATACTTTGGTCTCAGAGTGAATAACTGCCTGTTTCTACCTCTTTCTCACAATGTAAGGGATTTTATCATCTCTTGCCACTAGTCTCCTCCATTAACTAGCCTATTTTCTGAAAGTATCTGTTTACTTAATGAAATTGAATTGAAGGTGTTTGTTCCAATGTACTTTATTTGGAACTGAGTATATTTTATACATCTACTAAGATTTCCTTCCTCTTTTTCCAGCTATTCCAATTGGTCCAATAAACTATACTACTTCTCCCTATCTTATTATTAAATCTTCTTATTAACCAACAAGATTGGTAAGTGATTGTTAGTCTCTTTGGTGGAGGAATTCATACTGCACTTGTACTTTTCACTGTACTGAAGCAAAACCCCTGTGTACCTTCTGTACTTAGTAAGATGACCTTCATGCAAAAGAATCAGTTAAACTGGAGATTCTATTTGTTTTTATTTTCTCATTATTCTTTTAAGTTAAAGAAACTTCACCTACCTTAGATTACGCTTAGTTTATGACATAGCTAATAAGAATGGAATAGCAGTGTACGCAAGGCATTTTTGTTTAGCATGCAAAATCATTATTCCAGCCTTCAAGGACCTTGTTAATATGTAATCTATCTACAGTTATGCAGATGAGGTAGTGCACTGAGACATTCCAGTTCACTCTTTTGTAATCTGTGACAGATTTTTATCATAAGAACTGTTTAGAAAATATAGTGAAAAACACATTAATATGTTGATATAATTGAACTTATATGATTTTAGCAGAAAGGAAGATATGTGGGAGTCATTAAATGGCTTGTGCACAAGTTAGAAGGATTATGGCTGTCTTAAAATGCCACTCATTGTTAAAACTAATTTTTCATTCAAACATAAAAGAGCATTTTCTGGGCACTGATTCTGATGACTTTGAAATATCTCCTAGTCCAAACAGCTATGTGCAAAGATACTTGTGTTTTTATCATTTGTTACTAGGTATTTTGTATATTAGTTAGAATTAATCAGAAGAAAGTATTCTCTTAGTAAATATTTTTTTAGTATAGCTTGCCAGGGAAATTGCTAACAGAAACAAAAGCTAGTGCTTAGACTGACACATAGTGATAGAGAAGCCTATGAACAGCCTCTGTGGGCTTAATATGAAACAATATTTTCAGATGTGATAAATTATGGTAGGAGTTCTCCAGAACTGAAGAGACCATGACCTGCCCTTATAGTGGCATATGAATGAGATTAGAGAAGGAAGAACACTTGATAACTTTTCATTACTCTTTGTATTTTCATTGTGTGACAGCACAACAGGGAGAATAACTTCTGCAGTGCTTCCACTTGCACTGCTAAAGGAAAGAGGGGCAAGAAGCCATCAGACCTTTCTGCTCCCTGCCTCTTTCACTAATGTAATTGAAAAGCACATGACCTTCAAAGACAAAGAGGACTGAGGTATAGAGCTGGGTTGCAAATACCATTCACTCAAGGAAGATCATGAGAGTGCAAACATTCAAAAATTGCATTATATTAGAAAGGTATTTCAAGGGTAGATGTAGCATTAATAGCAGCTGTATAAGCAGTTAAAACAGCAAGGCTATCAAAAAGGGATTGGTTATATTTGAAATGTAGCTATTTCAATGACTATCTGAAAGTTATTTTGGAAACACCATGTTTATTCAACAAAAAGTTTCTTTGTTAGGCAGTAACCCAGTTCCTCGGTGAATAAACTTCAAGAAAATTACCTTGTTGTGAAAGTACTGTTGTCTTATGGAAAAATGTGGTAATAGTCTTCATACAACAGGACAGCAAATATTTGTGTTGATAACTTTTCCTGCTGCTTTAAGAAGCATTACAAAGGTCTAGTTAGAAGTCAGAAAGACTTTGCTATTATAAAATGGTTTCTGAATTGAGAAACCATCTGGGAAGAATACGGCATGGTCTAGGCTGAAGTGACAAAGCAGCTTTTCTGGACCCTGTGCACAGTGTGAATGGTTTGAAAACACTACAAGGAAAAATGAAAAGATACTTTAGAGCTGAGTTTTCTATAAGTGTATATACATGTTCATGCAGAAAAAACATCCGTCTATTTCTTTAAAGACTGTCAGTCAACATCTCCTGGAGCACAAATAAAATCATGGTGAGAGTTGGTTTCCATCTTCTTTCTTTCCTGTAATGCCCCATGGCCCAAAACCCACATTTTGATATAAGTGATTGTATGAGCAACAACATATTTGAAAGTTCTAGAAAAAATAAAAAAAGGAAAAGTAAATTAAAATATTATCAAAATCATTATATTTTTGGTCAGAGTAATATTTTTTGCACATTTAAAAAGCATGGAAATGTAATGGAAATTAAAAAATATTTTAGACAGTGTGACAGAGATTGTCACCCCATTTTTTAATGGTCCAGACTTTTGACATGTTTAACTATTGCCAGGCATAGATTTCAGGCCTTCAGAGATATAGAGCAACCTTCTCACTCCTTGCCACTCTAGATGTGCAGTCTTTGTACAGTCTGCTTTTTGCCAAGTGCCATCTCATTGTTCTGTAAGGTTTGGCTTTAGGTCCAAAGAAAATATTTCTGATTGCATCAAGACTTATAGATAGAGATAAGCACATGTCACAAGGTTAGTCCCCATCCAGATCACAAAACAGATTAAGTACAGCATGGCCCATCTAGATTACTTTTGGACAGCACATTACATGTAGATTACTTTGGGAGGTAGCCTGTTGAATGATGGTAGGTGAATGGTAGGTGAATGATGTGCTCCAGGTTTAACCTCACTAGAGTGGTAGATCATACCCTTTCAGCTTCTCCAACATTTCAGAATCACCATCTGCAATAACTTAGATTTTCCCTTAAATTTCTCTGCATTTTGGAATATCATCCTTCATTCTGTAAAGCAGACAACCTCTTCTCTTCTAAAAAAGTATTCTTCAAATTTTGTTCAGTCAGCCTTAGAGTGTTGCTCTCTCTGCCCTTGCTACTTTAATCTTATTGCACTCCCAGGACGAGCACTCATAGCTTTGTAGAAAGGGGCTAAATGCTGTTTCACATGGCAGGTTGCAAGTTCACATGCTTTCTAATTTACTGCTGACAAGTATTATTTTCCCATTTGACAGCAGATGTCCTGTCAAAAGTCTGTGACAGCCAATAGCCTAGGAAATGTTGCTTCCCAGTAAAACAAAAACAAAATAACAGCCAGTTTTGTCACAGTATTTATTGAGTTCACCAGAGAGGTAACTGAATGGAACTAAAGAACCAGTACATCCAGGAGATATCAGCTTAGGATGCTTATTTTAAAATATCTTTATTTTACCCTTTTTTGTTTTAATTTGCAACACTATTATGAACTGCATAATATCTGCAACTCCTATTAGCATAAAACTGACTGCTTTTTTCTTTAATATCTAAGCAGAGTGCCTATAACTCATCGTTTTAGAGTATAACTGACCTTGGCACTCTACGCATGCTGTGCAAGAGCATATACCATTGAAAAACTAGGAATTCCAAAAAATGAGATGACTGATTTCTTTTCTGGAAAACTCTATTTTTACATCCTCTGTGTATGAAACAAACTGCAAACAGCCCCTCTTTCGTCTTGACATGACATGAACGAGGCTGAAGAACATTATTTTCTCTGTTGGACTTGTCCTCTGCTTTGCTGTCAAGAGGATATAATACCACTGATTGCAGCCTGGGTTGTAGCCAAAAGTGAACTGGATTATACTTTATAAAAGTTTTCTGCTATATATAAATTTCCCTTGTACAGTGAACAAGTCAAGTTAAAGAAAATGCTTCCTTCAACAATCTATTTTTCATGAATTACTATATTTCATAATTTGTTCTCGGCAGTATTTAGGTTCTGCTATGGATTTACACCTATTACTAATTCTTTCTGTAAATGTCATTGAGACTCTAATTTCAGGCTGGTGTAAATATCTAGATTTCATCACAAACTGAGCACAAGCTAGTGTCTATAGCACTGGTAAATGAACCAGATAAGGAAGAAAATGTTAACTCAAGGAATTACTAGTATAGTAATTAATCAGGCCAAGAGCAAGCTAAACCATGTGGATATAATTTTTACTTGATTACTAATGAACAAGATATTGCATAGAATCATAGAATATACTGAATTTTAAGGAACCCATCAAGACTGAGACCAAATCCTTGCCTTGCACAGGATACCCCTAGAGTCACACCATGTGCCTGAGAGTGTTGTGCAATATATTGTATTGCATCATCACTTTTCCTATTTGAACTCCTGAGTTAGGAGTTTAAAACAGTTCTGTCCCAGAGAGAAAATCCATTCATTTAATACTGGTTCATTAATATGTGAATGTGCCATTATTGCCAAGGCCAAAAGTAGCAAAGGCACCATCAATATTTGTTTCTTCCCACCCCTCTTTCTCTCTTCACAGCACCATCCCCAAGGATCACCAAATGCTTAATGAACTTCGTCAGGCTGGTGCTGTGGCCACTTCCCTGGGGAGCCTTTTCCAGTGCCCAGCCACCCTCTGGGTGAAGAACCTTTTCCTGATATCCAACCTAAACCTCCTCTGACTCAGCTTCATGCAGTTTCCTCTAGTCCTGTCAGTCCTGTCACTGGTCATGAGAGTGAAGAGATCAGTACCTGCCCCTCCTCTCCCCCTCACAAGGAAGCTGCAGACTGCAGTGAAGTCTCCCCTCAGTCTCCTTCAGGCTGAGTGACCTCAACCACTCCTCGCACAGCTTCCCCTCAAGGCCCCTCACCATCTTTGTTGCCCTTCTTTGGACACTTTCTATCAGCTTTATTTCCTTCTTATATTGTGGTGCCCAAAACTACCCCCAGCTGCAGAGCAGAGCAGGACAATGCCCTCCCTTGCCCAGCTGGTGATGCTGTGCCTGATGCCCCCCAGGACAGGGTTGTCCCTCCTGGCTGCCAGGGTACTGCTGGCTCATGTTCAAATTTCCATTGACCAGGACCCCCAGGTCCCTTTCTGCAGTGCTGCTTTTCAGCCTCTCATTCCCCAGTCTGTACATACACCCAGGGTTGCTCTGTCCCAGGTGTAGAATCCAGCACTTGCCTTTGTTAATCTTCATACAGTTGGTGATTGCCCATCTCTTATTTGTCAAGGTCCCTCTGTGGGGGCTCTCTGGAGTCAAGGGAGTTGGCATCTCCTCACAATTTGTTGTCCTTTGCAAACTTACTTAGTATTTGTTCAAATCCTGCATACAAGTCATTAATGAAGATGTTTGAAAAGAACTGGTCTGAGGATGGAGCCCTATTTCCTAGGATAGCATTTAAAGTCAGCTTCAGATGAGAGAATACCACTGCTGAAATTTATATTCAAAAGATATTTTTGTTTACTAATAGTTTGAAGATGAGATTGTACTCATAAATATAGAACAGATAAAATAAATCTTTCGAGAACTAATATGCTTTAGGGTTGATGAATTGGCAACAATTAATACTCAAACACACTGTAATAAAATGTTCATGAAGTTTATTATTTGCCATTCTTATCAACTAATTAAAAACATCTTCAGGGTTCGATGTGTAATAAATGGGTTGGAAAGAAAGACAGAATGGATTTAAGCACATTTTCTCCCCTTGAATATTACAATGACTGTTGACTCATGGCACATTAATTCATGCTATAGAAAAGAGAAGTAAGATTAGAAAAAGAGCTATACATTATAGTTTGAACTCTGGGTATATTAGGCACTCTAGCCGTAAGTTAAATTTAAATGTTGAGATATAATAATACTGTGCGGAATTATACTTCTAAAGTGGAGGCCATGTGAAACTATTTGGTGTCACTAGCTAGCATCAGAAAGAAAGAGTTCATTCTGCTTCCTCTCAGCAAAGATGAGAGACTACAACCCATTCGCTTTCCAACTTCTGTAAAAGACTAATGAGCTCAGAAGAAATTTCCTATCCACAGAGCTCTAATCATGTCTTTGGGAAATACTTTCTATGGAGACCTTTGCCAAGTAAAAGAAGTATATTCAGGGCAAGATTTCCATTGACCTTTAGAGTAAATCAATAGAAATGTGCAAGACAGAATAGAAGAATAAGATATAAATGAGTAACAACATGTTACTTCATCTAAATCACTATGAGTCAAGGCATGCACATATTCATAGAATAGAATCTATCTTAGAACGGCCTGTGTTGCAATGGACATTACAAACCATCTAGTTACAAATCAACCCCCCTGCCATGGCCAGGGACACCTTTCACTACACTAGGTTGCTCACAGCTCCATCAAATATGACCTTGGACACTTCCAGGGAGGGGGTATCCACAGATTCTCTGGGCAACCTCTTCCAGTGCCACACCACTGTCACAGTAAAGAATTTCTTCCTAATATAGAATCCAAACTTACTCTCAGTTTAAATCCATTCTTCATTCTGTCGCTACATGCTCTTGTAAATAGTCGCTCTTCATCTTTCTTATGAGCTCCCTTTTGGTACTGGAAGTCTGCAATTAGCTTACTCAAAAGCCTTCTCTTTTCCAGCCAGAACAACCCAAATACTCTCAGCCTTTCTTCATAGGAGAGGTGCTCCTTCCCTGTAATCGGCTTGGTGGCCTACTTTGGACTCGCTCCAACAGGTCTGTGTCCTTCCTGTGCTGGGACCCCAGCGCTGGCTGCAGCACTGCAGGTGGGCTCTCACCAGAGCAGAGCAGAGGGACAGAATGCCCTCCCTCCCCTGCTGCCCACGGGGCTCTGGATGCAGCCCAGGACACGTTTGGCTCTCTGGGCTGTGAGTGCACATGGCTGAGTCATGTCCAGCCTCTTACCCACCAGCACTCCCAAATCCTTCTCAGCAGGGCTGCTCTGGATCTGTGCATCCCTCAGCCGGTGGGGGCTGAGGAGTTGCCCCAGTAGTCTCCTGATATTGCTTCCATTTATAAAATGAATGTCTCATGTGAACTTTGCTGAACCTAGGTAAGGAATGGGGATTCAGTACACCTATTAAGCTATACCAGCCTATGTGTGTCAGGGATATTAGTAAAATACTAGTGGGGAGTGAGGCTTAAACTACCAAATTGCCTGTTTGTAGGGAATTATTATCCAAAAAATTTGCAACGATCTTGCTTATTTATGAAAGAATTTCTTTTTCTTAGTTGAAATATTGGTCAAAAATAATGGTTATTGATGAAATATAAGAATAATGTTGTGTGACAATGTATTGAAGTAATTTTTTAAAATGTTCTGACAGAAAATAATGTTTTCATGCAGGAACAAATAAGACTGAGATACTTAGAAAATAGGTAAATAGATTAGATTTAAAGTTCATTTTGTGGAATATCTCTTAAAAATACTCCCAAAGTTATGTTTCTCCTTTGACTCTCAAAGAAGTGTAGGGCATGCTTTCATTTAAAAAACACCCAAAACGTCGTATTTACTTTTCAGTGAATGATTAAAGAAACTTGAGGCATTTTGTAATAACTTCAGTGAGACTTGTAAGACACAAACCAAGCAGTAACCACTGTTAGTAGACGCTCATTTTTTTTTCAATTTTATAAGAAGCATGGTACAGACATTACTTCTAAATATCATCAACTCCTATTTCCAGAAGGTCATAGAGACTTTCCTTTTACCCTTGTGTTAGGGAAAACAAGTAGATCTCTACTGTACTTGTTACAGTCCATTTTATCTGTCCTATTTATTCTCCAAATGCAGGAGGAATGGAAGACAGGAATGTATACAGGAGGCATAGTAAATTAGGGATTACTACCCATAATTTCACCCTCCAAAAAAAAAGTGTGATGTCATGTCCCTAAATGTTTGGGCTGGACTAGATTATCATACTGGTCATACTTTCCTTCCTAATGAAAACAGGCAGAGGATGTAATTAAGTTCTAAGGACAATAACTGGCAAGTATAAAAATAGAGGCAATTCAAAAGATACATTGAACAGGTTTAATGTATGCATTTTGATGAAGATAAACTTAGATGATGAGGATTTTGAGATTCTTTGATTCTACTTTTTAATAAGAATAAAAAATCTTTTACCTGAACTAGTCCAGTAGTTACAAAAAGAATGTGAGTATGAAAAGGTTTATAAGGTCAAAATACCCTTCTGGAGATATTACCATATTGCTGAAAGGATCATTATTAAAAAGGGATAAAAGGGGAAATGAATCAGAACTCACAGGTAAAGTCTGTAAGCTTGTTTAATTTCTTAGATTTTTTTAACTCAGAAAGAAATTAATTATCTTCAAACAGTGGGAAAGGCATTAAACAAGTTAAAAAATTTCAGGATAAGGAGCTGTATTAGCATACAAGGAGAATATCAACTTTATATCAGCTTAACATAAAAAAATAGTGAGGGAGCAGAGGGAGCAGGAATTAACATTATTGAATACTAAGGGTCTCTCTTGAATACTTGATAAGTAGCACAGTGTGAACCATTAGAAAGTCCATCCTTATTGAGGTACTGTACAAAAATGCTCAAGAGAGAAACGTTCACTAGAATAGAAATGAACACATGCTGAAAGATAGTAACTGGCACTGATGAGCACTGTATCCTTATACTGTGTGGTACTGCTTTTGGTCATGTAATTACATTTAAAATGTTACATATTCTGTTCACCCTGGAGAAAATGATATTGCAAACCACTATAGCTTTGTTTCAGAAAGGACAGTGGGATAAATCCTGATAAAAACTACACAACTATAAATATATAAGGTAGATCCTGTGTGTCAGGGCTCTCAATTGTTCATTGCTGGATTACAATACAAAACATGACATTTATTAGATAAACTGATATGGCAAACTTGAGGCATATGAGAAATTTTACAGATCAGAATGAGAATCAGCAAAGCTCACAACATTTACCTAACCCAACATTTCAAGTTCCAGCTTACACTTTCAAACCATTCAGTTAGAACAATATATATCCTATGTTTGAAAGTAAAGGCATGATCATTCCACAACATGTTACGGAACAGACCAGTTGTTGGTTTTTTTGTACTGCCATCATCAACATATGTGCTTGGCATTATTGGCAAGCTTAGAGGATGTGATAGAGTCCGAGCTTTTTAAAGCTGTCTACATGCTGTCTACAAAGTCTGACTCCAAAAGGCTGAACATGCAGCCAGAATAATTGTGTCTACTATATTTATTAATAAGAAAATTGGCAAGAGGTTTTCATTATGCGGCTTACATCATGGCAGATGTTTTCCATGATGAGTAAAACGCATTTCCTCCCCTTTAACATTTCTTTCTCCAGCTTCCTGATCTTAATGACTCATCCACTCCGTAATTCCCTGGAGCAATGAAAAAAGTTAGATTACCACATTTGCCATCTACTAGGCATCTTGTAGAATGCAAGATCTTGCACTCACCTGGGAGTTTTTGATGAGCCACTTGATTGACTTGAAGGTAGTGAACAACATAGAATAAAACAATAAAAGAGCCTCCTTCATGAAATGCTCTTTGTTGCGGTTGGCCCGTGCGGGGAAGAGATGATGCTGAGTCCAATTCAGAAGGCTGAATATTTTATTATTATTATAACTATATTTCAATACATTATTATATATCTAAAGAGGAGCTCCTAAAACTACATCCTACTTCTAGCTATCATATCTAACTACTGTCCCTGTAACTAACTCGTGACTCCCTCTCTGGAGGGAGTCCAGACACAGGTGCATACCATCGGCCATCAGGGCCAAACAATCCTCGCCAGTGTCCAATTAACCAATGATTCCAGGTAAACAATTCTCCAATGCATTCCACATGGAAAAACAAGGGACAGGAATAGAAATTGTTTTCTTTTCCGTCCTCTTTCTGCTCTTCTATGAAACTTTCTTCAGCGAGCAGAGATGTGGGCACTACAGCTCTTCAGAGGAACATCTCTGAAAACAATATATCCTTTCTTCAAATTAATATCAAACATGACTTAGGAAATGAACTAGATATCACTTTGTTTATTTTACTTTAAATGCACCTAGAAGACTGTATCTATGGCAACTAAAGCCACAACAAAAATATCCAATCAGTAATACTCTGCCAATCCATGCAGAAGGTCCTACCATGGTACTGTAAGGTCTATAGGCAGGAAAGAAAGCCAGAGGATTGTAGACAAACTTTGGTGAGTCATAGTGCCAGGAAGTGAATTGTGACTACTGTGTATAGTCCAGTCACTGGCACAGACATTTGCTCTAGACTGTGGTCAAGTTAGAGAAACCTGATGACTTCTATAACCCTCATGCATGACTTCATATCCGTATAGAGGCTTCTACTACTGAAAGGTCATCACTGTGGGATTCTGCAACTCCTTGGTTTTCTTTCTATGCAATGTTTGAGTGAGAAAGGCTGGATTTTTAGCAACCATTTTCTTCAGTGTGTTTCTGATAAAAAATTGACCTTGGTTTTCAAATCCATATAATAATGAAAAGTTTCTTCATGCTCTTTATTTTAAGATCTAGAAATAAATTCCTCTTCTCTGTTGGAGCAACCACAAAATAATGTTAATTAACAAATGGCAATGTTAAAGCTTGCAATGTTGATCATTGTATATTGAGTGCATCACTTGAGTAGTCGTTAATATCAGTGATGATCATATGTGAAAAGGGAAAAGAAACTATCCAATTTAATGGTTCTGCAAGAAAATAATTTTTAAGTAGAACAAGACTAAAATAAGCACTAGAGAGTTCTTTTTGTTTGTTTTTTTAGCATTTACAAAAATAACTTTTAACTAGAAAAAAATTCACAAATATCTGCTGAACAAGATGAGATGAGATATTATGAATGCTGTAAATTAGACATTCTGAATGCAACTAATTTAATGAGACCATTAGTGCAACTCCAATTAGATGCAGCATTATTATATTGCTCTATCATAAATATGGCTGATTTAGAAATTCTTTCTCTCAGAGACTGGATATAACTGTAAATTAGAGCACTTGTCCTCTGCTACAATACGTTTTGTTAATAATAATACATATTTACATAAGAAATTAAATATAATATGTAGATTGTTATATACTTTTATTATTAAAATCAGTACATGACTCAAAAGCCAGTTAATAAAATATCTGATAACATAATATCCAATGTAGTATCTGCACATGAGAGCCAATATTATGTAATGTAACATAATATGATTGTCCTTACTAACTTCACCAGACGGAAGCATTGTCTACATATACGTATTTTTAAAATTAGTCTTTAACTGTATTTTAATTGAACTCTTACTGACCAGGGGAAAATTTCATCATTGGATGCTCCACTTTCATTGTTGCATTAAATCAAACCACTGTTGTTGCTACATTTCTATTACTTGCAGTATCATGCAATATAACAGAATATCAATATCACTGGAATATCAGCTTTGGAGTTCACAGTAACAAGTTTGTTCAGCAGCAGAAAAGCAGGAAATGGTAGAAAGTTCAGGACATATTTCAATTCTCACTGACTTAAAGTATTTCCTCTTGAACCTATGCAATTTTTGCAATTTAAACAAAAGTTATTTTATTTATTTTTTAAGTGGTAAAAGGAATGAAGAAATATTTCTCTCTACCTAACATTTACACTCCCCTACTACTTCACTGAAGCAATTCCAGGCTTTCCTGATCTGCTGCCAGTAGAAACTACTGGGCACTTCTTCAGTCTTTATTGCAGAATTCTATGATATTGCTTTGTAACAGCACTAAATAGACTGCGAAGTTTACTGAAAAAATTCTATCAAACTTTAAAATATGACTGAACTGGCCTAAAAATCTGCCTAAACACAAAATATTTTTTTCCTTTTAACCATTCTTTTGACAAAACAAACAAGAAATAATCTTTTTCCTGTGGGATTTGGTTGTCCTTACCTCAATGACAGTATTTTCCTCAATTAGTGGCATGCCTATTATCCTATTAGGCTAATCAGACAATGTAAAATTATTCTTTTAGATCTAACACAGATATCTGTTAATATCTGATAATTCCCTCAAAATTAGAAGTGCTCATACTAGCATTTTTACAAGTTTTACTAGTTTTTACTAGTTTCACTACTTTTACTAGTTTTTAACTTTTTATTAGTAATATAATTTTTTACTAGCCAATCAGTTTTTCTTTCAACTTTTCAAAATTTGTCTGAAAGTTTTTAAATATTGGGCGAGAGGGATGAATTCTCAGTTTTCATCTCTTATTTCGTCATGTGGGAATTATCATTGAAGGATTAATAATCAAGTGGAAAACTAGGAATTTACAGGATTTGAACCTTCAGCTTTTTCACTGTGAATAGTCTTTTGGAGTCCAGTGGTAATTTATGATGTATAAATTTTAATATCCATGTCAATATGGAGCTAGGGTTATGGCCACATACACAAGTTACAGCACTGCAAACTAGAATGCAGAATAATAATGCATAATCATTCCTTTGAAATATTTATTGACATAAATAGAGGCTGTTTGCTACAGCCATCATTGGGATATAAACTATCATTTAGCATGGACTAGAAACATGAAATGGTTAATACTGATCTGACAAGACATTCTGAAGAACCAACCTTACAGCCCTCTATTGAAAAGGTGTGGCATTGAATAACACTCATGTCAGCAGCACTTAGAAGTAATACAGAAATATTCAACGAGGTTTTTTTTTTCAATCCACCACAATTATCAGTAAAATGCATATGTAATGCTGAATATTTGAGGGGGATTTTTCATAGAGAAGGTTTCTGAAGTTACAACCCAAATAATGAAAAGATCACTTTTTGGTTCTTTTTAAGGGCTAAAGAAAAGAATTCTACACAATTCCAGAAACCTTAAACTCAAAACCTGGCAAAAACCTATGTGTTCAACAGTTTCCCCTTACAGTAAAAGAAAGCTTTCTGACACAAATTATACTCAAACAAAAGGTTCCTTAATCTCTGCCAGTTTCTCAAAGGAAAAGAGTTTCAGCAGTGACTGCTCAAGCTCATTTTTGAAGAAACTTTTGTTTCAGAAAAAAAAATATTAAAAAACGAAAACCAAAAAGCTCCACAGAATTTCTAGAAGGAAAACATTCCTGATAACTCAGGCCTAATATCGCTGGAATATAGATGACACTAAGAAAGGTGGTTAGATAGGTATACAAAAATTTGTCTTCTTGATAAATCTTGCAACACAAACCATAGAAACCTTGTCCCTCTTTGTGGTAGCGTGTTTTTATGATGTTTTATGTTAGTTAGTTAATTAATGTTAGTCAGCTTTAGTTGGTATGTTCTGTGTACCCCCTTTTCCTTTCCCCTCATGTTGGTTTATCCCAGCCTGTTTACCAAATAGTTTCCCGCCATTTGGCTCCCCCAGTTATCTGTCAATCTTCCCCCTTCTCCCCTGTTATGCCACATATAGTTATGCCACTCAGAGTTCTGTTGCCTCCTTTCCCTGTNCGGAGCCACACCGCACCTCTTGACAAGTTGTTACTGTACCTATGACATATAGGAGGTAATGCTGTGTTAAGTCATAGGTCTAGTCAAGCCTCCTGTCACTGATACAACCAAAAGTGGGTGTTCAGAGAAGGGTATATAGAGAGGAGGAAGGATGTGCAAAGCATCCTCAAGGTTCTCTTCTAGTTACCAGTTGTTTGAACTGCAGGAAACACGTGTGATTTGGGCACACTTTGGGTTCAGAAAACCTCAATCACTCCTTCTCTATGGACATGTTTAATCAGTGTGGCTTTTGGAATCCACAGCAGGCACTTGCAATGTGGCCTTCTCAGGCAGGAATGTAGTACAACATTGGTGTCACATAGTCTAGTAGAGAGCAATATTGCCTTTAGGTGATGATGAGTAAGATGATATATATGATGGTTCTTATCAAATGTGCCCACTACCAAAGATGGGAACACGGCTTTTGTGCTATTAATTTTTTTTGGTTCATTGTGATCATAATTTGAAAAAGTAAAGCATATCCATTGCAATAATTTAAGGTTGTAAACAAGCATTTAGGTAAATGTAGCATACTGCACTTACAAAAGCTTAAGTTTATACTTATTAATGGTATCTTCCATTCACATCATGTTCTATACATTAATTACTTCAGTATGAAAAGTTGGAGGGTCCCTAATCTTTTTCACAGTAGGCAGTAAAAGTTTTTTTACAATTTTCTTTTCTCCTATATTTCCATTAGGTATTTTGCCATTAACTTCCTATCAGTCTTTAAACTAAATTGAAGCAAAAGATTTGCCTTTAATGTGCAATACCAGCAAGTCTGTAACAGCACATTTGTCTTTATGGGCAAAACCCCCCTTTTTGCTTTTCATTTTAATTTTCTGTGTTAAGTCTAAGTTAAATCTCTTTTGGGTTCTAATTTTTCTACACTGCCTAATCTTTAATACACAGAATACACCTCTAAACCAGGTTTATTTCCATCCTGATTATTTTCTCACTTTTATGGAGGATACTTAGAGATACAAAATCCTTCCTGACAATTCTCTGCCCTGCCATCCCCCTGGCTGGGCACAGGTCCTGTGCCCTTTGTTATGCAAGGAATTGGCAGTCCAAGGCCTCCCACAGGGGGCTCCAGCATCCAGAGCTCCTGTGCAGCTCCCGTGCAGCTGCTCACTGCTGTTTGGAAGAGAAGTGGAAGATTGCAACCACCAACTCAAGAAACTCACCCACTCAAAGGAAGAGAAAGACTGAGCATGCAACTAATTAGCATGAGAAGTGAGAGGATCATTCAACCAGTAGAAGGTAGAACACTAATTAATAAGAAAATTAGATAACTTGGTAGCTAATGAACCATGATTTCTTTTTTTTGCTAGAATGTATGGAGTGCAAAGTTTTGAGAATCAGCATGCTAGCTTTGTGGATTTAGCGCCTAGTACCCATCTTTGGACAAATACAAATACATCTTTGGGCTCTGTGTGCGAGAGTGGCTTATTGCACACTGGGTGATGAATCCCTCTTTTAAGAACAGCCTTAGCTGTTAACTCTTCTAGGAATGTTGCTAGATTATACAGAAACCAGATATGATTCTTCCATGAGTTAACTTGGCACCTGACATCATAAATTATCTTCTGAAATAATCAGAGTAGATTCTTCATGACAATTTATTTCTACCATCAGACTTCAATTTTTTTTTTAAATATTCCAAAAATGCTCTCATAATCCTTCCCAGTAACATTGCTCTGTTGGTATAAAAAACATCTACAGTATGTATGTAAATGTCTTGTTAAGTGCAATCTTTCTCTTTGATATTTGAAGAAAGGCTGTAGGTACCTTTCATCAGGAAAGATTTTACGATCTCAATAAGGCACCCAAATGTGAGAAATCTCAGTATGTGAGAAGTCTAAACAAGGTACATACACAATAATTCTGAAAAATGCACCTAAATGCTAAATGATGGCAGCATTTAAGGCAAAGTAGCATTGACTAGCTTTGACAGCTGCCCACTATGGAATACTAACTTGCATCTCCAGGATATATATGCTTTATTGGAAGATTACATGCATTGTTGAGAAACTAAATCACTGGGGAGAGCTGGTGAATAATAAAGAAACTAACTGAGTTTTAGTACTGTAACCTCAAGGAGCTGACGAAATCTAGAAATGTATAAAAGAGGCAGTAGTGAATATGAATGGAGTAGTTTTACCTCTATACAGGGCTGGAGAGAACAATATCAGGATAGACAACTGAAAAATACAAAGAGGGAAACTACTGGCTGGATATTAATTTTGCAGAAAAGAGCTTTGGAACCTACTGTACATGAGTGAAGGACTGTGCTGTTGTAAAAATCAAGTCTGTTACTATAACAGATAACAAGATTGTGAAGAAATCCTTACATTGCACTTCGCATTAGGAAGGTCTTATTTGAAGTATTTTAGTTAGAAGATTTACTTTCTAGTCGTAAAGACAGGAAAGGGTTGGAATAGACTGCCTAGAAAGGTTATAGACTCTCTGGTGGTGGAAATTTTTAAGAACAAGTCAGATAAACCTGAATCAAGAATATGTATGGTTCATCCTGCCCTGAAGTAGTGGATTAACTGGACAAACTGGATAAATTGAACAAATTTGCCTAGAATCATCTCAGCCCTATTTTGTATGAATTTTGCTATTATGTGAATAAAACATGCAGTTTCTGACAGGATGTTGAAATATAGGAGGAAGTATAGAAAAGCTGAAAAATTTATGCTCAAAAAGCCATCTTCTAGTAAGACCTTTAAAAGAGTTTAGGCTTCTGTTTCAAAGAAATTGAAAAGTATCTTGATTATTTGGTTGAGGGCAAAAGCACTTGTAGAGAAAATGCTAATTCTGAAACTATCCTTGGTTGGGTAAACATAACAGAAAAAATTCCCTCTTTAGAAACTAGACTGGAAATAATGCCAAAGTGTCAACAAGATGTTAACCACTGTGACAAACTAGTGAAAGCCCACAGCAGGTCTTGAGGAAGACAGCTTTCTGAAAGATGCATTTTGGGGGAAGTTTACCAGCAAAGACACACTATGTAAATATAGGAAACGTAGTGGTGTGTTGGCATGGGAGGTTAGATTATGTTAGATTAGTTTAGATAACCTAATAGTCCCGTCCAAATTTCTACGGTAATTAAACTGTGTAATCCTTCTCTGAAATGCCTTGGTGTATTCAAAGCTTGATTTTTGATTTTCTGAAAAGTCTTTAAGACTGTAGCAGTATCAACAGAATCTCAAACACTAGCTTTTTGGCTTGGAACAGAAGGGAAAAAAAAAAAGGATGAAAAGTCTTTCTGCCAGAAATTTAATACATTTTGATAGTTTCTATCTTGTAAATGGAATATGTCAATCCTAATTCATAGAGCATAAAATAACTGTTTTCTGTGTATGGAACAGTTTTGTTTTGTGAATAAACAAAAAGTCCATATGCTTGCAAAGCAAAGTGTGTAACCTGCCTTAAAATTGCCAATATTTTACAGATTATATTTGAACTTTTATTCTAGTCACTGAGCATTGGCCTCATTATATGGAAGATGAAACTGAGCTCAGAGAGGTAAAAAAATTAGGAAACCACCTGTTATTGACATTGGTTTCACTATCATTCCAAATTTTTTGTGTTTCCCAGGATCAAGTCCTTACATTGTATGTTCATCTTCCTGGAAATATCTCTCTAAGTCTAATTAATCTTTAGCTTGGAAATGACAGCAGGGGATCTATTCTTTCTGAAAAACAGAAAATAAGCTCACATCTGTTTTCTCTCCAAGCTAGCAGAGCTCTCTGGTTAACAGAAACAAAAATAAGTGATGAATCTCTTGGCCTAAAAAAAAAACCAAAAAACCAAAAAAACAACAACAAAAAACACACNACACAAATGTCTGTTTAGAAGAGAGCAACAAGCTTGAGCTTGTTTCAGCCCACACATATTTCTTTCTGGCAACCTCCAGCACTTTATAAAGACTGGTAATGCGACTCTGGTCGATAGTGTGACTGAGCTGTGCTTTGCGATCGCTGTAACTTACATTTCTAGTTGCATATTTTGTATCGCTCTGCTAAATCAGACATACTGTTATAGATGAGTAATGTAATAGCTGGCTCGCACAATTAAGAGATAGATATTATGTGTATGTTAAGATGTATAGTGATGTTATTGTAATATGTCCCCCCCGAGACCTCTTTCCCCTCTCCCTTGTAATAGCCTTAGTAGCCAGGACATTTGGAGGGGGCTGGCTTATTACCAAGAGGCGCAGTGTAACAAGACCTGACCTCCAATCAACATGTAAGAAAATAATCTCCACCAATGGACGGCGGAGAAGGAGTTGACTGACAAAACTTTGGGAGGGGCTAAAGAGTCAAAAGGCAGAGCGTCCATTTTGTAGGTTAGCACGTGGCTGATAGTCACGGGGGCTCCCAGTGCTGTAATTTTTCCTTTTTAGTCCTTTTCTTGTATTTTTTGTTAATAAACCTTTAAATTTTTTAAAAGTGAGCAGTTATTTCTCACAATGCCATGAAACATCAATTGTCTTGAAATAAGTAAATTTGATATTGAGACTTGGCTTTCCCAAAACAGCTCTTGCTATTTCAGAATGTGAGATGCTGTGTGATGTTGTTACTCTGGGACAGTTTATTTTAATTTGTAGCTGCATACTTATTTCTCTTTCTCTATACATAAGAGACAATAGCTTTATGGATATGAGGTGCATAAAATTCAGTGTTTCACCGGATGGGTGGGCAGGGCGGAGGTGCAGCCCTGGGAGGAAGGGAGGTAGTGCCAGCTGGGAAAGGTTGGGAGTAAGGGAGGACAGCAAGAAGAAAAGAGGAGAGGGAAGGGAAGGATGCGACTCCCCCCACTGAGCTGGCCTGGGCTGCAGGCAGCAGCTGGTGTGCTCACAGACAGGGCAGACACAGACTCGTGTTTGTAGTAGTGGTACTTAATGTTGTGTAGGGACTGGCCATCAGCAGTAAACATGTTCATTGTGCTGGAATTTTGTAAGGTTTACCTTGAAAATTCAAAAGTGGCTTCATGTGTTGTTCCAATCACATTAATCTCTAATGTTTTANACATGTACTGATGGAGATAACCTGCAGATGCTGTAGGTGTCCTGGTCCTTCAATGTACTTCATACCATCAGCTGCTAACTGCTACACAGCCTCACTCTCTGGAGCAGACTGAGCCCCGAACCCTGTTCCTTGAGCTAGCTGGATGAGAACACAAACAGCAGATGCAAAACACTTTGTCAACTTGTAGAATGGCTCTTCTTAAGAATTATCACCTCCTTTGTGTTTGGATTGCATCCAAGAAAGACAGAAATTCTAGACACGTAATTTTCAATGAACACTGTTGTTTCAGAACCTGGTGGTGATTTTTATTTTTTTCCTCTAGCAGGTAGCAGTAAATTTTATAATTGTTTTTTATTTAATTCTTTTTTACTCATTCAGGTGACATTTCTTGATGTGTCTATGTTTGTTTTGCCTTTGCTAGTCCATCAATACTTTCCTGCTGCTGCTGACTCAGAGGTACAAGAGTAGATTTGATTGATCTTCATCAGGTATTTTATACTACAAGTCAGCAACTTCTGCATAACTTAGAGTGGGGAAGAAAATCATACCCACCACATGAACTGTAAAATCATACCTACCACATGAACTGTTAAAAGTAGAATGCTGTTGCTGGAAAGTTAGTTAAGTATATTTTAATATAATGATGAAGACCAGTGTCAAGGTTACTTCTGAAATGTGGGAGGAGAGTGACATAAACAAGGGAACTTATGGATTGGCATGACACTGTCATTAATTTTTGAGAAAAGTAGGACTCATTTTAATGGAGTAATTAGCCCTTCTGTGTAGGCATGGCAAAATGTCAAGATACTCAATGTCAGCAGGTTTTTCAAACCTTGCATTCCTATTTTGTTTCAACCTGGGAAAATCTGTACCTGTCCACAGTTTAAGCTTAGTTATGGTTATTTGCGTAACTTTCAGTGGGTAAATCTTGCTTATCACCTAGAAACACCTAATAGTTCTCTAGAAACCTGAACACAAGATAGCAGAGTGAAGAAGTAATTCTGGAAGAGGAAAGCATCATCATGGAGAAGCAGTGCCAGTGGTTCAGACAACTCTGCTTCCAGTAGGCAGTGGGGCTGATGTGCATCTGGAGCTGAAGGCAGAGAGAGAGCATAAAAAGGAGCAGATCAAGGGCATGCTTACATTGTTACAGTTCCTGCACATATTGCCAAAAGATCTGGGTCTGGAAATATGGTCCAAGTAGATGCATCCAGGCAACTGCTCCAGCATAAGATTTCCATCTGGGACCACTCAGAGCCTGGATGAAAGCTTTTATCTCTAAGGCAGCAAGGAAATAAGAGGAATGTCCCTTTTGACTTGTTGCAGTGATAATGATTGGTCTATACTATGCCTTTAATATTTTGCCATTTCAGTTTTTTCCCAAAATGCACTCACCTGCATTTTTTACAGGACCAGCTCAGAGCTGTAGGGAATAATAATCCAATGAGGGATTTTCTGAACGGATGATAATGATGAGCTGTGAAAGTATCAGAAACCCATGAGATCCCCATTACTTACACACAGTGAAGTAGGTCAGCCTAAATGCCTACAAGAGGGTTTCTTTTACCTGCCAGATGGGAACTGGAGGCCTGATCATACCATGAATTATGCTAAAAAGTGGAAGAAGACTTTCAGAATAAAAGAGAAAGGCTTAAGGCTCAGACATACAGGCTGCCACAAGTCAGCAAGTAAGATAACTCAAATCTACAAGTGCACTTTGATGAAAACTTAAAAATAATATGATTAATTCTACTTTATCAACTGAAGGAAAAAATAGAAAAGAAACTTATGTTTCCGTAAGATTCCTGTGGAAAACCAAGGATTATTTATATTTGTTTTGGGCCTACAGGGAAGCTGGAGAGGGACTATTTGTCAGAAAATACCGTAATAGGACAAGGAGTAATGGATACAAAATTGAAAGAAGGGAAATTTAGGTTAGATACTAGGAAGAAATTTTTTACTGTGAGGGTAGTTAGACACTGGAACAAGTTGCTCATTGTTACTGAACAGGTTATATTTCTTTTAAAAGGAGTCTATGCAGCAGTGGAGGAAAATGTTGGGACCTAATCAGCAAGAAGGGAGATTTAATCTGTGAAACAGATAGTAGCTAGCAAGCAAGATCTGAGCCATGTCCCTATGTTAGAAAAACAAATTAAAGTTTAAGGCTTGACATGCTTCAGAGATCTCAGACCTGGTGGGAGGAAGTTAACATAGCTTGGGAAGAAGGATGCCCATGGATAATAGACACAAAGAATGCAGAATTTATAGACTACTAGGATAATTGGCAGGACTCCCAAGATAAAGAAGAAACTAATAACACCAATGTAGTAATTGTGAAATCAGATCCAAGTGGGTAGAAGGTGATTCTGGTAGGGGGATCTGCGACCACCGTGTACCTCAGCACTGAATGTCAGCTTTCTAACCTCACAAACTGATTGGAGAGTTTATTTCCTGGGTTTTGGTGACACCAGGGAGGGGGATGCTCCAGCTTTGGCATTGTTAAAAGCCAGGTTGGATAAGGCCTTCAGCAACCTGGTTGAAAGGAAGGTGTCCCTGCCTGTGGCAGGGGGCTTGGGATTGGATGATCTTTAAGATCTGTTCCAACCCCTTAACATTCTGTGATTCTATGACCAAATTGCAGTTTCTGTTAAAAGTGCTCTGCACAAAACATTATGACCTTACCTGCTTATAAATTTAAGATACAACTAGATCCCCTAAATTAAATCCTGTGCATTAAAGAAATAAATGCATAGATGTTCATTTTTGTCATATCTGTAGTCCTAGTGAACATCCATGCTTTTGTTCACTAAATGTGTCATTTTCTTGCACAAGTGGAAACTGGAGGCTCAGAAAGACTAAGGACATGTTAGGCAACTTTCACTGGGACTTGATAGTATTTGGAAATAAATACTGAACCTGAAAAGCCTGAAAGTGATACATCCAAGAGTGCACATGAGAGGAAATGACAGATGTGGAAAGTACTGGCTTAGAAATTATATTTGGCCTCTCAAACATACTTAACATTACTCTCAGTAGGTCTAGGAACTGGTACCAGTATCTTAAATGCACCATTCTCTAAAACTGATTTAAAATTTGACACAGACTGAGAAAAGCCTTGTATTTCAGTGTAGATTCTGTTGAAGAAAAGAAATATGTATTCCTTTATGCTGGGATGAAGGAGTGCTTTTCCCATGTGGCATTTTCAGGTTTGTAATTGCAAACATCTGTGCTTACATCAAATGGAGTAAGAAAAAATATAACCAGTGGTATTCTTTCATCCATTCTGTAGCACCACAGCAGTGTGAAGGATCAGTGTGAGATGTGTGATTATTTCTCAAAGATACATGATCTGACTGCAGGGATTTGAAGGCTGTAACTCAACAGTGGTATTTTTCCAGGTTTAGAGATCCTTTAAAGGCTCTGTGGTGACCTCTGTGAAGATGCCACCTTCTATGAAACGAAGTGATTCTTCCAGCACTCAGATTCACTGGCCACAGCCTGATTTTGAACAAACCAACCAGAAATATTTGGGATAAATAAAGCAAGCAACCATAACTCAAATACAAGCTGTGGGTACAGAACCGAAGGTCTCTCAAGGAATGTGTAATAGGCTGTACATAATGGGAACAGATAGGTTTGTGTACAGGAGAACAGGATGCTGAGGGTGGGACAGAAAGCAGAAAATTATTCTGGTGCAGGATTTCATAATAATATGGCCTGATGTGACTCTGGCATTTGGCATGGCTGTTCTCGGAACCCTAGTTCACTCCACATCAGCAAATCCACTGTCACGTCTGGCACCTCAGTAAAGAATATCAAAACAGAAATTATGATGTCATTTTTCCTTCTTGATCTATAAAGCAAGAGGCTTTTGGTTTAAATGTGGGGGATGAAAGAGGAAGGCTTGTATTAATCTGAGGATTTCAGTACCTAAGAAAAAAGTGGTTCTTACTAATTTGTGCTTGTCCTACAGCATTATCAGGCAAGATTTTTTTTGAGGGTGGGACACAAACCTGATGTTTGTAACTCACATGCTTTTATAGAATAGAAAGTAGAAAGCAATTTGGCTAATAATACCTGAGTGGCAAAAAAACCCCAAACCCAACCCCAAAAAACTAAAAACCAAAACCAAACAAAAAAAACCAAAAACCCAAACAACTACCACCACCAACAACACAAGCAAAAAAAAAAAAGAAAAAAAAACAAAAACCCCAAAAAAAAAAACAAAAACCCCAAAAAAAAAAACAAAAACCCCAAAAAAAAAAAAAAATCCAAAAAAGCAAAAATAACCAAAACCCCACAAACAAAAACAAATACAAAAAACAACAACCCCCCAAAAATCCCCCAAAACCAGAACAGTCTGTAATGCAAAGGGTGTATCAATTGTTAGGAATCCATTGGATTTTTTAATACATAAGCTTCTGTTGGGATGGAAATAGGAGTTTACATTTATTTTACAATGTAGGATAGGTTACTGGCTGAGATGAGAGCTAGGAACCTAAATGATACAGTTTTGGTTCTGAGTTCAGATACAGGATGACCTTGTGCTAATTACTTTGTCTCTCTGTCTTTATGACTCATAGTTTAAAAAAGAAATGTCTTTTTTAACTTAACATTTTTAGTGTAGAGGGTGCACTAATGTGTGCCCAGTTACTACAGTCATTAGAGACAGATGTGTTTAGAGGCTTAAAGAGCAACATTTTCTAAAAACCTCAGTGTCTGTTCTTTGCTTTTTAAAGGAAGATTTAGTAAAACTCTAGGCTTTAGAAGTTCATTCATTTTTTAAAATGGAATTTGGGTTCCTAACTTCCAAAGGCATTTCTGAACCTCCAAGATTTCTGAAGGGATCAGTTCTGTAATGGTCTTTCCTGCCTGCTGAGTGCTTCTAGATCTGCATAAATCTTTGGCATCAGCAGAAGGATTTGCTCCCAAAGAGAAGAGCCTTCTACCAAAAATCTTCTCCTAGCTTGTTAAAATAATATCTAGTTGAATAAGGAGTGACTTGAAAATCTTACTTAAATCTAGATGTGTAAGTAACATTTTTGCTATTATGACAAGCATCAGGATGATCAGACTGAAGAGGATTTTAATTTCATGGAAAACTGGGCAGTTACAAAGAACTGAGGTGATTGAATATAGACAGCTGACAAATTCTCAGTTGGACAGTGCAGAGTTTGAGGAATGCTCAGTGTTTCATTATAAAGAACAATTAGTATAGAAAAAAAGTCCTACTAGTTAAACCTTAAAAGATATAAGTTTTAAACTCCCATTTCATAAGCCTATTGATTTGATAGGTTTTATACAAATTAATTCAGTCCTCAAGAACTACGGTGATCTGAGTTCAGAGTTGTATTTTTTCATCAATCAAAGCAAAACTGAGGATGAGGGGCAAAAGGGAGACTTCACTCAATGTGCATGAATCCACTTATATTTGAGATGGAGGTTAGCCTTCAGCCATGGTGTATTCTTGTGTCAGCTGGATGACCTGTTGAGGTGATTCAACAGTTTTTCTAATGTTACAGCAGTGTCTGAATTCATGTTCTTACTAGTATAGATGATGTTATCTGCCTTTGGTCACTCAGATAATATTTAGCTCAGAAAGGGAAAAAAAACCAAAACAAAAGAATTATCATTTCTACCGCCTAGATAATTTTCTGGATATTTCCCTGCTGTCAGTTGCTGGGATTAAGCCAAAACTGTCATTCACTCTTCTGCACAATACTTTGGAAATTTGAAAGGCGAGCCTTGAGGGACTGAAAAGCTAATTCCAAACTGGAAATTACCTAAATATGTTATTAAGAGTAGAGATAACTGTACTCTGAGATCTAGAATGCTTCTTTGTCTGTGCAAAGTCCTATAGATGGCTATTATATTTTATGGACTCCAGAGCAGAGGGCAAGAAGGGTGAGTAGATGTGGAGCTCTGGATATTTTTAAATGGTGTCAGGGAGAGTAAAGAGACACAGCACTGCTCTTCTCCTACGCTGTAGTCTCAAGTAGGTATCTTTTAATGGCCAAGGTTATTATTACCAGTGCTTTTCACTAAGATACCCATCTCTGAACTCTCAAAGCTTCATTACTTCTAGAATCCCCTCAGCTGGGGAATCTACATCTTCTAGCAGTCTTTCCTTCTAAAACTTAGTTTAGCATTGCATGATTTAGAATATGTGTAGGGCACAGTGTCCATCGGGGTGGAGTACTAGATGGAGCATGGAAAAGGAAATAACACATTTCACCAGAATTTGAGGAATGTTCAGTTTCTAATGCTTAACAAAAACTAGTGTGAAAGGTGTTGCAACTCTTCTAAATTCCATTCTCTGTCAAACACAACATCCACATGCCAGTAAGTCTAGTCTTTGGAAAAACCCCTCAGCACAAGAAAAAAGCATTTTGCACGTGTTAGATAAATGTGCAAAATCTACCTTTCTGTCTTTAACCATGTTAAGCAGAAAACAAGGCAAAGATTACTTTCTAATACAGGTTAAAAAAAGCCAATGTGTGGAAGGACTGTGATGTTTCTATCAGCTCGTCAATTGTTAAAAAAGATTATTTCTTCATATATTTTCTGATTGCTTGTCTTTTTCGTACTTCAATTTACAGCTACCACTTCCTCATGTGTACATTTTAATGATTTGCTCTTCCAAATGATACTTATCAAATTAGCTTATTCCAGAAAAAGAATCTATGAGGTAGTCTTCCTCAATCAGTCTTATTCCTCAAATTATTTCCTTATGCATGAAAAGGCAAAAATTATCACTTTTGATTACTCTTAGATAATTAATGACTAAAGCGCTTAATTATTAAATTAAGTAGCTTTTGCTTGTAGTGCCTTTTGATGTATGATTTTATTTCATTAACACAGCTTTTGCTTCAAAAATTGAAATACCCATTTTTTATTTTTGTATTGTGCCTTAGTTACCAAAATGTTATAAAAATTTTAGATTAATAGAGGAGATTTTGCTATCTGTAGTTTCAACTTTTTAAATCTGTATTGACATAAATATACTTGATATTAAAACTCAATTTTCAGTAAAAGGATTCAAATTGTCTTTTTGTTTCATTATATTACTGGGAGAAGGTGTGAGATTGCCCCCTTCATGAGGTCCTTGCAAGCTCCCTCTGAGAAAGGAGTACTGGAATCTGATTCCCTGGCACTGAAGTAAGGTGTTAAAGGATGCTCCCTGCCAACTGCTCTGTTGCTTGGCAGGTCCTTGCCTTTCTCTCCCAGCTCATAGCTCTTGCAACTGAATACAAACTGGGAAGTCAGAAGTTCTTTCTTTACAGATAGAATATTGATGATAAACTTACTGGTTTTCAGTAAGTTATTATGCCCACCTAAATTTCCTAGTATGGTCTCAGTGTTAGAATATTAATTATTGCAGTCTTTTTATTAAAACTTAGTCTTATTTCATTTGAAGGAGTGAATGCAAACAAAACATTGAGTTTCTTTATAGTTTAGGTTTTGGAAAAGAAGTGAAAAGAGGTAAAATAACTATGGGGAAAAATAGAGAATAAAATTGTGACTCCAGTAAGAAGAGAGAAGGTAATTTAAAAAGGCTACAAAAGAGAAGATAAAGGAAAGAGAAGTAATTAGATTGAATTCTCCTCAATATAGATTTTTTTCTCACTAACATTATTGGAAATCTACTACAATTGGAATGGATGTTCTTATTTACAAGTGATTTTGAATGGCTGTGTGATTAACAGACATTCTTTGCATCAGATTTGAGATGTGTGGCCCTCAATGGGCCTCAGCAGGAGAAAAGCTGGTATGTTAGCAGATATGCCATATGACCAACACCAGGATTAATTGACAGGGGCTTCTCCCAGTCAGATCTCTTATGAAACTGCAAGCATTTCACTGGCCAGATCCCGAGGGGGCGTGGAGTTCAGACCAATGAGAATATCCAGACCGGGTCTTTCAAAATGCCCTTTATGAGAGAGGGAGTGGAAAATAAATTTCTCTGTTGCCACATAAACATCTGGGGGTGAGTTATGTCTTTGTCTCCTTGCCCCTCACCCGCCTCCACATGCACCCTAACACTGGTGATGCTGTCTGTCCTTCCCATGTGGATAAATGTGGTAATAAATCAGGTGAATAAAATGTGGATAAATCAGGTACATAAAGCAAGGAAAGGGAGTACTAACTACCGTTTTTATAAAGGAGAAATAAGTTCATGTTTTCTGTCTAACTTGTTTTAAATTACTTCTGAGTAGTCCACTGAGAAATAGAAAACAATGACATTACTTAACGGCTGAATATTTATTAGTGTAGACAGTGTATACTTATACAAGTGTATTGGTGGAGATTACAACTTTGATTGAAGTCTGTGGAGATACCATACTGTGAAACTAATATACTGATGATGAGGACCAAAGGATCTCATCTCAGTTTGACTTTTGTTACAGGGAATTCTGTCAAACTTGAGCTTTTTAAAACAAAACCACATTAACTCTGTGTACTGGGAGCCTTTTATGGTGATTGTGTTCTTTCTGCTGGAAATCGTCTCTTTTGCATCTGTCCAGTTTTTCAGAAACTACCCTGTGTGAACATTTTTAGCATTTGCTAGCATCTTTTTAACCTTCTATCACATTTATCATGATTAGCCTGCCTGACTTTTTTTCCAATTGCAGCAATTGCTGTGACTGTGATACAACGACATTTTTACTTGCACTCTGGTTTCTTTACTTTTTTCTTTCCTTGAATAGAAACAGAAGGTTTAAGTTTCTGATACTTGTGAAAAATTCTCTCTATTACAATAACTAGTTGAACCCCAAATCATAACATCAAGGTTTATTAATCAAAACTTGGACAAATCTTAAATATTAATAGTTTGCTTAATAACCAAATTCATTAACAGATTTGTTAAGTGTGTGAGTGCAATGGATATGACTACAGATGGGTAACTAGAGTGTAGACCTGCCTTGCTTTAATTTTTCTGTATCTGAGCTATCCAGATGCTAAGCACTGATGTATCTATCATAGCATAAAGATAGCAAGGCCTCCTAAATTACTACTAGCAGGTAATCTGAATTTCACAAATCTAGTTCTGAAATTTCTGATTTGTCCTTCAGTCAAACTAATAAAGAATCACTTGAAACTGAAGGCTATGGAATTTCATAAGGAAAAATGTGACTGGGTAATGAGAGCTATGCATAGGACAAGAGAAATTAAAGATGTGTAGGTTTCTGTAGTTATGATATGTTTGCATTTTTTTCGAGTACAAGTTTTTATGTTACTTAACATTTAGTTAAGATGTGTCTGTGAAGAGTGTGTGTTAGCTACCTATACTTCCAGCAGAAAGTATTCCCTTGATATTAGCAGTATATATAAGATCTGGACAGATCTGGACATCTTTAAACTCATATTCAAGAAGTAAGTGCTACTCTGCAGCTATATGGATCCAGTTTGGCTGTCAGATGATTCATAAGTGAAAGTATGTCTCCAAATTATAACATAATTTCCAATAGTTTTCTCTGAAATTGCTTTAGATTTGATAAAGTTACTGCCAGAACAAAGTATATTTTCTTTGCATTAGTGTTTTGAAATAAGGTTATATTTTTAATTTATTTCTAATAAGCAATACATACTGTGAATAATTGTTCTTTATTTATAGATGACTGCTAGAGCAGCTTGGATTTTATAATAATTCATGAGAAATTAATAAGCACTCTTAATGAATAAACTTAGGGACAGTTTAATGACTATTCATCAGCAGTCCATGCACAACAAATCCAAATGTTTATCAAAGATGTTCATAAACATAGTGCACAAGCAGCTTTAATGAACTGATAAAGAACATTAATGAACATTCATTATGAATTTCCCTTTGCTGGGAATGACATCCTCAGAAGAGATATTAACTTTTCAAATTACTTTCCTTTTAAATAAATGTGGATATTTCAAAAAATGCTAGTACTTAAGATAGGAGTGAAAACAAAATATAGATTAAATTTTTTTATTGAGACCAGGTATAAGCTGTGTTGACATCTAAAACCACCTGCTCTTGTCATGCTTCATATGAGATATCTTCAGAGACCTTTTTGCCAAAAGTCTGCTGGATTTATAGAGAGTTGTCATCTCCTAGTTTGTGGATTGGTGTCTTTGGTGTGGATTTCATGGCTGACTATTTTCTACAGAACTTTTAGCTGTTCCTAGAAAATTCTGTGCATTAAATTCTATCTTAAATGTTAGTGGAAAAAGATGTGTTTCTTCTTGCCTGTTGCAGAAGCAATGTTAGGTAGAACTTCAGTGCAGCAAATTAAGTTCAGGCAACTGTAAACTTCCTCAGTTAATGGTTCAGTTATGAGTATATCTTAAAAAAAGGAAAAAAATATTTGAAGTTAGGAGCTATACATTATTCCTCTTGATTATTATTTCACTGTTGAAAAATGACTATATGCATGTTATATTTTATTCAAATCGCATTCATAATCCAAAACAAAAAGCTTCTAAAGTATTTGTTATTTATCATGGTTCATTTTCATTGATGACACCATTAGTCATATGTAGACTAATCTCTTTTCACAATCATAAAATACAGTGATGGGTTCCATGTTATTTCTAGTAACTGACTAAATTCTCCCTATTACAGTGATGAAGACCTGGATGAACGACAGTGTAGCTATTTGCTGGTTCCTTTTCACAGCAAGTTAAAATGCCATGTGCATCGTAGCAACCACAATCCCATTTGCAGAAAAGTTGGAGGTCAGCTGCATAAAATCATTTTTATCTGCAGAGGAATTGGAGGAACAAAACTATTCCTTCAAGTGGGATATGTTTTTTTATCTCTGATTCAGAGGTATTGGAATAAGATGAAAGCTGTACTAATCATTGCACTGAATTTGCTTTGCATACAGAATAACTTAGCTCCTTCTGGTTTTACTACTACTAAGAACTCTCCAGACACTCATACAACACATTGTGCTCAAAATCATGTTGGGGGTAAAAAGGAAAATTACATACATAAAACCTAGAATTTATTATTTGTGTAATTGATCTACTCAAGTGGTTATTACTAGTCCACATTTAATTATTGCAAAAAATAAAGAGGTGGAATGGAAAAGTCTCAGTAATGGCAATCCAGTTAAATTACATATAGACTTGGTGGGTCCTGGTGTTATGCTCGTGCTCCTACTGCCTTTCTGGGTCCTAAAGGCATGGATTTCAGTCTGATGTGTGTGTGTCCATCTTGGTGGAGGAGGAGTACAGTGTGCTTCAAGTCCTTTGAAGGCCGGAATGTGGTGTTGGCTTTTTTGTTATTCTACTCCGTTTGTGGTCATTTTTTCTGTTTACTAACTTATTCTTTGTTCTCTTCATTATACCTAACGGGTTTTTTTGTCTAGCCATGTGAAATACTCTCGATTTTTCTTTGTTTTTTTGTCACTGACTACTTTTCCACTTGATTCTTACACATCTTTGTACGTTTTCTTTATACATAAAAACTTTCAAAGCATTACAAGTATTTTAAAAGTGGTTTCCATTTGTGTTAGAAAATCTAAGCAACCAGATATCTTTACCTGGTTCTTTACCAGATACTTAAATAACACTGACTTACAGTGCAGTCACCAGATTCTGGCTTGTTCACCTCTTGATGAGATTTGATTTGTCCAGCAGCACTTCTGCCACAGGTCTTGCACAAGAACTCTGTTAGGGAGAGTGCACAGCAGTGAGAAAAGCCTCTCATAGTGGCATTCAATTAGGTATTTAATCCTAATCTGTATATTTTTGTGAATGAGGTTGCCAATGTGAAGATAAATCATATCCCTGAAAAAATATTCTGCTTTTCAGGTGTCACAAAGGATCCTCAACTGAAATGTGATTTCTTGTGCATTTCAATTGACTGGTAGTTTTCAATGAAAACAGGATCTCTGAGAATGTGCAAATAGTCTATGATCAATTTGAGGCCATATTCTAGAATTCTTCAAAGGCAGTGACTGTGTCCAAAAACTTCATAGGATTATAGGACAATTCAAAATGGAATTCTTCTTAGGAGGGCTGTAGCATGAGCAGGGCCACCTATGAGGTCAGACTAGGCTTAATCCCCTTGGGTCATGGAAACCTCCAGTGCGGGTTTTCTGGGCAGCCTTTTCCACTGCCCACTTTCACCTTGTATCCAGTCTCCAGTTCACAAAGTTTTTCCTTCTATCCAGTCATGTTCTCTCTCGCTTCATTTTCCATGATCTCTCATCTCTCAGCATACATTACTGTAAGGAGTCTGCTCTGTGTCCTTGTTAACCTCCTCCTAACTATTTAAATGTTCTTAAGAAATTGATTTAAAGAGCTTTTACACCCATATTGATAGAGGATAAAATATGAATTTAATTTCAATGTAGAAATTAGCAGTATAAGGATGTATATGGTGATGCTCTTTTTTTCCTTTTTTTTTCTTTTTCTTTTTTTTTCCACGAAACTGCAAATAAATCCTTGATCTTAGGTAGGTTTTCTATTTGCCTGCATGGAAAAAAAATGTTCTACCCTGACAGGATCATTCTTACTTTTTTATCAAGCTAAATTTAACATCTGTGGTTCAGCTTTTTTATCTACTGGACACACACTGGACAGACTGGCTATGGACACACACTAGACAGACTGTCTTCTCAATAATACCATTATTTAAGAGAATGAAGTCTTTTTTGTAGTGTACATTTTGAATTTGGACAGGTCAGATCAAAAATACAGTAACTGTTCCCTTTTAATTTCACCTAGAAGTTCCTGACTATCTACCACAAAGTGTCGGCAGCCATACATATTATTTTTTGTCTTTGGCACCATGCCTGCAACCTTGCAATACAACATGTCAAGAAGAATTTTGCCCTGAATTGTGGAACAAATTAGAGGTAGACAGGCATTTAAGAATAGATTTGATTTGCTGTATTTTGCAAGCTTTCTGAGGCAAAGAGATAAACCATAGCAGCTTGAAGTAATGTGATGAGAGCACTCTTATCATTCTGCATAAGCTTAACAATGTTTCACTGTCATGCTGCCTTTAAAAAGTGTTTACAAAACAGAAAAACCTATCAGTTTGATACAGATTTGTAATATCAGAAATGCTGAATCATGGATGCAAATAATCTCTGTGTATAAAAGCATTACATGTTGAATGAATTAATTGTACATTACCTGGAAATTTCCACAGGTTGCTATTTTTCCCACTGTTGCCTATATAAAAAGTTTAAATGATATGTATTGGACTGGGCTTTGTTGAACGTTATGGGGTTTTTTACCTTTTTTTTTTCAGAACTAGACTAATTAAAAAAAATTCTTTATTTAAACAGCGTTTACTGAACTTTCCATTTTCCATCTTGTAGTGTAAAATTTAAGTTTTGATGGAGAGTTTTGATAGCAAAACCCATAAGAAGGAAAATAGGATGTAATTTGATGAGTGAAGGGAAAACAACATTTAAACCAGTCTTTATTCTCCAAGACCAAAGTGCTTAACATTAGACTTGTTTTAGGAACACTAAATATGTATGAGGCAGAGATAAAAAGACACAGTAAAATTACATAGAAAGAAATCTTGAGATGAATTAATTCAACATACAAAACTTCATAGACAATGATTCATACTTCAGCATAACCAATGCTAATAATTTATATTAAAAAGAAATCACTCCCAAAGTGGGTTCAAGTCTGCATTTTTGGATGGGGATTAGAAATGAATAACACATCATAATTGAGTCTTTTCAAAAGAGGAATTCCATAAATTGAATACTTTGTATTTTTCAGAGCTGAAAAATATGCAGTATAATATAATTGAAATCATAGAAGTCCTTTACATTTTTCATCACAGGAGTAAATTTATTAATTATAAGCTGGTAGCAACAGAAAGCTTTCTTTGAGATATGATGAAACAAAACCTTCAGGTAAAAATACAATAAAATACAAGAAGCTCTTATCTGATCAAAACAGGATTGGCAGCCTTTATTTTTGGGGTGGGAGAAATATATGATAAGCACTGCTTAAGAATGAATCCACATACAGCCTCCACAGAGCAGGACTGTGGGCTTTTTGATAATCTCACAGGGGGATTATTGAAAATCCCAGAAGCTGAAAAAATTAGGCCTCCTCAAAGGTGTTGTGAGAGAAGAAAGAAAAAGTAAAGTAGTTCATCCCAAGGAGAAAGAAAGAAAGAACGGTTGCAACAAAAGCCTGTTGTTAGAGGATATGTTTTAAAAAGATCTTCTTTCAAAGTCTAAAAAAATTTAAAATTAAAAAATAAAAAATTAAAAATCAGATATATGTCTCTTTGGTTCAAAACAGTGCATCCTAATGTTTTAAATTTATAGTTATTAATGAAAAATTAAATCTTGAAACAGTATCAATTATATATAAATGTCCTAAGTTTCAAACATATTTGCATTTTGTGAGGTTTTCTTCACTATTCATCAGTTAAACTCAAATATACTTTGTCTTTATGAAATATTTTTTAGCAGTTAACTTGCCTTCATTATTTCTTAGACTGCTGATTATTTTTTTTTCCTGTCACTACACATTGAAAGCTGGAGTAAACCATAGTACATCGACTGGAATCTGGGTAAGCAGAAATAAACAGTGGTGGCAAAGGAAACTTTATTTTTTCCACATTTTTCTTCCCTAATGAAAAGGGAAGTTCATTTTCTCACTCAGAAATGTCCCTATAGCTGCTTTATTGCACAAGTCAGGGAGTGTCCTCTTGCTTTCTCTTAGCATCCAGACTGCCAGAATTTCTAGTTTGGGGCATGTTGTAACCTCTGATATATACAGAAATTCTCAGATCATTTGCCTTGTTGAATATTTCTTTGCCATATGCTGAAGCTTTAGCAGAAGTTGAAGAAAGTTGGAATGTTCTTTGAGGACATAGGAGATGCTGGAACAAATGCCCTCAGAGTGATGACTGAGCAGTGCACTGGTTGTTAATCAGTTTCTAAAATAATTTAGCCACTTGTTCTGTAACATCTTGCGTAAGCCTTTACCTTCATAGGAGATTTCAGAGAGACTAAATCAATTGATTCCTTCCCTGATCACATCACTAAATCTGCACATTTTCAATCCTTCTTAATATATTTAAAGTATGCAAGATGCAAATATAGAGCAGAAAATGGATGAGTACTAACAACTGTGAGGGATTACTATGTTTTAGTAAACTGAAAGGAGCACAGGCAGTGCTGGTGAAGTCCGTTTGAAAGAACACTTTGTCTTGCATAGGTAACACTCTATGAACAGATCTTCAAATGTTTCTAATTAAGTCCTTTCTGAACTTGATAAAATATTGAATTCTTTAATCGCTGTTGGGTGTTTCTTTTTCATTGAGGGTTGCATAAATATAATCTCAGATTTCTGTGAACGCATTTCAGTGTACAATTTTGCTATTTCCTACAAATAACCTGTGGCTACAACCTCAAATGCCCCTTGTTTGGTCTCAAGGTTATGTATTATCAGGTTGCTAGGGAAAAATAAAACAGAAAACAACAAAAGCACAATGGTATTGCTCTCAGAAAGCTGTCATTCATTCTCCTTGAACAAGCAATGCCAATATACTTTAAAATCAATGGTTTGGGAATTTTTTTTCCTTTTTAAAATCATTGAGAAGGGTTGTCTATGAGTTTGTAAGCTGGTTGGAGGAACTATTTACATATTCATCACATTCCTGTCTGGTACTAATAGGCCCTGGAGAAGCAGTAAGTGAATCTGGGAATGTTTGATGTCAGTGCTCTTGAAATGAATCAGAACTTTGATCTAAACTCTGAGCCTTTAACATTAAATTAATATTAAAATGACATGCTGAGGGAAAGTTGTATGATTTCTCCAGCCATCATACAATATGGTCAGTATTTAAATATATGTATTAATGACACTACAAGCAGTTAATATATCAGTGAAATCAAATTATAGGTATGGATTTTCCTAAGAATTGGGCTTACCCTGCAGTACAGAATGCTTCCTGATGCTGAGGACTGGCTTCTGACTTCTCTTACCTGCAGTTCCTGACACTGCTTGACTGGTTGGGAGCTTTCAGCAGAGTCAAGATGTTCTTTAAACCAAATCATCAAGCAATATTTCCTAATATAGTCTGTCTGCTTTTCATTTTGTTCACTAAACAAAATGTAATGTAATCCATTCTGTAATAATGTTTTTGAAGTCCTTCTTCTAGAGCTAGCTGTTTGGTCTGTCCAAGATACACAAACATTAGCTAATCTTGTTTTGATTTAGTAGTTTCCATCACTTCACCAAGTTGGTATGGATAAAGCTTTTGTTTTGCAGTCTAAGCATGATATCCCCTTTCTCTTCCTCACAGTTTTTTTCATCAGCCATGAAAAGCTTTGACTTACTAACCCCTGAAGAATTAGCCCCTGAAGAACATAGCCAACCTAGCCCTTCAGGAACAGGAGAAAGCTGGGACATTTCCAACCCCCCTACACTGGAGGAGAACTCCAGTGGGACCAATTGCAGCATGTGAGGAAGGGGGTTGTTCCACTTTAGATTCTGAAAAGTAGATCTCTGAATGTGAAAGTAATTTAGCTCTCTAAATCATTAGATGTCTTAATTAGAAGTAGAAAAGTTTTCCAACATTTCTATTAAAATGTGCCTTGATTCTTTTGCTTGGAAACCAGTTATAGGAATCAGAGTTTCCCTTTTTTTAAATTGTATAATTTAATTTTTCTTCTCATAACTGACCCTCGTGACACAGAGGTTAATTAATGTTAATTCTGATGAACTTTCTTAGGTGTAGATTCCACAAAGAAAGGGGTTGATGCCACCACATTATCTCATGTGGATCCCAGAAGAACTTATCAGATTATGAAGTCTGAGTTGCTACTGACCTGTGAGGTAAACACAAGGGTAGTAAAAATATTCACACAAAAATTGCAGCACTTACCCAGTCATCCTCGGCCTTCTTTTCTACTCTTTATGGCATATGAGTTTAAATGAGGTGTTTCACCGTCCTACTTTTTCCGGCAGTTGCATATCAACTTTGTGGTTTTGCTACTTAAGAAAGGGGAAAGCATTTCTTTCTCACAAGTGAGCATATCAACCTACTTAGTTGAAATTTTTTCTGAACAGCAGAAGGCTTTGGAATTTATGCACAGGACTTAGCAACAGCCCTGTTTCCTTAAGTTATTTTTACTACTAGCTGTACTTACTATTGCCTGGGTTTTTTACAGTGTATATAAAATAACTTACTTTTTGTCAAGTCATTGTCACTTCTAAAGCACCCAGTGTAGTAAAATGTAAGTGCTGTATTTCTTGTGGATTTACAGAGTTTCAGCCTTTCTACCTTTGGTACAAGTCAACAAGGACTTCTTGCCTGGGATGTGGTTTTAAAAGAGTGGATTATTCTTTTGAAACGCTTTGATCACTGCAGTCATATTGTTGAACCTTTTATCTTGCTGGTACATTGATTTTAGCCAAAGATTGCCTTTCATGAAACTCTGAACTTTAAAAGCAGCTCAGTTTCAAGGAAAGATATTCTGTGAAACATCTGAAAGCTCAGGTTTGATCTTTTTATGTGCATATTACTTCTGACTTATTTTCTGTGGGATGGTTGTATAATGCTTGTGCTTCTAAAATGTGAATTATTCACTACCAGTATGGAAAAAATGGTGAGAATTTAAAAGTGTATGTAAATAATCACATAATTCTGACTTTGAGTTGGGAAAGATTTTTTTTTTTTTTTGGTTGATTAGTTAACTGGGCAAAACATCTATGTCTTGATGTTGTTATAGATATTGAAACACCTAATTCAAGGGGTGAATATATGTCATATGTAATCTTAAATTGTTTTTCTTAATGTCTGTTATTCTTTGGTATTCTCTAGAAGTTTCTCAACTGGACTACATAAAACACCTTACATATTTTTTAAAATGTGTTGAAAGAAATGCAAAGAAATATATGTTTGCCTGGAAAGCAGGACAAAGAAAGATTTGGAGTGTGTATTACAAGCATTATTACTATACCGCATAATTTCTAGTATAAGTGGGATATTAACTAAATAGACATAAGATAAGAAAGGATACTTGAATTCTGTGTCTCCACTCTTGTGTATGTTTCTGAGTTTGAAGCACTAAATTTCCTGCCACTGGTACTGTCTAATTATTAGCTCTATTATGTAAATTTTAGCAGAGCATAAAATGGCAGGAGAAACCCTTCACATTAATTTTTCTCTCCAAACAAAATAAATCTGAAGCAAGTTGTTCTGTAAAGGCACTGCAAGATTGCAACTACAAGATGGGGTCTGGAAACCTCATCTGAACAGCCAGCAAGGAAAGAAAATATCTGTGTTTAAGTAAGCAATGCTCTAAGTCAAGGTCAGTCTGTTCTCCCAGAGCACTCCTGTATTGACATTTATGTTCTCTCTAAAAGCTGTATCTCAGAAGTCTTCATTTTAGAAGATATTCCCAAATGGTAGCTGAATGTGATAAATATATAGAGCTTTCTGGAGCACTGGAGCTTTACAGCCTTCACCAAAGCATGTACAAATTAATGTCTTGATTTAATATTAATGTATAAATTCATATTCTTGAGATTTTCTTTTCTAAGAGTGTCTTAAGTCTTTTATATTTACTCGTGTTTAGAATTAAAGGAAAAGGATACAATATTGCTTTACATTTCAATAGTCTAAGGTTCCCTTAATAATGCTGGACATTAACCATTTGACCAGAGGGAAAAATAAAACTTTATGCCATATCTTAGTCTTGCTGTTAAGCTGTATCAGTTTCTTCATAAGAATTAATATGTAGGAATTAAGATAATTTTTCCCTATCTTAATTGGATAAGAATCTGTGAAAAAATGCATGATTCCAAATACAGTTGAAAAATCAATTTCTTCCATTATCTTTCAACAGTCTGTGGGACTAAAATTTGGGTAGAAATTGAAAGGAGGGTCCTCTATCTTACAAGTATAAAGAAAAAAATTAAACGCAGCCTAATATTTTTTTTTTTTAATTACAGCTGATAGTGTCCTTTTTTTTGGTGGAACAGTAAAAATCAGTTTTATTTCATTTATGAAGCCAGTAGTAGCCTTATTGATGTGTTTCCACTCAAATAGCTCTCTAAAAAGTGGCTCTCACAATTACAAGATACTCCTCACAGACAGAAATATTGGTTGTTTTATATGTTCATTTGCTATAATTTGGTTTTCCAGTCTCACACTCTGTGCAGTTAAAGTTTCAAAAGCCGGTGTATTGCTAAGCAGTACATGCTTCTCTAACACCTTCTTTATCTTTGAGTACATTTGTTTACTTTCTACATTTAATGTCAGGTTCAATAAGCCTGTTTTTGTCAGGAGGTGTTCCAGTGTTCACTAGTGTTTTTCTGGGACTTTTTGGTTTGTCTACGTTCTTCTTCACTCATTTTACATTCATATCTGCAGGTTTGTTTTCTGTTCATTCTATTTGTAACTAATTCATTCATTTCTGCAAATATGAGGCGTAGGTTAGTTTGTCAGAATATTTTTTTAGGCATTAGCTGTTTAACAAAATAAAGCCTTTAACGTCTCTCTGTGAAAGCCCATGAAATCTCTGCAAACTCATGTTAAATTATTTTCAAGTCATAGGATTTTGCCTGTTAACTGTGCCAGCATTTAATTTCTTCTTAATTACAGAATCACAGAATATTCTGAGTTGGAATCATCCAGTCCATCTGTAAAGTGAATGGGCCATATGGGGATCAAACCCTCCACCTTGGTGTTAGGAGCATCATTCAGTAACCAACTGAGCTAAATATCGTTTAGTCCTATAGACAACCACTAAACCTAGGTGGTTGTCTATAGGACTAAACAATATTTAGCTTGTGGTGCACTAAATCTAGGAATCAAGCATACGTTTCAAGCCAGTCTCGTAAGCACACTCAATTATATAAACAGGAAAGATATGAAAGATTTTCTATAGAAATTAATCTCACTTCTGTAGAACTGTATCTTCAGATGGGTGGGATCGCATTCCTGGAGATGCTATCATAGGTGCATATCATGTGATAGAAGCAGCAGCTGTTCTCTATTGGGTTGTGTGCCCTAATCCACATTCAGTTTGCAGGGCCAAATTCCTGATTTCCAGAACTATATGATAGGTGACTCCTACAGAACTTATTAGTTATTTTTCTCTGCTTAGCCTAGGAAAATAGTGTATTCAGGAACCATCAGCCTAAAGTGTCACACAATTAATCTTTCCCTACAATAATTAATTTTCAGTATGCAGATAAACAAGAATGTTAAAAAAGAGTTTAAAAGTGTTGCAAAAATGTTGAAAGTTAAAAAAAAATCTTTGCTGCAGATACTATTGAACTGTACTCAGATTCAAAATGCTGATGCCAGACTTGGAGAAAGATGTGAAGCAGCCAGGTGTAATGAAGTGGAGACAGTGTTTTGCTGTTTTTTTTGATGCCTATATTTGTTAGTAGTGAAACATAAGGATTCATTCTAGTCAGAGTTTCTCATTCTAACTCTCTTAGCAATAATTCCAAATATGTTAGATTTTGTTGTTTGACAACTCCTGAATACTCAGTATTTCCATTGTTACTGGACACAAATTTATGGGGCAGGGAGAAGCTAAAAAGGCTATAGAGCATTCTTATTATTGCTCAGCGCAGTGCACGTGACTAAGAAAAGGCATGAGTGCTATGCATTCTCACTACCCTTGGCCTCAGCCTGATTCATCCACACTGTGGCCTTTTCACCTTCATAAAATATTTGTAAGTCTTTTTATTGTGTACTCAAGATTTCTAGGCCAGTTATTTCCAGGAAAGCATATTTTAAGTCAGAACCCAGAAAGCACTGTCAGAACATAAACTTCCCATATCCTAAAGCCACCCATTAGATTCTGCTGCTGCTAAAAGTCTGAAGCAGTTGGAAATGGACCCCTATGGACAACTGAGTGAGGCTAATATCCCCAGCTGCTAAGAAGCCAGCTCCTGAAGCAATGCTGCACTGACCTCCTGGTGATTATGGTGAATAGGGCAACCCCCTTATACATCTGATCTGGGAATGCACCTGGCCTCCTGGTGTTTTCCAAACAGTTGGATGGGGTGGAGGAGACCAGAGCCATGAGGTAGGGAAGCTCATACCCACATCTGTCCTGTTTCCACTCATCTACTTAACATGAATTGCAAACATGTCCTTTTTCTTTCTACCTTAAGAACAGGGAGGGTTCTTCAAAGGACTCCTTTTCAAGGAGATATGTGGGAATTTTAGGTGTGAATTCTTTAAAAGCTTTATGTAATTTTAGTGACAACACACTCCTGGAACATCTTTGAAAATACGGCTGTATTCACTTAATGCATAACTAGAGAATCAGTTTTTGAAAAAAAATGATGTTTTGGAGGAAAAATGGGGGCTCAAAAAGTTTTCTCCTTAATTTTCTAAAATTGTTAAGGATTTTATGTTCAAAAAATAATTCTGCAACAGTCAGTAACACACCATACTGTTTATATTTAGGCTTTCTTGAAGGTTTTAAAACTCTTTGATGTGAAGGTTATCTTGTAATTGAAAGTGTGTGCACAGTACATACTGAAAGAAATTCTAATTCTACCTATAAAAGAATTGCATTTTTAAGCATTTCTTGCATGAGTGAGCCAGGACTGTGATGTTATTCAGTCACACTATTTAAACTCAGATACCAAATCAAGGAAATCTCCATCACAATTCTAAACAAATCTTGAATCCAGACAAATAACAGGACTAAAGTCCAGTAAAAAAATACCCTAAGTGGAAAATACCCTAAGTGCTGTTGAAATGTTAACAGTAAGGAAGATTTACAGATCATGAATTTGTTTATCTTGACAAGCAACTGCTGCCAGTAAAAACAAGACAGAAAAGCAGGGCTTTGACTGACTGAAGCTGACCTCTGTCAATTACTTTGTCAGAGAAAAAATCGCAAGATGTCACTGTGATCATGAATAGCCTCATAAATACTCAAATCTTCACCTCGTATTTTGAAGTACTCAGATTTCTAACACATATGAATTAGTTTGGTAAAATTGAGTTGTGCTGATTTCTTGGCAAAGGAGTTGATTACTATATTATGCAAAACCTCTAGAGAAAATGTATGTGAATGTTTCTGGAGTTCCAAAAGGTTAAACGTTATACTGTGATGACAGCAGCTGGGAAGGCAAGCCTGAATTTGTGCACAGTATACAGTCCCAACTCTGTTCACAAATTTATGCCGCTGTAGGGTGCAAGGCATCAGGTCTGCATACAGCTACATTGTTGTCTGGCTGTGGGAACACTTCTCCAGTCATCTGGTGCTTCAGCAGAGTTCATCAAAGCTGTTATTTCTATGTATGAGGAAAGGAGGAAGAGCAAAGCTGAAAGCAGTGGGAAGCCTGTCACTGAGTTTGTCTGCATCACATCATCCATGTGAACTCAGCGTGCCAAGAGTCCCGGGGAAGTGGGCAAGGAGGCAGAGTCTTTTTACCTCTCCACAGAGGGTGCTACTGCCTGCAGGTGCAGTTGAGCTGCTGAGGAGGGGATTAACCCTCACAGTGTGAGGATATTTGGATCAGAATAGGAGCAGGTTAGGCTATTGGATCAGGCATGCAGGGAGTGAATGCATCTCTTTGCCAGACTAGAAAAGAAAAAATTGTTTGGAAGGTTACAAGAATTTTACAGTGTTGAAAGCCTAAAAATGTAACTATTATTCACCAGTGAAGAAACTCTGTTCAGAGTAAAGGTTGTCTTATTTTGAGAGAATTTTGTAACACACCAGTGAGGTGATTAATGTGTGGGTTTTGGCAGGATATGAAGGGCTTTGAGTTTTAGCAATTTGCGAAGAAAATCTCATGTGCTGAACCAGTTATGAAATACAAGTCAATGTTGATGGTCTTTAACAACACAGTATGACTTTTAGACTTTTTTTTTTAAATATCACTGCAATACAAGCGGGTCTTAATGGAATTTTTATTCTGAAAACTGCCTACTGACTTATGCATATGCAGGCATATATGTTTACAAAAAAACTGCCAACAGACTAAGCAACTACCTCCTTGCACTATGGGAAAAAAGAAGAAAGGTACAAGAATATGCTGATAATAAAGAAGAGAAGTTTAAGAAGTGCATTTGTTAGGATCTTTACTGAATTTTTAACCGTATGGTGTAAGACTTGCCAAATAAATTTTAGTTTTCTATCAAGACTCCTAGAAAATTAGTATAGTGTCTGAAATAAATAGAGGTATAATTTGATTCCACAGTCAATTTTGCAGTGCCAAAAGTACAAACAAAAACAAACAAACAAAAGATCCCCAAGCTTGTTGTTTCTTTTACTGCAAGTACCAAATAGAATAGCAAAACAATTGCTTAATGGAAGTGTTGAAATACATTGTGACATTTCTGAAAATCAGATCCAAAATGTGTGTACATTTGTTAGCTGTAAGTGAACTATATACCTTCTAAATACTTACTAGATACACACACATAAATACATATATTACTGTAAATTATAGACGCTATGGTACATTCTTTTCTGAAACAGGTTTTGAACATTACATTTGAAATTAATGCACACAAAACAAGGAGTTTTGTTAAACAGGTGTCACCTTCGAAAAGTAAGGATTAAGTCTTACAGAGATAATTTGCTATTTCTTCATCAGTTTCTGTGTTAATTCAGGAAGACTACTGTGGAGATTATAAGAAATGAAGAAGCAAGCTCAAGTTATGCATATTCTGGTTTCTGCCTTGATGAATGCAGTGTTGATTTCTTCCTAAAGATGCAGCAATTCATGTGTTACCACTTTCCAATGTACAAAGGCACATAAACAGGAGCCAAGAAAAGTCTGGAAAAACCTGGAACTCTTTGATAAGGGCTATCTTTGCATTGAAGTTACTTTTAATAAAAAACTTCGTATCTATCTGCCTAGCTGTTATAAGCAGTAAATCTCTTAAGAACAAAGGTTGTTATAATTTTAATTTGATCAAATTAATAATATTTATTGTATTACATAATCTTATATGGTAAAGAACAACAGAGAACAGCATATATCTGAGATGTTACCCATCTTTTCACATAAAAATATTGCCAGTGTATTTTTGCATGAGGGATAGTGTCAGTGGAAGAGGTGTGTTCCCTGGCCAGTCATCAGCAGACAAAGGATATCTTAACTGAAGAATAGTAAATGGAAGAAATGTGTATGGGAAAGACTAAGAGAAAATGCACAAAGGGTGAAGGGGGACCACAGTTATCTCTGGGGATGAGAGGAACAGATGTATGGGTATATAGCTATTCAAAATTCTAAAAAATGACACACATATTCATGAGGAGAAACAAAATATTCATTTTCAGTCTGTATTTTTCTGCAGAATTTTCTTTTGTGCTTTTTCCCTGTCATAAAAGCTAAGAAAATTAAGAGGGTAAAAAACCCAATATTGATGTTCGTTTAGATGTAAGCATTTTGTTTCCATGAAAAATGCAGTAGAAGTATCAATAAACATGCTGAAGGCTGTAAGGATTATAAAGAAAATTTTATAAGTAATCTGATTTTGAATGAAGTTTAAGATCTAGAGATCAATGTACCCTTGTATCTTCAAAAAGAATCAAAATAAGCATACTGGAACTTCTAATATTTGACCTGTAAGGCTGATTTTCAGAAATAATTTGAGTTTTTCCAGCTTCCATTGAATTTACCTGGCACTCATTACAGAACTGAATTTGATAGAAGAATACAGATAGAAAGGAGAAAGGACAGACAGAAAAATCATAAAAAGTCTAGAATGAATCTCAAAACTGAATAATCATGTGCATTTTTAAAATTAATATTATTATCTCACTTGATGTACCAGATCACGTTCTTTTGCTCCTTCACATATCTGTTGGTAGCCTGTGATTCTAGTAGGAGGGAGAAGTAATGTAACAGATGAGAAGACAGGGAAGAAGTTTTTGTCAGCTACAGCTGGTTTCATGAAATAGAATCTGTGTGTCTGAACAGAAGATTAATTTTATGACTGACATCTACCTGGGGCTGTCTTGTCTGACATGACAGAAACTGTAGAAGGAAATGTGTGAAAAGCTAGGACTGAAATATCAGGCCATGTAAATGTCATAGTGGTTATGCATTACACATTCCATCATGGGAAATTAAAAGGTTAATGACAATCCCTGTTTTCCAAAACAATACACTTTCCAATTTTTAAATGTTTTGTCAGCAAAAGGAAAACAGTGTCTAGGGGAACATGGGAGAAAACAATAAACCCTTCTAACATCTGTTCTGGTTTTAACTCATGAAATAAGCACAGGAAGATGCAACGGATTTGAGAATGTTTGCTGGGTGTGCTCTGCTATGGCTCAACCTCAAGGGCACAATAAACTTAGAACAAGTGCTTAGAAACAGATCAAAGATCCAGTGAATTATTTTGCATTTTTAACCTCTGACCAAAACACCATATCCTGAATACTGTTGCTGCTAATTGGAGAGCTTGAAAGATAAGTAGCATACAGGGACAACCATTGCCATAGGAAAGTAAAACTGTGTGATTAATTATGGCATATTCCCTTGTCTATTCAATATGTTTATGTAAAATTTTTTTCATTCTTTCAGCAATAATATTAGAACTTTTCCCCTATTGAGTAATATTTAAATTCATGATTATGCAAATTTGAAAGGTGAGAATGTGCATAAATATCTATTGAGCTTATTGCTACCTACGTAAAAAAATTAAGCACAAATCTCAGTGAAAGTTGTTCGCTTACATTTTTCACAGTTTAGTGGCAAAAGTTAAATTTATTTTGAAATGTAAGTCCATTTTGAAGAGGTCAATACTTAAGCAACTCCATTTTCAATTTACACAATGGTCTATAACCCAATGATATTTCTTTAAAGTTCGTTGAAAAGTCAATGTGTTCTTTTCAGTCTGTCTTAATAATAAGATGGCTCGGGATCAAGTTGGCTGTCTGTTAATTGTTGATGATAAAATGATTTGTATAAATTGATACAAAATACTTTGAATTATATGTATTCAATTTGATGACATTTTTTGTTTTCTCATGTTTTGGTGACTAGTTACCAAAACATATGAAATACTTTCTAATGCTATAAGAAACTTAACAAACAGGAAAAAAAGTGCTACTGAATTTTAATTCCATGAACTGAAATTGAAATTCATATCCATTCAGCACATTTTGACAATCAAATACAACTGAATAGTGAATAAATGCTTTCATTTGCATGTATAATGGTTTCCTTAAACAATAACAGAAGTGCTTCTTTATACATATGAAAATCCTAGGATATGAATTTGATTGAAGTAAATAGGGTTTTGTTATTTAAATTAATAGTCTTAAATCCTTTATCTTGTATACTGACAAGTCTGTGTCTCTGACCAGATTGCTCTTCTTTCTATTGGTTCAACCATGTACTCAGTGAAGTGGAACTAGGAACTTGAAATTCACTCAAAATTTCAGGATGCATTTATAAGCATTTACCTGGTAGTAAGAAAGTGTTATGATCTACAAAAATCTACATTTTACGCTATTACTGGATTTAAAGAGAAAAATATAAAAGTAGGAGATGATTCCTTTTAAAGCTAATTGTAGTCTTCATTGTTTATTATTAAAAGGAAAGCCTCTTGATTGTCATACCTGGGTATATGATCCATAGCTTTAGATTCAGAAGAAATTCTGGTTGTAAATTCTTTTAGCATCAAAATATGACTTCTATGTCTATATTTTTCTTTTCCTAACCTTTTGGTCTTGCTTTTTTACAATATATAGTGATGGACATTTATTCCTGTTAGTTTGGTCTTTCATGGCAAATGTAACAATTTCAGAATTTACAGTCCCATTCTGTAACAAAAAGACTAATACTCATAGACTGACCTTTATTAATTACCTGCAATTTGTCAGCTGGCACCTTAGGGTTCAGTTTGTTGCTTTGTAATTTTTTTCTAAATGAAAAACTCCTGCTTAACGTAATCAGTAGCAATTAAAAGAATTACATATGGCATTTTACTTTTTTTAGCATAAGGTCAAGAAAAAAAAAGGTGATGCCATTTCATTAAAATGTAAATATGTCAACTGAAATTTAGATAAGTGAGTATTAATGATTTAATTAACAGGATAAAACCTTCCTAAAAGCAAAGAGAAGATTCATTAATACCAGTCTGAGCACAGGTAATAACTGATTTCAGTGGAGAAATACTGTCTTCAGTAAGAAAGTCTTTTCATAAAATCATGAGCTTGAATATATAATGGTTTATCTTTAGTGAATATATTCATGGGAAAATAAAAGGCTGAATAAAATTGAAAGAAAATTATCAGCTGTATCACAATTTCAGGTTAGGCAATTTAGATTTACTTCAATAGTTTTTCTAAATAAAGCTTTGATATGTTTCATGAAAGAAAAGTGCAATTTGCTATTAAATTGGTCTATTTACATAAGTTTTGAGAGGAATAACTATTCTCAGTAAAAAAATAAGCACTTGTACTCTATATAGCTCTGAACATTAATGATTATGTGCCAAATACATCTAGCAAATACAGTTCTCTCCTGTAATTCCAATAGAGTTGCTGTTGCTGAACTTAGAGATTAATTTAGTTCTGTGTGCTTCAAGATCAATGACTAAAACTACAAGAGATGCTAGTCCTCAAACACCAGTAATAAGCATATCAATTTAATATGCAGGTCCTCAAAACATTTGTCTGTTTGTCTTTTAATTCTGGAGTAACCCATAGCAGACAGGGAAAGATTTTAAACTTCGTTGGTAAACTTGTGTGTTTCAAGACATCTCTATGACTGCTTAAGCATTCACAGTGCTTGATGGTCAGGTTGTACAACAGCAGATGCCAACAGTTGTTGTTCACATGTGTAAACATTGTTACTCCACTTCAGCTCTAGACACATGCAATGGCTTTTAACAAAGTTTGGATCATTTTCTTTATTTGATCACTTGAACCCATTGACCAAGTGATGTCAGGATGGCTATGCAAGAGGTTGTGCACAGACTGAATCAGTTGTATCCACTGCAGCTTTCCAGATATCTGAACGAAAGCATAAAGCTGTAGTTAAAGCTTTTCATAAAGCTCATTTGCAGCCAGGAAGCTGTATGTCTAAAGCAACATTAGTGGACAGAAGCAAACAGGGCATTTCTTTAGCATTTAAGTACAACTTGTGACTCATATAGGCTTCAAAATCATGAGAGTTGTCTCTATGTCATTAACACATCAGTTGTCTACTAGAATCTCTGGGTACTTTGGTACAACTTTCCTAGTGTTGTGACACTGACTTTTGCTACTTTTGCTGTGCCACTATTTTCTTTCACTTGTTATGGCCCACAGTTGAGTCCCTCTCATTTGCAGCTTTGATTTATTAGAATAGCAGACTTCACATAACATCCGAGAAAAAATATAGTTGTGTTCATCTGGCATTGGACAGGAAGATGGATTACAAATGTCCTATTGAAGTTTATTTCATGTCTTTTTTAAAGGCATCCTACAGCATTCTCCTGAGAAACTAGCTTCCCATGGCTTGGACAGGTGCACTTGTAGGTGGGTTAAAAATTGACTGGATGGCCAGCCCAAGAAAGTGGTGGTGGAGGTAGTTACATCCAGAAGGGAACCAGTCACTAGTGGTGTGCACCAGGGCAGAGTGTTAGGGCCAGTCCTGTCAAATATCTTCACTAGCTGGACTATCTGATTGAGAGCAGCCTCAATGAGCTTCAGATGACAGCAGATGACCCAAGCAGCTTGGGTGGGAGTGTTAATCTACTGCAAGGCTCTGCAGAGGGACATGGACAGGCTTGACTGATGCCAGGGCAATTGAATTGGGTTCAAAATTACAAAGTGCTGGGTCCTGCACTTGGGTCACAACAACCCCAGGCAGTGCTACGGGCTGGAGCAGAGTGGTTGGAAAGCTGCCTGGTGGAAAAGGACCTGGAGGTGCTGGTGGACAGACGGCTGAACATGAGCCAGCTTATGCCCAGGTGGACAAGAAGTCCAGTGGCCTGTGTCAGCAAAAGTGTGGCCAGCAGGACCAGGGCAGTGATTGTCCCCCTGTACCCAGCACTGGTGAGGCCACACCTCAAATCCTGTGTCCAGTTCTGGGCCCCTCACTGCAAGAAAGACATTGAGGGGCTGGAGTGCGTCCAGAGAAGGGCAACAGAGCTGGGGAAGGGTGTGGAGCAAAAGTCCTTTGAGGAGCAGCTGAGGAAGCTGGGAGTGTTTAGCCTGAGAAAGGAAAGATCAGGAGGGAACCTTATTGTTCTCTGTGACTGGTTGAAAGGAGGTTTTGTACAGGTGGGGGTTGGTCTTTTCTCCCACTTAACAGGTAACAGAATGAGAGGGAACACTCCACTGTGCCATGGGAGGTTTACATCGGAGACAGGGTTTTGTGATGATGCTGGCAGTGCTAGGCTAGGGGTTGGAGTCAATGATTTTAGAGGTCTTTTTGCAACCTTAATGATTCTGTGGTACTCTGCATATATTCTAAGTAATTAGAACTGCCATGTTGGATTAGACCTCAGGAAAGATGTAGGTGAAGTGGTACCATGGGTCTTGCATCAACAAGAGAGGGTATGGGAGTTCAAATTATAACTTGCTTGAAAAACCTGAGTATTTCCTCTTACAATATAGAATAGTACATTAAACATTATCTACAATGCATTCTGGACATTTAATTTATTTTGCTGAATAGTAAAGAGCTGTTAAAATTGAGCAGTCATATTATGTCATTTGCTTTTTGGAGTCCATTAATAAAATTAAATGGAAATAAACAGAATTCAAGGGAATTCTTCTCACTTGCAGGATTAGCAAGGTGCCAAGTAAAGCTGTGGATGAAAAGTTTTCATTGGAAATACAGAGATATAGTGGCCTATGGTGGTTTGAGGTTAGGCAGCCACTGAGTGGCAATTCAAAGGACATTGAGCAGTGAGGTGTGAGAGAAGACTGACAGGGAGCCTTCTGAAGTACCTCTTCAGTTACTTCAGCAATATTAATATCTTGAAAGCTGCTCTATTTAGATTAATCAAAAATTCTATGGTATAGGAAAAAACACATTTTGTGAATTAGATCTCTATTTCTCTTTCATAATTTTGAAGGATGATCATTGCTAGAGCAATAGTAAAAAAGTAATTTATTTACAGTGCCAGTGAAGTCTGTTCCTAGTCAGTTCTGTGAAAATAAAATTAAGCCAGACCAGTGTTCAAACACAGAATACTTTTTGACTCCTGAGTATTATATTCAAAACAAAGACACTCAGAAAACACTTTAAAAAAATAGTCTTCCAATGGTACAAATGTCCATAAACAAATTATTCTGTCATATCAAATCATTCTGTCAATGATTTGATATGACAGAATAATTTGATATGACACTGCTGCACACCTACATTAGTCCAAAATAAGAATATGTTTTCAGGTATTATATGGCTACTCCTTATGAAGTAGCAGGATTGTTGGCTCATGGCTATTGCTAGATTCTAGTAGTATCTGTTGATAAATGTTTGTTCTTCTAGTGATGATGTTTTAATAGTAGCCCCTGAAGTTACATAAACTTCTTAGTCTTCAATCAGCACTGAATAGAAAGATAATTTTTAAATTAACAGTAAAGCTTTATTGCATTTATGTTAGGTCACCAAAAATTGCCATAGTCATGGAGTTTCTAAAGACTGCTCATTTTTAACATTACTGTATTTTAGAAGAATATTATTCCAATTGTTTAACTCTCAATATGCAGGGATTATTATTTAATACATTTCAGTCAAATTGTGGAAAGAGCAAAACTCACTGACACTTCTGAGACCTCTATTCACCAATGTCTTTATTATAACAGTTTCTCAAATGTAATTGCTCTGAAATTCATTTTCTAATCCTACAGTTTCAATTGTTGGCTAAAGATTGAATTAGGAACAAGAGCTTAGATACTCAGAGGATTCTCTGAGGACTTGGACTTAGGTATTGCTGTTGTGTTAGCAACTACACAGTAGTTGTGCCTTTGACCTTAGTTTAATTGCAAAAGATGGTCTGTAAAAAGAATTTGAATGAAATGTAAATAAATGTCAGCTGGTGTATTAACAGGCTAATTTATTCATTAGAATAACGATAGCAAAACAAAAGTAGTATTCATTAATAAAAACCAAGCATATGTTGAGGCTGGGAAAGCACTGTAGCTGTGTGGTTCCTCCAGTAAGTATTTTGGCATGCAAAGTTACAACTCTGGCAGAGGAAATGCAAATGAACAGGGGGGAAAACAAACTGGAACACTGTTACTGGGCTGTCGGTATCAAAGTTTCTCAGTGATCAGACTGGGGACCAATTTAAATCAATTTTTTTTAAACTGGCACAGAAGTGAAGTTCTGCTGAAAATTCCAGTGAGCAAAACTGGAGGACACAGTAGATAAAGGAGTCAAAATAGCCATATAGTCAGAAGTGCATCATTTTGAGGATGATGATTTGCTCTTTTATAAGAAAACCTCCTTAAGGATTTTCTTTATAATAATATTTCACTGTTCCCTTCTACTGAGTTGAAGCTATATATGAAAGTGGTTTTAACTTTTGAATGAGTAAACCAATTTTCCATCAGTTATAATACTGTGTGGTGAGGTTGAGGAAAGATGGCTGGGATGGATAATATTAGAGGAAACTGGGAAGTTATATTCATATCATAACAGAAGTTACAATGGTACAGAAATTATGGGGTTGCTACTTCCTGGATGGAATGCTGCTGGCATGCTCAAAACCTATTCTACAATGATTCCTCATACACACAATCTGCAACCATCAGCACCTGCTAAGGGGCATAGAATGGAGGGTGAAACAGAGTGGGGACACTGCAGCCAGGCTCAGTTGAAAGCCTTGCAGGGAGGGGAACTCGGTGGTACTTTGCAGCTGAGAATCCATGTAACACCTGTCAGTCAGGGGAGAGGGGAGAAGATGCCTTGTTGCCGAGACAGTGACTGGGCCAAAATTGCTCTCCTCAGAGGAACTAGCTTTTTTATAATCTAATTGTAATATTGATGCACACCTGCATCCCAGAGGTACCTGCCTTCAAGGTGCAACCAACCCTCACTGGGCATGTGCTCTATGTTTTATTGACTGTACACCCATCAATAAGAAAGGCATAAATGACTAGAGTCACTCAAGTTCCACCTAACATAAAGAAATAGTATAAAAGTAAGCTGAGAATGGGGAAAAGTTAGGTAAGACTCCATCATAGTACTGCAATCAGTTGACGGGCTGAACTTGTCTTCTCCCCTGTGGAGATGCCTATTGGGTAAGAATCATACTCTGGGCACACTGAATAATTTAATTGGGGATTAGAACTTGTCTATGTATTGCTTTGAATACATTTTTGCAGTCAGATGCTATCACTGTCAATCCTTGAACCTTAACCTGCCACAATTTTATATTAAAAAAGAGCGTGATTGTGTTGGTGTAAGTCCTTCGTGGGCACTGGCAGTCACCAGCAGCAGGCAACATAGTCAAATAAAGTGGAAGATCCACTGAGAGGTCCTAAAGTGGGAAGACCTGCTGAGGGGTCTCCTTTATGCTGTTGGTGTGTCCCTGAGTAAGTCAGTCTAAATGCTCTCTGATCCAGCAGGACTGCTCAGTGAAGGTTTCCCCGACAGGATGCTGACAGACTGGTCAGGCACGAAGGTCTCAGCTTTCCTGGGGTGCTGACAGACAAATTAGACAATAAGGGTTGAGGAAAGCTCCCTTGCCATGTGACAGAGGACTTTGTAGATACTTGCTATACTGTTCAAGAACATACAAAACTAGAGGATGATACTGTCCTATGCTTTTAAGAAACTTATGAATATAAGAGGTATGGGCCCAATGTGATTAAGTTATTACTGATAAATAAATCCAGACCAAAAAAAATCTGCTATAAATCTGCTATTAAAACTAAAGAAGGAATTAAAAGGGGAATTCTGTAGAATGGGAATAGCCCATAATTCATAAAAGAGCAAGTGCATTGGGGTTTAGTGTGTTTAGAGCTATGAAAAGAGCAAACCAATATCTTGAAACTTAGGGGACTAAACACTAAATATAATTTTCTTGTGTGTATTTTGTGCATACTTTGTTTTCTAGCAAACTTAATTGAAATCAAGACAGCTAATCTCAATTGCCATAAATTCTGCTACTATATTCTGCTGTGCAAAATTAATGAACAAAATAACTAAATAAGGAGGCACTCTAAATGAACTAAGCAGCACAATTACACCAAGACGCTTAAAGTGAGGTAATGCAAATCCATCCTGGAAATATTTGCAATGTGTGCAAAATATGTGTGAAAATGAAAGCATCAGGCTGTTTCTCACCAAGTACTCCTGCTCACAATACTGTAAACAGTCATGAAAATATGTAGCAGCCAACATGATATGTTGTAACAGATTTTGTTCAAAAATGCATAGAAAGGAAGCAGGAACTAAATTTTCAATAAGGCAGAGCTGAGAAATCAAGGTACATGGATTAAATATCTGAGGGGGTAAATATTCACAACAATTGGTGCATTCATATAGTTCAATAGATCTCTTGAAAAATTATATCAAGACCTGTTCTTAGACATCTACATGAATGACACTCTTGGGTTTTTCTAAACATACTGTTCACTCACTGCAGAAAAAGACTCTTCAAATTTTAAGAACCACAAAAGTTATACTGAGTGAATAATAAGGTTAAGATTTTTTTTTCCTAATCTGCTCTGCATACATGCTCACTGAAACATAATATCAGATATTTGGGGTTTAATTTTTTCCACTACAGCACACACCAAAATCACTCAGCTTTACTTGATTGGTGTGTGGGGGGTTTTGTTTGGGGTGGTATTTTGTGTTTTATTTTGATTTTTGGCTATTTTTTCTCTTTCTATGGGAAAACAATAATATTTTTTTTTCAGATTATCCTAACAAAAATAAAGCAGAATCCAGAAATGAAAATAGTAACTTAATTGAACATAGATGTGAGGGAGGAAAATGAATTAATTTTTTGTGTGTAAAAAAAGTATTGTTTCAGTGTGAGAAAAACTGTGAGAAAAGAGGATAAATGCCTAGGGAGAGTATTCTAGGTCCTCATGGTCGATGACAAGTTGAATCAGCAGTGTGCCCTGGCAGCCAGGAGGGCCAGCCCTGTCCTGGGGTTTCATCAGACACAGCATCACCAGCCAGGCCAGGGAGGGGATTGTCCTGCTCTGCTCTGGGCTGGGGCAGCCTCACCTCGAGTCCTGGGGGCAATTTTGGGCACCACAATAAAAGAAGGATTTAAAGCAATTGAAGAGCATCCAAAAGAGGTCATGAAGATAAGTGAAGGATCTAGAGAGGAGGCTGTATGAGGAATGGCTGAGTTAATTTAGTTTGTTCAGCCTGGAGGAAGGAAGACTGAGAGGAGAAATAGCAATCTACAACTTCCTCACAAAGGCAAGGGGAGGGGCAGGCACTGATCTCTTCTTTCTAGTGACCAGTGACAGGACCCAAGGGACCAGCACAAAGCATGTAATTGGTTAAACCTAAATGTACATCTGGAAAAATTCCTAATCATCCTTACTTTGCCTTAATTTGCTCCTATGTAGCTGTCTAATTAAAAAGAATTGCAGGTAAGATTTTGTTGAATTCCAATCATCTGACTTTATCAAGCCTTATATGAATATTACTTGAAAGATAATATAGTTACTCAAAAAAAAAAAAGATGACAAGCATATAATTTATCTGCTTAAACTGGTTAATAATCTTACAAATTGGCTGGACAAATATTGAATCACTAAACAGGAACCAACACAGGTTTTGATGAATAGCATTATTCCTTATTGTCCATGGAAATAACTAAGACATGTAGATATACAAAATCTAGCAGTCACATAGAAGAATGAAAAGTGGCAAATAAGCCCCCTTTTTTCAACTGTTAAACTGTTTCTGTCACACATAATGAGTGCTATATAAAAATCCATTTAACAACGTCACTTGAGCTCTGTCTTACAGATCCTTCCATGACTGATAATGTTTCACAACTACATAAAGATCCAGGGACGAAAGCAAATTTGAAGCAGTCTAATCACAAAGATTTTCGCAGTCTATTCAGATTCATTTCCCAGGGTGTTGCTTCTTATGCTGTCTATTTCTGTTTAAAACGCTTATATACTTAACACATATTTGCAATACCTAAGAAGTAATCTTGTCCATTCAAACTCCACACATACTAATTTCCTCAAGACTCTTGAACACTTTATAGTGCTAATTATGTCTATTACTGTCATTTACTTTGAAATTATATGAGGGCTCCCTTCTGAAACAGAAATCCCCAATTTTGCTTAGTAATGAAGAAAGTTCTATTTCAGTAAGGCTTTCTGATCTAATGGCTCTGATTTCATTTAGAAATAATAGATTTACTTGTACAAAGAATGGTGACACATATGTTTAATGCAGATAACTGCTTATCAAATTTGTTCTAATTAGACATTTTTGTATTATAGGATTAATGTAGACACTTTGGGGACACTGCACAAGAAGCATATGTAATTCACAAGTGAGATGATTTTTTAAAAGCAATTTTGTTTTTTTTTCATGCTGTTTCTCCAGTGTATACGGCGTTAAATATAGTACTAAAAATTGTCAATGTCACTAGAATAAAGCTGAGAAACCTTTGATTCTAATGAAGTTTGAACCTGATACATTGCATATGTCTGTGTCTTTGTGCATCTATGAATTTGTTCATCTTTTCATGAATATGAATCCAAATTCAATCATCTTTTTATTACAAAGAACTAATTTACATAATTGTGCACCATAGTTTCCATTGTGAAGCACCTTGGAAAAAAAATGAATTACTAGAAAAACAAGCCTCTTAGTCCATTAGTCTGAGAACTAGACAAAATGGCTTTTTACTTGATGAAGATGCAGACACACTTCATTTACAGTTGTGTCCTCATACTGAAGGCATGGCTAAAGATAAAAGTTCTAGTCCTGATCAGGTTGAAACATTTAAATCCTGAGGAGAATATGCACTTAAATTGTTATAAGTATATTTTAGTTTTGTTTTGAGTTTATTTTTGTCAGAGAAAGCTAATTCCTTTTGGTAAGATAAACATGAGATGAGCAGTCTTGTGTTATATAATGCCATGGGGCTGATGTATTTAAGATCTTTCTTTCCTCTGCACTGAACTGTAAAAATACCTGAAGCCAATTTAAGGCCTAATAATCATCTACATTAAAATCACTGTAGAGAAGAAAAGGTGGAGGGAAGACTTGATCTTTCAAGAATGCTAAACATTACAAGAACAAGGAAGGGTCACTGGTTTTTCATGCACTTTTTGGATAAAACTGGAAAGCTTTATGAAGAATTGAGGAATTTTATCAGAAAAAAATCATTAACTGCTTGCTTTTAGGAAGAAGATGAAGGAGATAAGAGAACAGGAATTGAGTGGAAGGAATCCAATTCTAAAAGTCACATCACAGTAAAACAGAGATTTAGGAAAGAAGGACAGATGAGTTCAGAATATATTATATGCCTTCTATTTGTTTTGTTTTAGGTCAGGGGCTAAAGATACAAAGCTATGATGTCATTTTATATGAACATACACCATTTTGAAAGAAAATCTGAGGAAGAGGATAAACAGGAAGAGTAATATTGAGAAATTTTTTGTGAGAAACCCAAAACATCATGGTGTTATACAGATAAGAAAGGGAGAAAAACATGAGAAATCTGATCAGTTTGTTTTTCTGAGGATATCAGAAACACTTATTTTCTAGAAGAAGAAAAATTATAGTGGAAGGCAAATTTTAAGAGAAATCAGAGAAATCAATTAGTGATTTATGCAAGTCACCTAAGCTCCGTCACTCTTGGAGATAAGGCTGGATATTTGATGAACTCAGGTATTAATTTATTTCTGTGTAATAACAAGAAGTCTTCCTGACCTATGTTGCATATTAGCATTCACAGCCTGAGCCATTTGCTCAGAGACTGTTAGGTACGTATGTATCTCAAATCAGTCCAGTCCCCAGCTGAGGACTGTTCTGGTTCAACCCCAGCTGGCCACTAAGTACCACACAGCTGCTCACTCACTTTGCAGGTAAGGAAAGCAGCTGCTTGTTTGACTCCAGGATGGAATGTCAAATCCAGTATGACTGCCAAATTGTGAGGCATTTTAATGCACTTAGCTTATAACATGTGAAGTCTTAGGGAAGTCAAGGTGACTCTTTGTGAGATAAGTGCTGCTAGTGATGAATAAGGTCATTGCAGTAAACTGATAATCTACATGTCACTTTAAAAATAATTCACTTATTATTAGAAAATAACAAGATCATACCAGCCTCAACAAATCTGACATTCGTGTTGAAGAAAATGACAGTAATTGGATACCAACTTTTGCTGCAAAGAAGGCATTACTTTAATATTAATTCTATTTTATACAGATATTAAAAATTGAAACAGTTGATTTTACTGACAGCAGCTAAATCAGAAATGGAAAAATACATTAGCATAACAGGAATATTCTTCAGTCTAATAAAAATCTAAAATAATAGGACATGGATAAAAACCACAAAAGTTCCTAAATAAAGTGATGAATGAACCAAGAAAAGAAACATGTCTAAGACAGAGATGACAGAGATTACTTGATTACAGAGAAGTATTAACTATCTTAATTAAAAAGAACTGGAGTTTTTATGTCAAACAGCTTAGATTTTACCTAGCAATTGGAAACCTGGCAGGACTTATAAAATGCATTTTTCTATTAATAGCAGTCCGTAGAAGTATCAGGAGAAAATGCAGAGAATGCACATTTCAGATATGCATAATGACATCCATCACATCCCTGTAGGGGTACTAGAAAGAGATGTTTAAGTTGTGTACCAATCTCATTTTGCTGATAGCACTTTTCATCAGAAAAGATGAAACAAATGTGACTTTCAAAATTTAATCATGAAGGACAAGGACATTGGATAACAGTAACCACTTTAAATGTCTCAGAAACTTGCACTGTAAATGTACATGTTATCAACTTGAAGGCAGACCAACATACTTCAAGGCAAACTACCCAGAATATTTCAGTTCTTGAAGGAGGAAGGACACACAGTACTTTAAATGTATTATAGAGGTTACAAAAGAAAGGTGTATTCTCAGCATCACATAAATATGAAACAGTCTGAGGTAAAAAAAGTCCTGTAACCAGAGGCCATTAGCTTGCTTTAGCTGGATAAATAACTCCCAATAGCAAAGCAAATATGCAACATTTCATCAAAGCTATGATATTGCATTAGTAGTATGCCTGAAAGAAACATTTACTGTACAGAATGATGATTTATCGACAACTAATACTGAACAAAAGAAATTACTTTAAAAATACATTCTAAATTACAGAATATTGTTTTGTAATTGAAAGATACAAGTAGATTTGCAAGAATACTGACAAACTTGAGAGAATAATTACGAAGATCTTACTAAGAAAATCAAAAATTAGAGTCAGAAAACCTGATTGTAAAAATGATACTGATACATAGAATAAGAATAATGTCTTAATACTACTGAAATACATATTACAATGTGCCAATACATAAGAAGGGTCAAAAAACATATTTGCCTTTCTAGTCTTGCAGCTAAATGGAAAAAGGAAAAAAGACTTGCTGCTTTATTCCACTGGGGAAAAAAATCCTTGAACAGAAAATTTTATTGAAGGATATTTCAATTATTTCAAATATTTCCTTATTAGGCACAGACTTTTTCCTATACAACTATGAAGTCAGGGATGGCTATGAAAGGAGTCATAGACAAAGTGTGTATACATATTAAATTCACATACAGCCATGTCACTATCAGCATGATTTTTGTTTGTGTTTCCTTTACTTAAGCATATATTCTTTGCTTAGGCATGTTTTTTACAGGCATTTATTCATATCCTTGGTCAAGAAAGAAGGAGAGGGACTTTTTTTACAAAACTATGTAGTGACAGAAATTTATGGAATGAATTCAAACTAAAAGAGACATATTAGGTATTAGGAGGAACTGACTTGCTGTGAGGGTGGTCAGGCACTGGAACAGGTTGCCCAAAGAAGTTGTAGATGCCCCATCGCAGAAGGTGCTCAAGGCCAGGCTGGATGGATCCCTGAGCAGCCTGGTCTAGAGAAAGGTGTTCCTGTTCATGGCAAGGAGGATTGGAACTGGATGATATTTAAGGTTCCTCCTAAACCAGGTCATTCTATGATTCTAGGATCCAATGATCCTCTCCCATCATTGAGACTGCAAAGTGAACAATTAGCACTAGATTGCAGAACAAATTTACATATTCATCTAATTCTCCATCTGATCTTTTACAGAAAGAGTTTTGATGTTTTGTTTATAGTTAATTCATATGTAGCCATTGTTATTTCTTTCCATTTCATGATACCATTATACTGGTCAGAGTGAAATATAATCTGAAAGAGAAATTTGACAGACTGAGTGGTTTTTACCTTTCTCTATGTTTCTCAAAAGAAAACATATATCTTTGCCACTTTGGGACTAATGCAAACTTAACTGGTTCAGACAAAACTTTCTGATGTCTTTCCTCAAGCTTCAACATTTTTGTCTTCATTGCCACTAATACTGAAGATATTGAATACACTGAACAAAACCGTCATACTATTCAAAATTAAATGTTCAAATGACAGAATGAATGTGTAAAAACCATTAAATTACTTAGATAGATATGTCTCATTGGTTTTCAATATGAAAGTACTAATCCCAGTATATACTTTTAATTCCCTAAGAATATCAGACCACACTAGTTCTTTCTATGAAGTCAGAAAACGTGGTCTCTTGAATGCATAATTAGAAAGCAATATTTTAGTTCAGAGGATTGAGCTTTTTTTTATAACATTGCAGTATTTTTATTTTCCAGAGTAGCTTACATATAGATTTACAAAAGAATTTCCATTGAATAGTGGTTCCCTCCTAATTCTTCCATCCATAATAGAGGCCAGAACTGGCAGAGGTATTTAGGAAAAGAAGAACAGAAAGACAACAAGTACAAAAGTATTTTTTACCTAGCGTGTGCTCTCAACTTCTAGCACTTTATCTGGACTATCATTATGCAATTTGCAAAGAATGTCTGATAGAAAGAATAAAGAATATGAAGCCAGGCTCTTCTAAGTGGTACCGGATGACATGACAGGAAGCCCTGGGTATAAATCTGAGGAGTGGAAATTCTGACAGAAAATACAGTGAGGGTAGGTGAACACTGGAATTAATTGCAAAGAGATGTGGATTGACTGTCCTTAGAGTTGTTCAAAACCTAAACCCTAAAACCTAACTGGACACATTCCTAAGCAATCTGTTCTAGCTAATCCTGTTTTAAGCAGGGTGTTTTTCCAGATGACCTCCAGGGGTGCCTTCCAATCTCAGCAAATCTCTGATTCTGTGATTCACTTACTGAGGGGTGAGAATATTTATGATATCCACAAAAAATGCCACACTTCAGAACTGCATATGGTTTTAAGTGCATTTGGAAAGTAAAGTCTATGCTACTTCTTCGATCTATGCCCAGGAGTAATAGAAGTCTAACCTACACACCTAAATAGGCTTCACAGGCAGAAATGTACTTCCTAGTGCATCAGTGACATTAGCAAAGAGAATACAGTTTGTAAAATAAAAAAAATAGCAGTTGGAAATTGATATATAATAGTGCCTCACTGAAATCATTACTTTTGTGTTCTCACTTGAGTTTAAATGTAAAAAACCCCAGTGCTCTCCTAAAACTATAACTGATTTCCTTTTCACTCACCTGTAGAAAAATAGTGTCAAGGTAAAAATGCCTAGTTCTGTGAAAATCTGATAAAGGTAATCTGTTTAAAGTAAAAACCCAACAAGTTATAAGTAGATACAATGGACTTGTAAGATAAAAAGTTCAAAGTATATGGAAATCTAAATAGCTGAAGAAAGGCTAATGATGCATAAACTCCTTATTAGACACTTCAGGTGGCCCATCTGAGTCAAAGTTTTCCTACTCATGTTGTACTTTCCTGGTCATTACTGACTGTAATAGTAATGGAGAAATTTAATTAAGAACTGTTAGATCATGTATATCTTTCATGTAGAAACTACTGGAATTTAAAATTTTCCTTTTAACAAGGGAGGGATCTACAGAACAGAAGGGCTTGTAACTGAGGAATGTACCTGAGGTTTCAACTCTTCTTCCTGTTGAAGATCTTCCATATAGCACTCAAATCCTCAAACTATTTACTGAAGTTGCCTTCCTTTGAATTCCTTTGACAGGAACCCTGAAACAGCTCTTGCCTTGATGCCACTCCAAAAAAGTCATAGATGCATAAATAGGCTATTAGTTGTCCCTTAAAAAGAAAAAAAAAATCAGTGTTTAAATATCAACATATTATGGAAATCTTAAAAAGTAGAAATCAGAAGGCACATGAAAATGCCATTCAGGAACAACTATATCTGGTTTTTATTATTTCCTGTAAAGATTGTCAAAATAATATCTGATTTTATAGAATATTCTCAAATTAGGATTTGATTTTTTATACACAGAATAAGAGATAGACTTTTTGTCCTAGACTTCACAGAGACAAGAGAGGTTTTGTTTCTCTTTTAAAGAGCAATTAAGTGATTTGCTGTTGTATGACGTTTTTGATCATGTACAGATAGGATTCAGATTTTTTGACTTTCTGTTCTGTTCTTGATACACTCTTACTTCCCTCTGTACTTTTTCTCAGGATGCCTAGAGGCATATTTACAGGTAAGTAAATGAAGAGCAAAAAATATTTCAGGTTTTTAAACACAGCTTTATGACACTTTTCAAATCAAGAATAATAACAACATTAGTGCTTCTAATTTAGATAGCATTCCAGAAAACTATTAGTATTAGGAAACTGTTCTTAATTAATAGGTGCATTTTTAACACAATAGGCACTATAATTAGCTGTCAGTAGAAAATCTCAAGAAAATTTTAAAACACTGTAGATAAAAAGATGAAATTGCGCATTTAGTCTTATTCATGGACCAACAATTAAAATAAATGTCATAAATAAAATTTTTAAAAAGAGTTTCACTGAAACACCTTGGCGACTCAAAGCTGAATAATGATCAATTATATCTCTAAGATCTATGTAGTGCAATTACAAGATTCTTAGAATTATCTTTAAATGATATCTTTGTTTGGTGTACCACATGTGAAAAAATAGAAAGTGAATTGCATTGAGCTAACAGTTACTCCATATTGAATTATTTTTCCTCTTAAAAGACAATTGAAAATAAGGATAGTCATCCCTCTGGGCAGTTTTAAAACACTGTGGCATCTGAAATAAGTTAGAGAACATCACTAGGGAAATGGTAAGAAATAAAGTGTGCAGATTTTTGGTAAGTAAATGACTTGCTGGTTGCTATCAAAATCAAGTATCAGTGAAATAAATAGTCTTGTCAGAATTATCACAAGAATTGGACAAAGACTACTGAAGATAACAACACACATGGATTAAAGGTAAAAAAATGCAGATCTCAAAGAACTTTGTCTATGCAATCAGCTGAAAACAATTCAGTAATAGAAGTATTACATTAAAGGGTGCTAAAAATAACATTTATCTTCTTTATCCTTGAAAACAAGAAAATTATTTGAATATGACAGTTATATGTAGGCATGTAGAAAACATTGAAATTAGTAATGGAAGTTTGTTGTATTATAAATTTACCTAGTTTTTGAGTATTAGCTAGTACATTTGATGGCATGGGATAAAGGAAAGAAAACAGAGCACAGTAATCAGACACAGAATTTTGCTTTATCAGGACATATAACAAGAGATTTGATTCAACAGGGTATTTTCTTTCTTAGAAAAGCAACAATTTTCAGGCTAGAATCAAAATGTTTGATTGTAATCATGGTAAATTAGAAGCAATTTCAGCAGATAATGGCCATTTTCTCTAATCTACTTTTTATCTGGAAAAAGAATGTATATATACACATTCTTACTCAATCTTGAAATTATCACTTCGTAATCAACCAAAACTCAGGTTTATCTAAAAAATGGCAAACAGTCAAACTTTCCTAAAGGAAGGTTTTTCTCAACATCTCCTTGGGAGTGTTTGAGGGCATTCTAATTATTGGTTCATGTCACTTACTCATTACAAATGAGACTCTGAACTTTATGGATATTAGGAATATTGAAGGATAATTCTTACTGCCCTTTTCAATAGGGCTGCAAATAGAACTACCCTAGACCCAGAGGACAGCAGAGCAACTTTATGGTGGCTTGTGGGAATAACACATCTTAGTATGCCTTTTAAATTTTTTAAGTACTTTTTAAATTATGAAAAGTTTACACCTTCAATATTTAGAGCGAGTTTTTGAAATCTGGCCTGGAGACAAGTTTGATATAAAAAAAATAAAATGCACAAGTTTTTCTTCTGAGATTCTCTTTAGGTTTGGATGACATGTAGTGTGAATTTAATGTCAGTTATCCTTTTGGTAAAATTCTGATCGTGTGTTAAGATAACACATCAGGAAATATATTTGTCAAGACATAGTCTACAAATAATTTGACAGTAATTCCAGCTAGCGGCACTGGCTATTTTTTCTCTAATTAGTTTTAATTTTGTTATCAAAATCAAATTTCTGAAAGCTGAAATGTTGCATTTAAAGATCTTGATGACCAATGACCTTTTATGCCAAAAGTCTTTTCAGGTGGTCTGTGTGACAGCCATTGCTTTTACTCAGGAGCGAGGATGGGGAAAGGATACATTTAAAATAATTGCCAAATAAACATGTATCAACTAATTTTTAAAAATTATTTTATTTATTTTTTTGTTTAGAAAAGAGGTGTCATTTCCAAGGAAAAAAATGACATGGGAATAAAACATCTGGTGGGTCCTCCTTTACAAGTCAAAATATGAAAAGTCATAGCTCTTCACATTAACAGTAGAGGAAATCCCCTACACATCAGAGATATCTGTGTTGCATTAGTATAAAGAAGTTAGCTAATAATTTTTTTTTCTAGTATATCTGAAAAAAAATCCCATATATTATAATATTTGACCTTAAATATTTGACGTGTCAGGGAAAAAAAAAACTTTGGTATTGAATTAAATAAATAATGAATTAACTGAATAGTGAGTGTGGACAAAAATATTGCTTGTGTTGTGATGAAAATATTATATCCCATACAATGTCACAAATCCATTTGTGATTATAATTTAATTTTATATATCCAGCTGTTTTTCTACTTTCTATCACCTTTATAACCAAATTAGAGCCAATACATTCTTGATGGCAACCAGGCAAACAAGGACTGTGATTTGGAGAGATTTCTTTATAATGCAGAGGCCACAAAAGACATCTTGGGTAACATGTGATGTTCCCATGCATTATTTCTTTTCCTCCCTTCTTGTGACCTGCAGCAAGAGGAAAGGATGAAAGAGTAAGGAAAAAAACTTTAACCAAACACCTCCCACCTCGAAGATGAGATACAGGAAGAAATGATGTCATATGCAATGTTGCAAAAGCTGTACAGACTTAAAATCAACTTTTATGTCCCTGCACATTTTCTTGAACATCTGTACTCAGCTACATTCCGAGATGATAGAATTGTAGAGTATCCTGAATTGGAAAGGGCCCATGAGGATCATTGAGTCCAACTTCTGGCCCTGGTGAGGTGGGCATCATATGCCAACTACATCAGGAAGCAAAAATCCTTCTAGAGTTTGTATTTCACAAAGTTATTTTTCAAATTAAAATTTAGTATTGGTTGCATAATGGAGAATTTTTATATTATGGCGTTAACACTGACTACCATTTGAGAGTTGCAAAGATAGTAGCAGTATAATTCCACTTGCAAGAATTCTTTCTTCAGGGATTGCTGACACTCTACTGAATTCAGGCTTTTCAGAAGAGAATGTGGCTTTTCAACAGAACATGTCAAATGTCCTACATTTCAGTTAGTTTGTTTTCTGTGGGAAGAGTAACTTTTAGTGTTGCACAGTACTAACTGAAAAAGGATATATAGTCTTGACAGAAGCTTGTCTAAAATCCACTAGAATCCCAAAACAAAAAACCAGTTTGTCTTCTACTCGACATCTGCAGTTTAATGCAAAGATGAAATCAGGTATTTCTGGTGATTGCCAGTATAGTGTATACAGTTGTGTACAGCACTATGGTGCTAGACATATGTCCCTAATTGAGGTCAAGTGGTGTCTGTTTTTCATGACAAATGTTTTTAAGAACCCATAGAGTGTAAGTACTACATGTGGTTTCTAATTTTACTAGAATTATTCTTGGTTTCGTATCCATCCCTTTCTAGCCCTGTTAGCCTGTCTTCATCAGCTACATTTTTGCACAATATTCTATCCTGTGTGCTCTGAGTTTGCAAAAGTTTTGGCCAAGGCTGTATCACCTTATTACCCATTTGAGATTTTTTTCAGTTTCAAACTGTTCGCAAGACAACTGGTTCTGCTGTATCTCTGAAACAACACCAGATTGTGCACCAAGTCTGATATTATTCTGTATGCATCAGACCTGCAAAATTTGTCCAGACCCATTGGGAACAGGCATGACTTAAGCAACCCCTTCTCAAAGAGATGAGTGCCTCTGTGTAACTCTTGAAAAGTCCTTTGCATTGAAATCACTTCTTACACAAAATATAACTACGATAAAATCCTAAAAATCTGGATTCTAATTTTTTTTTCTTTTTTACACTAGAACAATCAAGCTGCAGCACATCTGTATTCTTGACAGACGTTTACTGTCAAATCACCTGCAAAAGAAAGGGAGTTCATTAAAGAGAAGAAATTTTTCACAAAGATGTCTTTGGCTCCAGTGAAAATAAAATCAAAGACTGCAGAATAAAAGGACATAGGAAAATAAAATCTTGAGGAATAGGCTCAGACAAGTGAGAAACACAGAGTTGGAGGACAACAAAAAGAGTTCATCCAGTAAACATTCTAAACCAGTGAAATCAGTCAAGACAGTTCTTCAAGCACAAATCATATGGCAGAGCTAATGAGAGGAAAAACTAAAAAACCCCAGCTCTAAAACCAGCTCTCAGGTATTTTGCATATGTGGCAATAATATAGAAATTACTAGAAAATTGTTCTCAGCATCCATTTGCTTTGAGAATGTAGACCAGATTTTACTTCAAAAGCAATTTCATAATAATGACTTTTCACATGGAAGAGATAAAGCAAAATTAGAGATGAAATTCAACACTGAAAATATTTTTTTGGGTTTATTCCAGCTGACATCTTTGCTTCCTGGATATCTGCTTTTCTTTAATTTTTTTTTTTTTCACTGTAGCAGACCTTTACCCTATTTGGCTTACATTTTAAGACCAAAGTTACCATACCTTTCATTCCCTGATTGATATTTGCAAGCCAGCAGGTGCTAATGGTGCAGAAAAGTGCATATGAGCTTGAGAGAACATTGTTGAATCCCAGCATGAAGCCAAAGATAATATGGATATACACACTCTAGTTTTACTGACACAGACTTTGAACTGTCATAGATTTGGATAACAGTTGGTCAAATATTTCATTTCAAGGAAATTATTTTTTTTGTGTGTGTGTGCCAAAAGAAAATATGATGTTAATCCAGTGAGACTTGGGCCCCATGCTGCTTCAAATAAGATTAAAGGGATTGCCTACCAGGGTGAAGTTCTATTAAGTTTATAAATATTCATTGCTATATTGAAAAGTTTAAAGCAGACTGAATTTCAGTTAATTGCTCACAGAAAGTAATCTTCTTATTTAAAAGAATACTGTTAATTAGATTTTCAAGGAAAAAACTGGGAACCCAAGATTTTTGTACAAAGAGAGGACTTTAGGCAGCTGAGTTTTATGAAACACAGAAGTGATCAGATCTGTTATGAGGATAAAATTAGTTACTAATTTGGTATGAAGATATTTAGATCTTTTCCAGTTACAAGATAGTATCAATATTTTTAAAGGATTCATTGCAAATGAATTTACTTAACCAGTCAGAAGTTCCTGAGTGTTGGTTCAAAAGACATAGAGTCCCTGGCTATGTCAGACAAAAGTAAATTAGTTAAAAGACTTGAGCTATGCCATGCAATAACACAGACTAGAGGTGTCAGAGTAGAAAAATTCTCTGTATCAGAGGGGATACAATAAAAACAAAGCAAAAAAAAAAAAACAACCAAAAAAACAA
>VXBC01011969.1:1454122-1571607 GCA_013399945.1 Ploceus nigricollis
AAAAAAAACCAAAGCAAACTTCTGCCCTCCAAAAAACCACATCTCCAGTATCAGTAGACAGCACAACTCACACCAGTACTGTAAGACAGTGGTTACAAAGTCTTGTCAATACTGAAGGAATTACTCGATGAGTGTGTAAACAATGTTAACAAAGCAGCATTTTCCTTATAATGTCTTGCAAAGTGCACTACTTCATCTGTATTTCCAGAACAGCATTAACAAAGTATGTTGTTGCAATTCAGCAAAACACAGGAAAATACCAGTGCTAATAAAAAGTACTCATATAGTTTCTATGCCAAGAATTGCATATACTCAGGGAGCTCAAGGTTAAAATCTACAATTTATCTCCTAGTCAGTTTATCACAGGCTGCAATAATTGAACTGTTGTCCATACACACACACACAAAATAAAACCCAAACAAAACAAAACAACCCAAAAAAAACCCACCAAAAAAACCCACAAAAAAACCCCAAAAAACAAAAAGAATCCCAACAAAACAAAAACCCCCAAAAAGCTGAATTTGCCTAGGGGCTCTACATGGGGAAATAAATGGGAAATGAACTAAAATGTAAAATGAGAGGCCACTAACTTGCCTCAGTAACTCTCCAGAAGAGCACTCCTTTGCTGTAAGAGTGCTGCTGTGAAATGGATTTTATCATGCTTTGGAAACATATTAAGATACAATGCATTAAAGTTTTCTTTAGTACAACATTTTCTTTGCCAAACAGGCACATGTAAGAATGGCAATAGTGAAGTAAATAAATTCCTTCTTCTCATTAATTTCCACTTGTAGACAGTTTCAAAATAACATCTTGTTAAAATTTGTCACACAGGCTATGCTGGTAGAGAGAATTCACTTTGATTATTTACACCAAAGGTTAATCATCCTTTTAAAAAGGATGTTTCTTTTCACACTTAGAATATATACAACCTTGGCTTTCAGTCCTTAGTTCTTTTTTTCTCTTCTTTTTAACTATTCAAATAAGGGGGCTTTTTGTAGTCTATTATGAATATACTGAATGGAAAGATTTTTTAAACTCAGTGGAAAAAGCTCTCATTAAGTTCAGGGGATTTGAAACTGTTCTAGAAAATCTGAGAAAGTTTTCTTACTTTTTTTTTCATTCCTTCATGAAGTTTGTTTTCCAGTGTGCTGAATAATGAATATTTTGTTCAACATTGAGGGAAAAGGCACAAAATAAAACTAATTTTTTCTGAAGGGTAATGCATAACTACTTCTAGGTTGTTGTTAAAGTAGGAGTGAGCCCAGGAGATGAATCTGTAATTACATGGATTCAGTTGTTTTGATATTTCTAACAGCTAACAGAGTTCGAGATCTTAAGTAGGACAGATGATTGCCTCAATATGAAGTTGTGGTTTAACCCCAGCCAGCTGCCAAGTCCCACACAGCTGCTCACTCACTCCACCACTAGCACAATCAGCAAGAGAATCAAAAGGGTAAAAGCAAGAAAACTCATGGCTCGAGACAAAGACAGTTTAACAGAAAAAGTAAAAGTCACACAAGCAAAGCAAAACAAGGAATTAATCCATTCATCACTTCCCATGGGCAGGCAGGTGTTTAGCCATCTCCGGGACCTCAGATCCCCGTCCCGTGTCATGGTCGCTTGGGAAGACAAACGCCTTCATTTAAAATGTCCCTCCCTTCCTTCTTCTTCCCCCTACTCTTTATTCTGACCATGATGTCACATGGTCTGGAATATCCCTTTTTGTCAGTTTGGGTCACCTGTCCTAGCTGTGTCTCCTCCCATGCACCACCAGCTTCCTCACCAGCATGAAAATAAAAAAAGCAGAAAAGGCCTTGGTTCTGTGTAGGCCCTGCTCAGCAATAACAAAAATATCTTTATGTTATCGACCCTGTGTTCAACAAAATCCAAAACACATCCTCATACCAGCCACTCTGAAGAAAATTAACTTGACCCCGGACAAAACCAACACAAGTTGTCACATTCTGGTGTTGGAAACTACAGGGAGTTCTTTTAAAGCAGATGTTCTAGGAAAAAATGAAGACAAGTGAGGCAAATGTTATATCTGAGAACCATTTATTAGTAATGAAAAGTGTGTTGCCCTACTAAGGAAGAATAGAAAAGACAGAAAAGGAGGAAGAAGGAAAAAGAATGGGGGGAAAGAGAGAAGGATAGGGAGGGGAGAGAGACAGAAGAAGCAGGTGTTACCACCAGAACATCCAAGCGGCAGGGCCCGCGTGCTCGCTGCTCCCAGGGAGGCGCAGCTCCACAGGCACAGCTCCCGTGCGGACGCGCGGCCAGACACGCGGAGAGCGGGCACTTGGGCAGGATGTGCTGGGCCCTGGGCAGGCTCATGGCATCTCCATGGCGGGCTGGACTGGCAAAGCAGGGTTGCAGGCAGGCAGCAACACGGGGAGGCACAAGAGGCAACGGCTGGAGCAGGCAAGGGAGGTGAATGTTTTATAAAAATGTAATTGTTGATCTTAATTTGTAGAAAAATGCCTATCTAACAATTTCTAGCTCTGTTTAGGTAGCAGGAAATCATGGTATAAATCAGACGTTAATACATCTCATGGAAATCTCTGTGGAAGTCTATTCATGGTTCTGTAGATCACAAGAAAAATATTTCTATGTGTATTTACATCAGCTTTTTTAATTTCCTCTGGTGAATAAGTTCAGTTATTCACAAATACTGCTCCAGAAATATAACTATTTCCATTTTTTAGATTTTTATTTTATTCCATCTTGAAATTATGTAAATCTTACAGCCTCCAAATCCACTTTAAGTGTGCTAGTTTTGTGCTGGTAGATAATCTCATAGGCTTCAAAGCCTGTTCATGAAGATATCTATGAAATGCTTGTGATATTTGCAAACATTGATAACAATTTAAAACTATTTTAAAAAATGATAATTTTAAAATTAAAGTTTTATTTTAGAATTTTTTTCTTTTTCCACAGCTGGTTCTTTTTTTTTTTCATAAACATTGGAGTTGTTTCAAATAAGGCACTTTCTGTTTTGTTTTGTTTTGTTTTTTTTTTGTAGATACAGTTTCCTAGCAAATAGACATCGATCAGGAAAACTTCAGACACCTACACTTTATAGAAGTATTTCAAACTGTTTTGATTTCTTACTTCTCAATCTATTTTGCATGCTAGTTTGGTATCACACCAATAATGTTCTTAAAGTCAATACTGAATAATAAAGATTTCTCTTTCGCATAAATAATCAGTTTTCCAGCTTGATGTGGGATTTCAAACCTATTGCAACTAAAGCTTGATTGATGCACATGTAATCACAAGTCTTTTTGCCATAACCTTCTTACATCTGAAAATCAACTTTTACAAAAAGCATCTATTTATATGGTAATATAATCCTATGGCACACAAACCCCAACCCCTTTTATTTAATCTACATAATTATGCATCATTTAAAGGAAAAACTTGCAGTTGGCTTGAAGTTTGAGAGATAGGCTTATGAGTCTGAAATATTATCTTTTTTTTCCCACTGATATATAACTGGGTTCCTAATAGTTCTCATTCATGACAAAGCTTTGAAAAAATATAAATATTTGCTATTACAATAGCACAATTATTTTCAAATGGAATAAAAAGAGAGGGACTGGGATGTTCTTTACAACTAGCACTGCTGGTATAAATGTCTGTGAAGGAATGATCATGCTAACCTCTGGGTACAGATGTGTTAAAAAAACATTAACTGCAGAGATACATTAAATCTTTAATAAACAATAAAAATTGCACATTAACAATTTTAGGTTGTGGGAAATTTAAAATTAATTATTTAGGAACATTTGCATATTTGTTTACGTATATATAGCAGTCCTTACCTTAAGAAAGAGAAGCTCTTCGTGACCTTTCAGCAAATTTTACACAAACGAACCAACTCTGTCCTTTAAACAGGTTTTTTCTGATGAAATACTGCAGAATTATCTTAAACACATTAGTATTAGAGTACTTACTCCTGCCTTACTAAGTTTAGGTTGTGTGATATTTCTGCCTTATATATAAAGTGGAAAAAACTGGCAAACTGATCTTGAAGTTGTATGTGCTCCAATCACTTATCTTAGAGTTGGAAGCAAAAAATCAGTGTTTTGCTGGCTCTTTTGAATTAACACAATAACTTTTATTCAAAGTGGATTACTATTCACTTGGCAGAAAGAAAAAACACATACCTGCATACTGACAAAACAACAGACTATTTTTTGGGCCAAATTTCTGACATTAATTTCTTTCAAATGTTAACAATGAGAAATAAACAGCACATCACAATGAAGCTAAATGTATTGCCAATTTCTTTTTAATTAAAGGTTATAGAAACTGAATATAATTTTCTTTGAAAGGAGAAATTGGGTGGAATTAATACAGGCTTTGAAGAGAAGTCTGAAAGTCTGAAGTAAGACTTAACTGCAGCACATTCTGCATCTTTCAGGTAAGAACATTACCTAAGAGGAAAAAAACACCATCTGTTTGCAGCCAGAAACAATTTCTGACTGTAGATGTCATGAAAACTGGAAAAGTAAGTGAACATGTCCCTAAGGAGTATCATGTATCTCAAACAAATAATAAAATAGGATGCATGCACTTTGCTGAAGTACTAAGTATTGAGAATTTCTTTTGGAATCATTGAGAGATGTTGCTCTCAGAATTCCTGAAAATAAGATTGACTAAAGAACTAAGTAAAATTATGCTAAATTATCATACACAAATCCCAGTTTTATTTTATCCTGAAGCTTTTGTGTATTACTTGGCAGTGGTCAATGACGCACTTTGTTCCTGAATAATTATTTAAAATTATTATTATACAGTGACAAGGGACCGTATCAATAATCTATAAAAGTCAGTAGAAAAATAAGTCTGGTCTAGGAGGCAAACATCGAAACAGCATTTATTACACAAAGTGAGGAACTCACATAAAATCTTCAATTTAAAAGGCAAGGGAAAGTCTGCTTCATATAATAATAAAAAAAAAAAGTAAAGAAAGTAATCTATGTTTCCAATTTCTTTATTTTTTTTAAATTTCCTTTATTTTTTAAGCTGTGCACAACTGTGTTGAACATGTCCATCTAAATATGGAACATCTGTCATTAAAAAATATTTAAATTGAAATAAAGTATGAAACAAAATCTTTCGACATCTGATGTGTTGAAAAATAACTTCAACTTAACTTCTACTTTTCCATATTCATAATAAAAAAATTAAAGGATGGATATTTAAGTTTAATAACCCAAAACCACTTTCAGCAAGGTTTTGAACTTGACATGAAATTAATAGAAAAGTGGGAAATGACACAATTTGGTTATATTTTGGATAAAGGAATAAAATTACATAGAACACCTTTTTCCTGCCTGCAGCAGAGAAGAAAAGAAAATCTGTAGTTGCAGATCCAGATAGTTCAAGATACTGAACAGTAAACAGCAGCAATATAGTGAAACTGAAATTGGTGAAGTTTATAAAATATCCAGTATGGGCCGACCACCATCTTTTTGACTAATTCTGCTTTAAGGTATCTTGAGACCTTTGTGTCTTCATGTTTCTGCATGTGTAATAAATGCAAAATCCCAAGGTCAGAAAATAATATTACATCAATTTATCAAATTAAAATATGATAGAAATTTAAGAGTGCTGCCCAAAGAATATACAGTGAATACAGTTTTAGTAGTGTTTTCCATGAATTAGGAAGAAAAATTTTCTTTCTTTAAAATGTCCAATGCTCATTAAAATTTTACCTGGACTATAAAAGTGCTGTATGATATTAAGGTGCTACAATGTTTAACATATTCCTCCATTATCTCATATTTAGTATGGTAGAACAATGGAGGGAGAAAAGAGCATCTATTGAGCAGCATTTATAATTGAACATGGTTTCTTACAAATAATGGTCAACAGAAAAAAGAAACCTTATTATAAATGTTCAAGAAAATATGAGGGAAATGCATTATGTGTAAAGGAATGTGAAGACCTGTAGAGAACAAAAGATTAAGATTTGTCTGGAGATCTACAGGTGAACTTAGGTTTTTTAATTTGGAAATTCATCATTTCAATAGATAGGTCCTAAGTTTTTTAAATATGAGAAAAGAAATATTCTGGTGTTATTCTCAGTATGACTTAAGAATAAAATCTTAGGAACCCTACACAGTAAGAGGAAAGAAAAACCCCACAGCTTAAGATATCAAAGCAAAACTATTCTGGTGGACCAAAACCATGCTCATTCATTCATTCACGTCATTACATTTTGATGACTTCACATTTTCACACCATATTTTAGGCCATGATTATGGATTTTTCAAAACTTCTTTAACAATATTTTAGTTTTATTTCGCAGGAATGTAAGGACCACCACATATCCTGATGTCTGGAAAGATAAGATTATTCTTTTACTTGTGATGGCATTATAGAAAGTGGATTGATGTTTAAAAAAATTAAATAAAATATGGTGGGTATATTCCTTTAACCTGAAGCCAAATCATACACTCAGTGTTGATGTCATACAGGTGAGTCATGTTTTATAGGACTTATGATTCAAAAGTGAAATTGTGTTTTTACATTCTTATTTTAAACTGTGACATTCATGAATTAGAAATTTTTTTCTTTAGGGTGAGGAGAATACGAGAAAATAACTCTGGATTTTCTAGCAGAAAATATTGAAAAATATCCCTATGACTTAGAGCCATAAAAGCAAAGGAGCCATTTTTGAACCTTTTTCCAGTAACATTATTCATGCAGAGTATAAGACATTATGCTGTGATATAAAGCTCTACTTTACAGCCAAGACAGGTTTCTCAAATATAATTTTGCTTTCTTCATTTAGAAGAAATAAAACTTACTAAAAATCAATCTAAGTCTATTGTATCAAACACAAATGCTCAAATCATCATGATTTCTAGCTTAGAGACAAAAACATTTTATTCCAGCTGCCAGAATGGATTTTCAATCCCTACCGATCCTCTTCAGTATTGCCACTGAGGCAAATAAAGATGATTTTATTCAGCTGAAATCCTTGGGCTCCCTTTAAAGTACTAGAAAAGTATTAGCTGTAATATTTACCAGTAAAAAGGTAGTGAAGGAGAAATTAAAAAGAAGATTCTACTCATGCAGGTAAAGAAAATAGGGAAAAAAAAGAATGAAAAGGAGAAAAAAGGCAAGCTCAAATCACCTCTATCAAGGAAAAAATAGATTGCTTATGAAAGAAACAGTCAAAAAAATCTTTTGCACAGGCTTTCCTGAACAACAACATCTCCCTCATTCTTCAAGATTATGTTTGCTAAATCTGATAGTGAAAAATTGAATTATTCTATAATAAAAAGACCAGGTATTTTTTATCAAATGACCATAAAAACTGGTATCAACTTCTGTCTCTCTACCAGTCTTGCTATAATTTGCAGAAACACAGTAGCTTTTGTCAATAGATTACAGCATTCACACTTGCTTAACACATCCCAGCAAGTGTGATATGAAAGCCATCATGCTCAGGATGAATAGCTGCAGAGAATGCAGGGCAAGAAAAACCTGTTCCATGTTCTTAATATACCAAAATCACAAGAAATTCTTAGGTAACTCGACATATTCTATTAGTGTAATGTTGGGATACTATTGATAGATATATAGAGAGATAATAGCACTTGGGGACAAGGTACTTTCTTTAGATTTTCTGTACTGTAGTAAATTCTCTGAAGCTTTTCCAATTTTATCTCCACTAATGTCATGTATGCCATTAAACTAAAAAAACAAAACAAAAAANGGTGATGGATGGTTCTGTTTTAATTGCTAAAATTCTTGGAACAGACCAATTTTTAATGTCAGATCTTTAAAATGGGGCTCAGGGAGCCTGATTTTACCTACTTTCTAAGTATTTTAATAATTTCATTAATACTTTAATGACATTTTATGAGCAAATATATACATATGTGTCAGTATAACATTTTAAATGATAAACCAGGATTTAATGGTAATTTTTGCTAATTTTGAAAAATACTGAAGGAGGTCACAGTGTTTCAAGTTAACTATATATGTGATTGCAATGCTATGAATTCTGCCATGTAATATAAATATTCAAGCAATCACTCCAAGATATGTAAAGTTACAGTTATTAAGTGAACACACACTTACAAGGTTATAGCTATCAGTCTAATTATTTAATACTTCTGATAGCAACTGACAGCTATAAACATTAATTCTCAATTATCCTTGTTTACATGATGTGAGGATCTGGGCTCAAGTAAGCAAAATGTTTGATATGTGGTTTTCAGGCACTATGTATTGCCTAATGGACTTCTGGTATTTAAAACTCTTTGGAGTATTCCTCTGCTAAGTGCAACACTGGCCTTAAAAGGTCAGAAAGCAAATAAATTTGTAAAATTGCATGACTTCCCTCAAGTTGGTATTTTGTAGATGTACAAAATAAGTGACAGTGGGCAAGGAAGAAAATGGATATATTAAGCAATGTTTTCAAAAAATAATATTAAGTAGATTTTTCCTACACTATCTTTCCTTTGTTCTCTGTTAGCTACTTTGATTTCATATAGTTTAAATAGCTTCTAAGTATTGGTTTGTTAAAAGTTATGTTAATTAATCTTTTACCATAACCACCATATATAGAATTAACGCTATCAATGCCGCGTTACTGTAAATGTTTCCCCATTGATATGATATATGATATTACGTTACATTATGGCAATTTCAGATATTTATTATATTTTACTGAGCATTTTTACTTTTAACAGACATATTATTGGGATTGCATAACATCTGGTGATATAGAATAATGCAACTAGAATTCCACCACAATGACGGTATTTTTCACTAAACACATCACCACCCAGTTAGAATTCTAGTAGCACTTACAGTAAAACTCCTTTAAAAAGGACAATCATACAAAACTACTACCCTACTTTATTTTACCGCATTTGTAAGACCACATGCTGCTTTCAGACAAAGTATGAGCATCTCCCAACAACCGTGTGCACTGATGAATGAACAGTATTTTAAATTGATGTGACACTGCTAAACTAGCAGGCATTTCTATGGCCAAAGACTTTTTCCCAGCCCTTGAGGAGAATCCAGCATCTTTATGAGAATACTTAAACAATGAGCCAAGAACTTGGTGTTCTAGACAAAAATGCTTCTTCAGATAGATTATATGTTAATTAGCCAGACAGAAAAAAACACCGACCTGTATCTCTGTGGCTGTTGCACAATAAGAATGTTATAGGAATGTGCCCAACCACAGAGGATGGAAAATCATTTTGTGGAAATAGTATTAGGACCTGTCATTGTATTTCTTTTCACTTATAGCTGCAGTGAAAAAGTTTTGTGGAGGTGTTGTTTGTGATTCCTTTTTGCAATTTTGTGCATATGTAAAATTTGTTTAATGCAAACTGTGACAAAGCAATGATATTTTCTGTGTTTGATATTCAATTTCTTTATTTGATATTGGTTTTAGAAAACCTGAAATCTTAGCTAGATTTCTCTGAAAATTTCCTTGAGCTTGCTCTTTTGATGCCATGAAATGTAGCATTCAGTCAAGATGGAAATTGTGTGATACTTAGTCTACCTCACTAGAAAATAAATATGCAAAATTTAAGGGCATTTTAATTCTTTCTAAAACCAATGGAAAATACAGAGCATATACAACATTCTCCCTAGTCCGAGAATGACTATAAGAATAAAAATGAGGACTTCATTGTGCTTTGTGTCAGATGAGGCTTTTGTTTAGATAGAATCAAAGTCCATATATACAACTAGACTTTACACTGAATAAAAATATGTAGATATAAGAACTAAATAAACTTCAAGTAACATTTCTAAAAAATAATGCAGTAGACAAGGAGAATTTCAGTTTGTTTATCAGTAGGTGTTATTTTAGATTGTGCGGTCTGATTTAACAAAATTGACTTACAGAGAAACATCAGGTATGGAAGAGGAAAATGTAAAAATGCATATGAAAAATGACTTATTCAACTCTAAAATTAAAAAATGAAAAAGCCAACTAATTTAAGAATTCAAAAAATATAAACCGATATTTATGCAAAGAACACTTTTTGAGTGTTCATCAAAAATCAGCTATAGAAAGAAAATATTAAAACATCTGAGCATGCAGGATGAGAAATACTGAAAGAAATAATCTACCACTTGAGCACCATGTAAATATCAAATCTTCAATTAAAAAACCAAACAAATCTTGGTCTATGGCAACTCTGCAATATCAACAATTAAATTTAAAAAACACATTAAATTAAAACACATGCATAAATTCCATTGCCCTCAACTAGGTACAAGAATAAAACTCCACAAGAAGAAGGACGGAAAGTAAGGAACTGAATGAAAAAAAACCAAATTGTGCTGTTGATTCTATGAAACATTTGATGTTAATATCGTGCACCAGAGCATGTTCTAGAATAATGGATATATTTATTTTGCCTTAGTCACTGGGGCAATTATCCAATTTTATGAAGTCAAGTTTATTTAAAATCTACAAATAGATTTTATGGAAGACTCACATGGAAGACTATTGTGACTTTTTTTTTTTTTTGGACATGGCTAACAGAGTTTTTTCCTATTTAAAATCCATTTTTTATTCCAGTTTGAGAATACTGAAATAATCTTTTATGTATAAGTATAGATGATTTTTTTTATTAGTCTAGAATATTCTGTGAGGGTATTACCCAAATATGACCTGTCTGGTAATAGGAGTAAATTTTCTTCTAAACATATTATGCAAATTTTCCATTTCATAGATTTTATAATTTCTAAAATTGCACACTGTTCATTGTTGCAGATAAGATGCTAAAGCGTTTCACTGGAATGACTACCTTTCTTTTGTGACTTGATATGTAAAAAAAAAAAAAGCTGGCTTTAAANCCAACAAAATCTGTCATTGGATGCATTGGTTGTTTAGGGACATTTATTCTTCCCAGTATCAGGTTTTCTTCTGGTAGGGTAGAGATCTGACTAAGTAACTTGATGGATGTAATGAAAACACAACATCTACAAGTGATTAAATGAAATGTTATTTCATGTAAGTAAAGGATTAGAAAGCTGATTTCTCTTTTATAAAAGGTTATGTTAAAGGTTATTCTATTTCTTCAAAAGTCATTCTGAATTCTGCTTGAGTTACTCTTAATACTCTGTGCTGCACATGATCTTAACCTTAAGATTTCCATTACTTTCCACATTCTAGTGTAGCAAGTTCTCCATAAACAAAGGTCAAATTCCTCTCATTTATTGTGGTATAATTCTGGGAAAATAATGTTGAAATCAGTGAAATTACTTTCTAAACCAAGCTTTTAGACAGGCTATGAGGATAATTAGAATTAATTTGCATCTAGACAGTGTTTCATAATATTTCATATCTTTGTATCTGCTTTATTGTCTAAATCAATTTTGCTGGCATTTCGTCTCAGGCATCTAATTATTTATTTTTAGACCATTGTCTTCATTGTAGAATATGACATGACCATGTGCCTTCCCCAAAAATGAAAATTTAAAAAATATCCTATCCTGTTCTATGCCCAAAACTTGAAGAAGCTGCAGTTTTCTGTAACTGATCTAATTGGATTGTACTAATTGGATCAATAAGGCTTGAAGGGTTCACATATTAGACTTATGCATTTATGTTAAATTTTCTGTTGTTATTTGTCTTCAGTTAAGGGCAACTACTGCTCTTAAAGCTCACAACAACACTATCTTGTGAAAAAAACCCATTTGTAAACAGGGATACTAAACCCTGGTAGTGCTACAGCAGCAATTGCAACGGCAGCAACTGCAAACGTCTGAATTTTGTGTACCCCTTTTGATTTAATAGTATAATGTAATTCAGAGCTGTGTATACAATTAAATGCCACATATGCAGAGAACCTGTAATATGTTGATCTCGGAGGAAAATCATTATGTGATAAAAAGGTAAATAAATATAGAAGATGACACAGAGTATGCTGGTTAAATACGTAGTTTGGAAACTGATACTTCAGGGACTGAAGCAATCCATAACAGCATTTAATCAACAAAGGGATTATTTCATTAATTTTATTGTCTCCTACTCTTTTTCTAATTCCTTCCATCTAATTTTTCTTTGCTCTTTCTTCTTATGTATAAGCATTAACTTGGTCTTAAAAAGATACTTTGAGAAACTGAATTTATTTTCATTTAATTTAACCAAAGAAAGCTAGTTTTGTTGTTTTGAAATCAATATGTAATACCTTTAGGGAGATATTTGCATTCCAGGTTGAAAATAAAGTGGTGGATTTTTTTGCATTATCAGTCCTTTTCTTCTCATGGTGCTGAAGATTGACTCCAGAGAATCTGCTAGTTCTTATTGTTTAGCTCTTTCACCACACTCAAAGATCTCCAAAGATGACACTTATTGCTTCAAATGTGCACAACACCTTTGCACAGATGAAATAAGCTTGCAGGCAATAAGAACAAATTTACTGTAGCAGTGAAGTTTCCCTGAAATTACTATGAAACCATGTTTTCATTTTTTAATAGACAGTATCTTTCTTATGAAAAAGGCCAATATACAAAAAAACCCTGTTGGTAAACATATTGACAGTTTCTTAATTTATTTTTGAAGAAAATAAAATTATAGAGAAAGGGTGGAACAAAATGCTGCACACAATACATACAGAGCACGTGAGGATGAAAATATAACTTAAATTACTATAAATAGACTATTACAAAATTTATGTATTGAGAAGAATTCATTGTGTCAGATATTTTGTCAGGAACCTTGCATATTTAAAGACAATAATCCTGTTTGCTGATTTGTTTATTTATTTATAAGCCATTTCAATGTGAAATGCACTGCTGGACAAAGAATTTTAATGCACAATGGATATAACACCAGGCTTTTACACAGCATTATTTGCATACTTTATTTCCATTCTTTTTACGAACAGTATGCTATTGCATTTGTACGGAAGTGTAAGTTCATACATATTTAAACCAAATTCTCTTGGCAGGCTAATATAGAAGTGTCATTAATCTTATAAATTTCAGCAAGCAAATGACTTGTTTCTCACCTAACAATAGCCATTAACATGGCATCAGCACAAAATGTGTTTTACCTTGAATGCTGCTGTAAAGCTATCATCTCAATCTTCTGAACTGGTACAGAATCCTGAAGATTGATGGAGAGAAATACTAGGAAAAAATTAAGAGGACAGTAGAAGACATTCTGAGTGAACACTGCTCCTGTTTTGCTCGAATAGTGTGTTTGAACTCATGAATTCACTTAAATACTGACTCTCCTAGACAGGCATTTTGTGAGTGGCCAGAAGAAAAATGACTAAGGTATTGTTCGAGCAACATCTTTTGAAAGCCCTTATTTCTATCTAGATGGTAAGCACAAATTTAAGATAGCTCAATTAAAAAGAAAAAGCTCTCGACCTAAGACTTCAATGCCTCCATTGTTACTTACCCCCATCATCACTTAGGTCTGGTGCATCATACAGTCCAGTACTTCTCTGTCTGACTAGACAACACGTTATCATGTGATATTGTCTGAGTGGCTTATCAGCAGTGAACAGATCTACTAACCTGGATTGATTCCAGTGCATCTCATCTTTGTGGGTCTCTTGGTGATACTGGAAGGAGATTTAGAAAATAGAGACGCTTTGTCCTGCAGAAGTATTCAGAGGAAGTCTTCTATGTAAGGCAGAAATTCTTCAGGAACTTTTTTGTGAATAGGCTGTTAATGAGATACTGCTAGAAAATATTTTTTTGTATACAATCTTTTTTGCTAGGTAAACAAATGTTCTCTTTCAGCTACCTCAAGGAAGCAGCACCATCACCTGTGACTGAATTATACAAAAGTATAAAACTAAATTTTTAAGCTTTAACACTCAAGAGCAGATTTTTAAAAGACTCTCAAAGTAAGTAGAACCACTTGTGTAGCTAAGGCTTCTAAATTCCAGGATCAGGTAGGGTTTATTCTCAGCATCCTGTTACATTGTGGATTTTCCTGCTTGTAGTGTATGTGCTGTGCATCAGTTCTGCAACATAACTAAATTTACCTGTGGCTTCCAGAAAGCCTTAGACAGCTTCAGGTTTGTGACTGCAACATCATGCCTAGATGCTAATTCCAGCATTCACTAAGTAATGCTTTGAAGACTCTCAATACCATTACTGGATACAGCTACTTGTATGTGAGGCCAGAGAGCAGTGTTGGCTTTTTTGGAGTTGTAGTTCAGTATGTCCTCATTTTCCTTATGACATTGATTATTCCTTTCTTTTTTCCCTAATGGCAACTTAAATCTGAACAAATAGATGTGTGCCACTATCTCCCTCTGAACTAATTTTTTTTTCATGACCTTTAATCTTTCTTCACTTACTCTTTGAAAGTCTTTAGTTAATCTGAAACATTAGAACTGGATACTTAACATTCCTTTTAACAAGATGTTCAATGTAAGCACACAGAGACACACTTCTGTCCACTTATGACTGCTTTGTAAGTTTATAAGGATGTTTATAAGTGTTTTAGAAACATTCTACTCCAATGCTGTTGAAGATACTGTAGTTCTATGTGGTACTATGGGCACAGGTTAAATGAACTAAAAATTTCTTTTCTCTCATCTCTGACTCATAAGATTGAAAGAAATGGAAACTGTAAAGCTTCTGAAAGATTAGGGGGGAAAAAAGAGAAAATAATCAATCTACTTCATAAAGTTCCACACTGTTTTGTGGAAATCACTGTTGACATTGCTGCAGATCTTCCTCTGCCCCTGCCCTGCTATATCACTCACTTGCACAATTGGTCCTTTTCAGTGTTTTACCAGCTCTAGAGGTATACCAGGTTTTGGTTGAAAAGCAGAGTTGTTCTGCTCTTGCTATTTATATATCCTATTTGTGGTAGCAGCTCTCTGGTCACGGGGAGAAACAGACAACTTTCCCAGGCATCATTCCGGGAAAGGAGGTGAGCAGCTCAGAGAAAAGAATTATAAGAAATTCTCATCTTAACTTGCTACACCTGGTGTTGTGAACAAACAGAATGTGTTACGGAGGTATGTTTACCAAAAGGATAGTATTTTGATTAGCCAAGGGTGATGGTGTTTTAATTAATGGACCAATCAAGTCCACCTGTAGTGAACTGGAGTATAAAAACAATGGGTTTCTCAATACAGTGAATTAGCCTTCTATGAATGTATTGAGAGTCTGGTCCTGGCCTGTTGTGCTGACACATATTTGCGGCTCTTCTGGGTTCTGGCCCGTAGGTGAGTGTCCGAACGCCAGCTAGCTCCAGTCACCCGAGGCCAGAGAGGAGCCACGAGTGTGGGCTTGGCAGGAAGCAAGGCAAGCTCCCCTGCTCAAGCTGATCGCTGCAGCGAGGGTACACAGCAACAGACAACCCAGCTGCTACTAGATCCAGACAAGAAGCAAGAGAGGGACTCTGGTTTGCTGTTCTGAAAAAGTTTTATTCTAAGAACAAGGAAGCCCAACAGAGGGTAGCAGGGACCAGAGTTAGTCGGGGGTGGGCTGTGCAGCAACTTATATAGGGAAGGGGTGGAGAGAGGTGGTTCTCTCTCAGACCAATAGGGGTACAGTGCGAGGGGATTACATCAGGGTTTCTGTCCTATAGGGATACACCTGGGGAGGGGAAAACTCTTCAAAACCAATCAGTATACAGGGTAAGGGTGATGGGCACAGAACATTCTGGAAAGAACTGGGAGGGGTAACTTGATGGACAATGGGGTGATGAACTGTATAAGGTAAGAGAGGGGAGGGGATAGAAGATTGACACCAAACAACAAGACCGAGTGGTGGGAAAATTGGGAGAAAAACAACTTGGGACATACTATTCTGAGGGGAGAACATAGGGGGGAACAAGGAGGATACCAACAGAGAATTAGCTCTAATAAATAACATTTAACTAATACAATTAATACTAAATGCACTGCCACACATATTTATATAGTAAACTTATCCTATTTACATAAATGTACTGGTTTTGACTGTTAACTCAAAAGTTTAGATGTATTGAAGGGCATTTCTACCTTAAAGCCACATCTTGGAACTTGTTTAATCACTTCTAGTGATTTAACTATGAGTTGATGCTTAACATTCCAATGAATCTTATAAATCTAGTTGGTTATGGCCAGCCAGTGTTAATTTGGAACTAGTGTACTGTTAAAAAAGGTATTAGAATCTGCTAAAACAGTAAGCTCGGGAGAGTTACTTGTTCTCATAAAATAGTACTTTACTTTTGCATACAAATTGAATTGTGTTTTGTTTTAAAAGTACAGACAACTTACTTACCCTGAGGATATGTTTTATTATCATGTGAAATATGGAATGCTATTTTGCTTCAGGACATAAAAGCAATTTTCCTCTGAATCCCTCCAGAAGCTACTGCATCAGCTTACCTAGTTATCTAACATCTGTGAGGACTGTCTTTCAGTAAGCGTTCTTCAGTGTTATTAATTTGTACAAGACTTGTACAAACAAAATATTTTTTTAAAAAGGTGATTTTTGTATTTCTTCTAAAGTTAAATAAGACTAAATTTTAGTTGTTATGAGCAGATCTTACCTTACCATATTTAAAGTTTTAACATCTTGTGGTGGGCTAGCTGTGGGAAAAACCACAGGGGAGAAAATAGGAAGAACAGGAAACAAGCTTATGCATCAAAGTAAGACCAAATTGCTTACCAATTACCATTATCAGCAAGACAGCCTTTAATAGGGAAAAATTAACTAATTGCCAGTAAAAATAAAAATGTAATTATTATTCAGGTAGAGGGAAAAAAAAGAGAAAACATTAAAGCAACATCACTAGTACCCTTTTTTCCAGGCTTAATTTCACTCCCAACTCCTCTGCCTGCATGCCCCGTCCTCATCCTATCCCTGCAGCATCACTGGGAGAGGGAGCTGCAGCCAGTCCCTATTAGTTTATCTCCAGCACTACTTTTTCCTCACACATTTCCCTTGATCCAACATGAATGCTTCAGAGGCTTCAGGGAGCAGTTTCTCTGATGCCATGGACCTCCTCCTCTTCCTTGTAACATTGGTTTTCCCTCTGTTTCTGCTCTTTCTTAAACTCACTTTCCTAGAGGCAGCACCACCTTGGTTGAGGGGCTCAGCCATGCCCTGTTGTCCCCCCAGTATCTGGCTGGAGCTGACCATGTGCAGCACGGGGCAGCCCTAGCTTCTCCTCACAGAGGCTGCCCCACAGCCCCCACTGCAAGGACTGGGGCACCTGCACTGTAATTTAAAAATAAAATGGATGACAGTAGAAGCTGTACAGAAATAAAAATGTCTTTCGCCATAATGCTTTCCAGCCTTTAAGCTTCTTTTTTCCTAAATGTTTGCTGTCTGCTGTGAAAAGTCCTTCAAATACTTGAAAGGATCCCCAAAAAATCTTTTCTGATCTCCCAAGTTTCTATCAGTTTCAAAGTCCATGTGGACTGTAACCAATCAGAGCTCGTTGCCTAATGGTGTTAATGGCAATTCATTTCTACTTTTAATTAAACACAGATGTAGATCTAAAATTTAAGAAAATAGGAAAAGCTGTATTCCCATGCCAAGCTCATAATTTCCTTTTTCTGCCACACTGCAGGGTCATTGACAGTACCCCAGAGTCCACCACAGATGCACATTAATTACCCGTTCTCTAATTACTAGGGTATCGGCATAACTGTTCAACCGTTCATTAAACTTTCTTCTTTCAAAGCTCCAGAGACATGTGCAAGAAGCTCACAACTTGGCAATTTTAATTGAACCCTATTAACTTGTAAAATTGTACAAAAAACTCTAGTTATCAATAAAGGATCTTTTTTCATTTTGTCCACAACACACAAATAATCATTTTTGATGCAATCTATTTCGACATTTAACAATACAGCTCTTCACAGTGTTAATTATTGGGAATATATCAACAGGATTAGGGAAGAGTCCAGGCTGTTAAATTACCAGTTGAATTCCCCATTGAAGACATGCATGGAGGCAGTTAGCTAAATAAGCAAATCTAAATAGGATGATTATCTAAAAAGTTAGAATATTAACAAGAGGAGGCCTGTGAAAATTAATAGAGATGCTAATAAGCTAAAAACACATTAAACTGTTCTGTGATATGTATAATTCCAGGATAGAAAATGAATGTTACTATCTTAGAACATTTTTCCCAACATCATTCATTATTTGACTGAAGGAAGGGTTATGACATGAATGAATGTCACAAAAAATGATGTCGTGCTTTTTGATGTCAGGATTTTTCTTGTGTCTGCCACACCTTTGATTTTTAAGGTTTATTTGTTTTAAAAATGTCACAGTAACCATCTCCTGTTTTTAAGATGCCTGTGAATGTCATGAGGATTCTCATCTGCTCTGATTTTGCCTTCACATTGCAGCTCCAAAGTGTATCTTTTCTTCTACCGTATTGGTATAGGAACCATTACTATACATTAATACAGTTACTATACATTAATACTTGATAAATATGAGTTAATTTTTTGTGGTTTGCAATCTACATGTTGTTTTCCAGGAGTCAGAATCCATTGGTGGATTCTTGGTATTCCTTTGCAAATTCCCTGTCTTACTTTAAGTAATCACATCTTTTCAAAGCCCTTCTCAATATATTCAGCAGGATTAATTATCTGCCTAAGCAACTTTTTGGAAGAGAAACAATTAAGATGTGGTGTTATTATTACAGATATATCCAATAATTCACAAAAATTTCCAGTTACTCCTATTTGCTATGTTATCTATACCAGAGTAGTCAGTGAATATTTTCTTGTACTTAGCTGATCTATTAGTATATTTTTAAAGTTCTCTACAATTCCACACAAAGAAAATTTAGGATAAGTACTCTTGATTCACACAATAAAGGTAAATAGTTTGATATACATGTATGTCTTTAAAGTTATAGTAAAATTAACTGTTGAATACTTGTCATTAAAATAGATACTACATTTTTGTCAGATTAGTGTAAGTGGTTGGCTAGAACTTACTTTTGTAATAAGTATAATGCTAAGCCATAGTAAAAACTACCCTTTACAACAAGTATTAAGGCCAGTTTGCCATAAATGAACAGTTTTTGCAGTCTGTAAAAATTAGCTCTATATAGAAATCCTTATCAAATATGTGAATTACCATTTTAAAAATATGTAGAAAATATAAAGGGAGGTTTTTCTCCTTGCAGTTTATTTCAGGATACTGGACCACCATGTTGTATCAAATGAGATTCAGCTGAACAGTTGCTTTGTGCTAATCAATAAACAGATTAACTCCATACAGATGATTCTGCTTAAATAAGCATGTGACGCTTACTGCAATTAATCAGGAAAAAAGAGAAGACAACATTTGTTGATTGATCCTGTCTAAATTCATCCAGAGAGCCTCAGATATCTTTTGCACTTTGAAACAGTAAAAGAAATGTGCCAGGAAATTGCTCAATCTTCAATCTGGTCTGTAACATTGACTATTTCTTGATTCAGTTTTGTTTTTTTTTTCTTTTTCCCTGATCAGTTAAATCACGATTACACTTGATTACAGATTACACTTAAGTGTAATCATGCTGCCTTTATTAAACATGTCCCTGATTTGGTTACTTGAGTACTAAGATAACTACAAATCTTTCCCGTCAGAATGAATTTCTGTCACCCCTCATGGTAAACAAAAGTAAAAAAATCAGGAAATTAATGACACATACTTAATGCCTTAAGTGGGATGGTGGATCACTGAGAGAACACAAGCAGAAGGGAAAAAAATCTTAGTAACAGTGAAAATGCTGAGATAACAAAAAATAGCAAATAAAATTACATGTATTGCCAGGCACAGATACAAAAATGGTGACTAAGTCCATTAGAGCATGGTGTTCATAACAGCAAGGTTTTAGGTTTGATCCCCATATGGGCTATTCGCTTAAGAGCTGGAACTGATGATCCTTTTGGGTCCCTTCCAACTCAGAATGTTCTGTGATTTACTCTCCAAACTCCAGGCACTATTTGAGAGGTTCCGTGGAAGATAACTGCATAGCCAGCAGAGGTGTAGAACGGATTTTGGGTTCTCTGCTGTCTTTTGGGCTAGGCTCAATCCACCCAAGGCCATGACAAAGCCAGCTGCTTGCTCAGCCCGCGTCCCTGCAGCACCTCCGGAGCGGGGCTGGTCCTGCCCATGTCTCCCCACAGGGCCTGCTTGCCAGGGTGGCCCTGAGGCACAGCACTCATCAAAGAACGCATCCCTTGCAGGGAAAATATGGAGTCTACGTTCCATGAGAGACAACCTAAAATGAATGTTAAGTTTTTCCACCGGTAATTTGAAGTATAAAATTAAAATAAGTTTTATAACCTGGAACCTCATTTCTTTGTGTAGTCTACCTATGTGATAGGCAGTGTCTTAATTCTGTTTTAATAGAAGTGCCACTGAGCACAGCAAATTTGAAAGATGTTTTATCGGGAAATTAGGAGGGAACAGAGGGATGGCAAGAAGGAAGCAAAGAACTTATTTAATATCTTATATTTCCAATTAATGATGCAGAGGACTATGTCATACCATGATACTTGTTTTGATGTGAAAATCATTTTAATGGGATATTTAGATGAGCTATTCTTTATTATCCTTATTCAATTATATCTGTATATATCACTACATATTAACATCCTGGTCAAGGACTTCATTTACATTTAATTAGTTTCTCTGTAAAATGATTTCTGCTTTTGAAATTATGTATTTGTACATTACAGAACAATCAAATTATCAGCCTCACTGCCAAAGATCAATTTGGAACTCTGAAAAGTGTGATGAAGTATGTTTTCCATCATTAAAATTACCTGCAAATTCTTCAGCACTGTCAAAATGCCTATGGCTGTTATTTAATTTGTTTATGACTAGCAGGAGTAAATAAGATTGTGTAATAAAATGGAATTTTCAAGAAAGTTTATCTTTCCATGAGTGGAGTGCTCACTAGAAGTCAAAGAAATCACCAGAATAAATGGTCTATATATTATAGGTCTTTGCTTCCTTAAAATGCGTAGTCTTAAGACAGGCATAAAAATGTTACATGGATTCTAATTAAACCTGAGTGATTCAAACATCAGTGAAATTTACAATTAGTGCACTGGCATGTGAAACAGAATATTATGAGAAAGGAAAGTCTAAGCTTAATTCTGTTTCCTGATTCTTTATTCTCATGAGAACAGTCTTGAAGATGGCAATCTGAGAATGACACAGTAAAATAAGCAAGTGATTCCTGTGCATGAGGGAACACAAATGCCTAAGCAGAACTCAGTGAAATTCTACAATGACTATTTTCACACACCTAATTATGTCCAAAGGGCTAAGAAGTAATTTTTAACTATTAAAAATATTACCATAGTGTCCTCTTCTGTCTGTGGGACAATACAAGAAGTTCTCTGTTCCACACAATTTTGTGAATTTTTTAGAGAGCTAGAATGCAAAAAGGTGATATTAGAAATCTGTTGCCAATACAGCCCTATAAGGTTAAATACATCTTCCTACTCAAGGGAACAGTTAATGTTGCTTTTAATAGGCATCTCCTGAGTTTCTGCGCTCTTAGTGCAAAACATGAAAACTTAATAACTAGCAAGTTTATACTAATTGTAAAATGAAGTAAACACAAACCTCACATTTCCTTGGAAAAGAAAAAATTTAAAAGAGAAAAACCCTTGCCACTGCCTTTTTTTCCTGGACAATGGCTGTTGCTTATAGTTGTGCAAATTTGAATTTTGGAGTATTAGCATATACAGGGCAAACCACTATTAAGCCTGAGATATTACTATGACAGCAACTTATAAAATTTATAGTTACTCATGGTTTTGAGGCCTCGAAATATGTTATTATCTTGGTTTGGAAAGACAGGTGTCTGAGCCTCCCCTGAAATGGAAAAAATGTAAACCCCCTCCCTCCGAATTGTTAGAAATTTGAAATTAAGGGGGGCTCTCAGGCAAAAATATGGGAGCAGAAATAACAGTTCTTTATTAGGGAGGAAAATAAAAAGATAAAATAAACAATGCAGTNTCCAGTGGAGGAAAAAGCTGTGCTGGTGTGCCAGAGTCTTGAGATTATATGCAGGTAGGAATGCATGGCTCCTTCCTCTGGGTGGGGCAATCTCACAATGGGATGCTGTAGTTCTTATCAGCCATGCTGTGACATTCAATGGCCCATTATCAGCAGATGTCTCCCTGGAGGGAGGATTGATTGTGGGAGAGATAAGGAAAAACTGCTCACTTAAAAAGAGACAACTGCTATACAGATGGCAAATAGAATATATCTTGCTTTTCAATCTGGGACAGTTATGTTTGTGTTCCTATTTGATTAAGAAAAAAAGAAAATCACTAAGCTTTAGTCCTGTTTTGGGCTTGTATAGTGGGAGATCGTGAATGTCATGAATTGACCCTGAGCAGCAGTTAAGCACTCGGCCACTTGCTCACTCCCCACTTTACTCCCACTAGAAGCATAGAGAACAGGAAAAACAAAAGTGTGAAATCTGTGGGTTCAGGTAAAGACAGCTTAATAAGTGTAGGAGAGAGGAAAAACACAAGTAATGCAAAGACAGTCACATGCCACCTCCCACAATCAGACCAATGCTCAGCTAATCTCCAGACAGCAGCAACCTTGAAAGCCAAAAAGTCCTCATCTTCTTCCTCTGTCCCCAGTTTTTAATGTTGAGCAGGATGTTACATGGCACAGAATATCCTTTTAACTAGTTGGAGTCAGCTGTGCCAGCTATGTTGCCTCCCAGTTTCTTGTCCTCTCTCAGTATTCTTGCTGCAAGTCAGGGAGGTTGGGGAAAAGAGAAAGCATGATGCTGGTGCAACTATTGTTCAGCCATAGTGTTATCACCTGTGGGTTAACCACAAATCCAAAATACAACACCTTTTGGACAGCTATGAAGTGGTACCCAGCCAAATCCCTTATAATGATTTCGGTGTTTTAAATCAGCTGCTGCTGTCAACAAATGTGAAGTCTGAAAAATAAACCTTAATAAACACAAGCTACTCATCTGAAGATTTTTCTTGGGCTAGTCCAACTGCTTTATCAAAGAATAATAAAGTAATACAGACTGGGGATCTTTACAATGCATGTTCCAACTTCCAGAGGAGAATTCCAATTCTAACAGAAAGATTTACTGTCATTTTGCCAAAAACAAAACAAAAACAACAACAACAAAATAAAAAAACCCACCACAAAACCCCCAAACAAACAAACAAACAAACAAAATTATCCAGTTTGTCCTGGCATTAGCACCTCTTGAAAGTAACACCTCAGTGAAAATACGTGGCCTTCCTTCCACTGGTCTTTGGCTATCCCAGTAGAGAATGATATAAACTGTGCAAGCTCAGTCAAAGAGAAGTATCAAGCTTGTAAAATTCAGTGTATTTTTGGAAAGAAGGTACATTTCAGGATCTTTTCCTGATAGTCAGTTATGTACTAAGTAGAATTTCCTATTAGCAGAAATAAAATGAGTGGTTAGTTTTCAAGTCAGTATTTTAATTATGTTTGCATTAAATCAGGCTAGAAGGTGTTTAAACAGCCTCTGTCAAAAGTTCTTTTAAGTAAATAGTTTTGAGCCAGGTGGCTGTTGACCACAGTAAGACAAAAATGCCAAATATAAGAACAAAGTCTATTTTGAAATAAATTTCAGTTTGGTGAAGAGAGTTTACACTTGTGTGAACTTCATGAGAGTTGAATTAGTTGCTAGCAGTTTGTAGGTGGGAGAAGGAAATGTGCAAAATTTTGTTTTTCTGCATTTCTATACTTCTACTAAACTGACACCTCAGTGGGGACTGAATGTCTTTGTCTCATTTAAAAACAAAAGCTTAACTCTGAGAGACAGCTCCTGGCTCCATTGAGATCAGATGTTTGGGAGTCAGGAGCTCAGTATATGCCCACAAACTTTAGACTGCTGATAGGAAAATGTGCCTCAGATTCTTTTATTTCTGTGAAGAAATTATTTACTCTCAGGATATCTGTACCAATAACCAACCACTTACAGTGATGCTGGGATTCTTCTCTTGTATTTAGGATTTCTTTCAGTGTAGCTGAACTGAATGGAGGGTATGAGGAAGAAAATAACTGATTTTACAAGATTTATCTTTAAATTGATATACACTGGTGGTCATATATATAGGTCATGTATGTCTTGGGACAGGTAGCATGGCCCCACTTGTTTATTTTCTTTGCCTTTTTGGTGGCTCGTCAGATATTTGGAATAGGAATAATTTTCTGTAACATTTTACTCCTCAATGTAAATGATGCCATCAAAATGGAATAAAAATACTTTTTTTGTTAAAAATTTATAGATTTTAATGCAAGAAGGTAATATATTTAATAGCCTGAATTTCTGGGGAAAAAACCAAACCAAACCAAAACAAAAAGCCATAACAACAAAACAGGATTTTGTCCATAATCTCGAGTAGCAAGTTTCTAACTTCTGTTTGAGCTTTATATGTCTTTCAGAAATATATTTGGAATTAATTTGAAGGCTTCTGAGTGATAGAAAATAGAGCATATCACTTACTAGAAGGTTTCTCATGGATAATTATCTTTACTATAAAAAATCATGCCTTATTTATGCTGAAACTTCATCCAATTTCAGCTGCAGTCACTGGATATTGTTATGCCTTTGTTTAGTAGATTAAAAACCCTTGCCTTTGAAAAGTTAAGTAAATAGAGCTTTTTGAATCTCAAAGTGCAGACTTCGAAACAGCCTTATGAGGTTTGTCTGAACATTTTCCAATTTTTTTGAAAACTTTTTGGAGGGTTAGGCAGTCTAATAAGCTTTCCAGTGTTGTATTCAGAAGAAATATTATCTTCATATTTCTCATATACATGCATACTGCAAAATATGTCTTCTGATGGGATTTTGGATTTTTGTTAATTTTCATGTGGCTGATGTTTAGGCTGTGGGTTTGAGTGTTAAGATGCAGAGTGTTTCAACAACAGTTTGAATTTGAATTACAATAAACTGAGACACTAATAAGAAAGTCAAAGTTAACTTGGGCAACCTAAGCAAATTCTGGTTAATTAAATATCTGCAAACCTATTAGCTCTAGTTTTCTTCTCATCTAGGTCAGGGTCATCATAGTTTCTAAGAGCACAGAGCTCTGGATTTTACCACATAAAATGCGTATTTTTTCTTCTAGTGCAGACAGATCTTCTAGAATTTATTTCAATCAGTAATGGCACAGTAATTATATACACTTCCTTATATACATTAGCTGCACTAGTCTGCAGGGTGAAGGGGTGGGCAGAAGGTGGGAAATAGTCTTCCAATAGTTCATTTGGTCACCCAAATAAAGGTAGAACAACCTATTTGCAGAGGGAAAATAACATTTTCCCTGCTCTGAACGTTAACAACATAGGAAAATCTCTCTCCTTTGTAATAGAACATTGAGTATAACAGATGGTTGTCTCTGTCTGCTTACTGTTTCTCATTTGAATCCTCAACAGCCAGCAGAATAGGCAGCTTGCTGGGCCAGTGGCTGAATCTTCTAGGTCAGCCAAATGAGGTGTGTTTGCATTCTTAGCTATTTTCTGTTTTGGTTTTTGTTTGATTGTTTGTTTGGTTTTGGTGGGCTTTTGTTTTGTTTTTGATTTGTTGTTTTGTTTTTTTTTTAATATTATTATTTGCTTGTAATCAAGTAATTTTCTTCACCTACTTTCAATGATTTATGCTTCTTTAATATGATGCCTCCATACCAGCCAAATAACTTATAAACATGGTACAGCCAAGCGCGAAGAGAAGTGAATTGAAGCTGCAGTGCATACTTTTGGGAACTGGGAAATAGCATAGAAGAGACAGATGCAGGCAGATGGCCAGCCAGTTTGCTGTCCAGGAGAGTGCTGCACAATTCCAGCTGGGAGTTTCTGCTTTGAGCAGATAGGACCCAACACATGGAGTATGAGGTCTCTCTGAATGTTCATTTTCATTTAAAAGAATACCCTTCAACTGGGGGTTGCATGGCTTTGAATAGCCTTTTTACAATTTCTTTGCTGGGTGCAGAAGGGTTAGCAATTACAAAATAGAATGTGACTTCTTGAATGTGATATTTTGTCAATGGAATTTTAGCAAAGCTATTGCTCGTTTTACTTTTGAGAAAGAAAATGAGAAAGAAAAAGATGTGCTGTATTTTCTGCAAGCAATCTCATGTCTATTAACCCATTTCTCCTGATCATGTTTTTCTCTCTTTAATTTAATGTAGAAATGTATGGGCAGAGAGGGTTGCATTTCCAAACAATGTATATGGCTTTTAACAAAAACTGCAGCCAAATCACAAGTTTTTTAAAGAGAGATACTGAATTTACCAGGTCTGTGGTGTAAACTGTCTTTATAGATGGGAAATGTTTAATCAAGCATTTGTATTTTAAAACACTCCCTTTTCACTTGCCATTACGAATATTTTTTCCACGAGTTCACAGGCTTCCTTATTAAATCATAAGAAAACCTATAACATTGTCCCTCAAACAGTTCTTCTCCCACCTCTCTTTTCCTTTTAATGTAAACAAAGGTTGGTCAACCAAATACGGCTCAGACAGGATGACTTCACTGGGGTATGGCCACAGACTGCCATATATTTGGCAAAAGATACAACTAGGTATGAACAAGCAAGTGAAAACTGTATTTGCATTTCTCAAAGAATCTCTCACTCTAACAAATCACTGGCAAAAATGCTCATTGCCTCTTTGGAGGTAATCCATCAGCAAAACCATAGGTAGCACACACCAGATGCAATCCAGAGTGTTAGACTGCAGTCAATACTGCTGCTCTTTGGAGACTGGACATTTCTAACAGTGGTAAGCAGGATGGCTTGTGTTACACCTGTGGCAGAAGTGTGTGCAGAGCACAGTGTCTCATTTACAGTACATTTAGCAAGCCAGCATTTTAGCTGCTCTGAAGACTGGAAGCAGTCCTCAGATGATATTCTTTCCCTTGCTGGAGGAACAAACATAAAGCAGATTGTTATAGAGAACCCAGCCTGCTTCATTCAGTGAAGTACAATAATGAATCAGTGATTGAAGAGCTATATAGCATACTTCTTTCTTTGTTTTGAAGTGTGATGTGATGCAGCTATGAGCCATTTTACTGGTAGAAATCTGAAACTGGTCAAATGAAAAACAAAAAATAATGTACAAAGTGACCATACAGAAAGTTGCTCATTTTTTCAATAAATTAAAAAAATAAGAATAATTTTATTTTTATTCAGAATCTAAAAGATGGCAGGTGGCTTTCAGGTAATTTACTGCCTATTCTTTCTCCAGGAACATCTGTTAAAATTATAGCCACATTCAGTGCAATACTTAGCCTGAAAGCAATTAGAATTTCTGGCTTTAATGTGTGGCTTGCTAAACTCTATTCTGTCACTCAGGCTCATGCTGCAGTTCTCCATAGTTTTAAGTTCTGGAAGCAGTATTTCTTTGTGCTAGACAGTGCATTTATTATGCTGGACTTCTGTTCACTCAACACTTCTACAGTTTTAGAGACCAAAGCATAAGAGAAAAAATCAGCTCACTGCTGAAATGGGAATGTTACGTGAGAAATCAGGATTCCTTGGGTGTCTCATCCTCTGTTGTTTCAGAAGGAATTTGAATGGAGAAAAGCATTAATCTGTTAACTACACAGTCAAGGTGGTAATGTGGATATTGCAAAAAAAGAGAAAGAAAAACTTTTTGTGGGAGCTAAAGTGTGATGCTTTCCAGCAGCCCAAGAGACAGTCACAGACTGATCTGTACACAAGTAAATGACAATGGAGGTTATGGGGCATATGTTGGTGGTGCTGTGTAAGATGCTGGAGCAGCACTGTGTGAACATAAAAGTAGACTGTCTATGATCTGGGGAATATTTAAGGGTTTGTCATTCCCTCCTCACATGATAGAACATGATTTCCTTATGTCAGCTGGAGATCAATAGAAAGCAGGAATCAAAGGCACGCTTGGACTCACCATTTCCCTTTGGGGAACATTTGGGCTCAGAAGTGTGTGCAAGCACGAATTATGAGGACCATAACTCTTCCTTTTCTGATGCCAGTGATGATGTATCAGAAGTCAGCTAACAGCTGAATTAATTTCTGCATATGGGACTATCAGCTTGTGGCCCACATGATTAAAAAGCAGATGGCAAATGTCCAGTGAGCCCTGGGGTTAATATGGGCTTTTCTGCTTTATTTTTTCATGATACAGTATTGTATTTTGGGTAGAATGCTTTTTTTGTGCTTTCAATTTGAGAGAGAGGAAACCTCCCAGAGCCACAATCATCAAGAGGTAATGCTCATTTTGTTTGAAAAAAGTCAGAACAAATATATACACCTGAATTTCAGAAAGACAGTTGACCCTTCAGTATGTGAAGGATGTTCTGGACCTTGTTAGAATAGGCCTGTCAGCATTCACTGTTAAAAGTTGCCCACTTTTATCATGAACTGTGGGTTTACTTGGTATGAGAGTACTAGTGGGAAAAAATTCTGAAAGACTGAGCCTAAGATGGTGGGCACTGGCTTGCTGTTACATGTCTTCTCATTTAGAAGTTCAGAGTATTGTTGGTATTTGTTGTTTTACAAAGACGGAAGTCCATTTTTACAGCATTTTTGGGGTTATTAGGAGGTAAGCTGGCTCAGCTTTCAGTACAAGATATATCAGAACCAAAAGGGTAGACATCCCTTTGCTATCTGCTTACAGAGAGCTGTCTCAGTCAACTAAAATTAATGACATATATAAAAACTAACAATTGAAGTAACCTAAACACTAGACAGGTCCAAGCATTTCTTAAGTGTTAATGTCTCAGGACAAAGGATCTCTAATCTTTCTTTTAATGTTCCACATACTTCTATTAATGCAATTAATGATTTTTAGTTGTGAGAAATTAATCCATCAGTGCTTTTTGGCATAGTTGTTCCAAAGAGGTTAGTTTTGTTTGCTGGATCAAGAAGTGCCAATGGGTTAATGAAGACTGAAGTTTTGTGAATGCTTCCCGAGTGAGAGAATTTAAATAATTGTTAAAACATCCTGCACTGACTCTTTTTTTGTATTAGTGACTGAGTCTGAAGGTGACAAGCTTGATCTGAAACCATGCAGCTGCATGGTAGGAAAATGCATTATCTTGTAGTGTTTCTGGGAAAACACAGATTAGCTCCCAGAGGAAATGCACATGTGAAATAGTGGGATGGTACTGGCATTGTACTGTGTGAATTCATGCTCAAGAACCAGACATTGTAGACCAGCCATTTAAGCAGAGTAGCTGAAGATCCATTAATCTTTATTACTAGCTCCAAAAGGAAAGTAAGGTATAAAAATGTTAATAGGCTTTTTTTTGAAATCAGTGACAAAATTTTTCTGTTAATTTGATATTCTACACATGTCAAACACATGCATAAAATTTTGTGGTATACTTTCTTTAGAGAATAAGCCCTTCCCTCTCTTTTAGTAGAACATGAAATAAGGCCCCGTTTTTCTTGTTAGAAATATTTTCAGTATGTTACATTAACCTGAACACAACAAAGATGGGCATCAATTTTAATGCATGCTTATAGATTTGCTGTGTTAGGATCTGCATAAATAAATAACAGGAATCCTCTATCTCTGAACTACAAATTTGAAATGACTGCAGAAAATCACATTTGTTTCTGATAATATGTAAGTTTATAAATTATTTCATATCTAAATAAACCAGTTATTATGTCTAATAAAATATTAAAAGTACATTGCCAATACTTCTTTTGCATACTTTGACAAGAAATGACATTGTGACTTTAACCATTCAGCTGAAGAAATGAGCAAGTCCCTGGTGTTTTTGCTCTAATTCTCATTCAAGGAAGACCATTAATGATTTTATTTTATCTTTTTTTTCTTTCCTTACTCTCCCCCTCCCAATAATTTGATTAATCATTTCAGTTACATGTTTCTACTTGGCAGCCTCTGGATTCAAAGGTTCTAACTCAGCAATATGTCAAAAGGAGTGACACTGCAAAGGCTGGACTAAGCTTTGACATGACACTAAATGAGGAATTTTATCTCTTGAGACGTCTGAGTGGATTAGATTAAATGAACTTTAAGAGGAACTTTAGAGCTATGAGCATAACCCACACAATCTATAAATATTGAATATATCTGCAAATGTGCACTGTCTAGCACTACTGTGTGGTTTCAATTTTATATTAATTCTCTTTAAGAACTACCCCATATTCTTATAAACATGCACAAATTAAATGAAACAGCAAAGAAGTAAACCAGAAAGGCTTTCACAAAGTGTGGGAAAATTCTAAAGGTAGCTTCAAGTTATGTATTCTGCAAAGTCCACCAGGGATTTGGAAAATTAATCCTACCAAAAATTGTAAGACTTTTTATGCAGATAAATACTCTTGTACAGAGAGGGTAGAAGTTTCAGTTGAGGGTATGGTCTTAAAAATTCCCTTCAGTTTGCGCAGATCATCCATACTTGGCTTAATGTGTGGTTGGTGAAGTGTTGAACAGGAAGGAAGACTTCCGTTTTCTCTTCTGGTCTTTCTGTGCTTTGTACACAGTGCGGATCTGAGACACTTTGGATTGGGGATCTACTGAAAATCTCTGTGATAGATCTGCATTTGACTTTGCTCTCTGAAATAGTGTGTTATTTTATTTTTTCTTGTCAAACATTTCTTTTTTTCTTTATAAGTCAGACTTTTTGGTGCAAGGGTGAGGCAGCCTCTTCTGTGACATGCTAGAAGCAAATATGAATGTTGTGTAGGTGTGAATGGTGTAAACAGTGCAAATTGTGAAGAGGTGTGAGTTGAGGTGTGTAGGGATTTGTCTACAGCTCCCTTTTGTTAATAAACTTGTAACTTCTATAGCTTAGCATTAAGATAATACCTTGCTATTTTTTTTGTGTAGCTAACGTTTTGTGTGTGACAGTATTTGGATGTTCCACATAAGGAATGAATTCCACATGAATTTATCTCACCTAACGTCAGTAACATAAATACCGGGCCTGAGTTTAAGGTACTGGTCTGAGCTCTCCTAAGGAATGACAAGAATGGACAATTTTCCCTTTTATTTTAAATATATTTTTAATGTGTGTGGGTGTGTACAGGCTTCTGTAGATACTTAGCTGTGTTCTTACTGCAGAGTAAGGCTAGATGACTGGCTTGGACTACAGACTCGCTTTTAAAATTAATTAAGATGAATCCATTTTAGGTGCGAACCAAAATTCACTAATTAACAGAGTTAGTTCCTTAATGTTAAGGTCACATTCCTTCCACATTCATAGAGATCAAAAGGTAGAACACTGAGATATGAAAATTTATAGACCCTGTGGATAGATTAAATTTTTGTGTAGGAAACTGGAGACATTGAAAGAGACCTAGAAAATTGACACTGTGGGCTGCATAATTTTTGAATCATGCCTCAGCAAAGGCATGCCATAGTCAAGAGTGCATATGTTAAATGTTGCTGTTGCTATGCCACATAATTCACTGACTAGATATTTACAAAACAAAAATACCAGTGTTTTCTCTTTTCTACAACAGTGTATTACAATACACCATGGAAGGTAAAATACCACACACTATCACTGTATGATGTATCATACTGAGTTCTGACACCAAGAGTTATTAATGACTTTTGCTTTCAGATTGCAGATGAATTTTTGATCTTTCACATATCTTGGACATTTTGCTAATCTTATACAAAATCATTATCCATGATAAATATTATTTTGGCAGGAGGCATATTGCACTGTATTTTGTGAAGTTAAAAGCATGTAATTGCGTTGTTGTGATAGTAGAATTTTTCTGGGGTCTAGGTTATATGCAAATAATTTGTAAAGTTGAAGTTGCAGATAAAATTGTCAAATGGTTTTTAGAATAATCGATTTATTACTGTCCCAGAGAGGCTATTTTTGTAGAATCTTAGACATTATTTCCAGCTGATAAATCTGATATCTATGTTGTGATTTTAACAGCAAAAGCTGTCACTAAGTTTTGTTTAATTAAAGTATTTGAAAGGCAAAGAAAAAAGAAACAGTCTTTCAGCAAATTATTTCTTTATGACTAAGAACATTTTAGAGACAGATGAATATTGTCACTAACAGAACTTTTTTTTATGATCTTCATTTAATTGGATATTTATATAAATGAGAACTTGAAGACTGACAAATGGAATTGTAAATTTCTTCCTGAGACACATAGTCAGTTGAACTTTCTTCAGGAAGAAGAAATGCACGTTTCCTTTCAAATAAAATAATAAATCTGTGTTTATTTTGGAGTTGTAAACTGCATTGTTCACCTTTTTAGGGGTAGGTGATGCTCTCAGTGGGATTTCTTAATGAAAAGGATATTGTTTTATATGTGTAAGAGTCATGTATTCCAATATTCAATATTTTTGTTCATTTTCTGATTGAGGAAAGTAATTCTTGTGAGATTCCAAAATGTTTTGAAGGTCTGCTTGACATATGAGTGTAAATTGTGGTATTTTGGAGGATCCAATTTTCTTGTCATTTTTACCCAATTACTTCTGTTTGCTTTTTTGTTTCCTTTAATGAAAAAACTACCATGCAATTGTTTTTTCCTAAGTAATTGAAAGGTCAACAATCAATATTTTATTACAAATATAATAAATTGTCAGTAACTCATGCCAGCTCAGGCATCTGCCATGAAGAGCAGTAGCTACTGCCATATAGCAGGAGCAGTATCTGCTTGGCTCTGTTGGTTTCATTCTGTACCAGCCTTTGAGGCATCTTTCTTATCGCCGTAAAGGTTTTAAAATTTGTTTTTATATAGCCTAGTCTTTCTCCTGGGGGAGTCTAAAGCAGCCTTCAATGACATCCAATTATAGACAGATCATATAAAGGAAGTATTCATCTAAATATAACCTGATCTTGCTCTTGGGTAGTCTAAGGCAATCCTCAACCACATCCAATTATAGATGTATCATATGAAGAAAGTACTCATTTAAATATAGCTGACAGGTCCATAGATGACTAGAAAATGGTCATCTAATCTTACTCCTGAGATAGCACAGGCCATAGGATTTCATCATTGACTCTCTAGTCTACAGAAAAAATGCCTTCTAGGAAGCAATCCAGACTTGATTTATAGGAATCAAAAATCTGTTGCTCCCTTCAGGCGTGTTGGAAAACAGTTTAATTTTCTCTGTAATTTGCCTGTACGATATTTTAATTTGCTCACATTTATCAACTTTATATGAAACATATGCCTTCTGGGATAATATTTCTGGTGGATTTTTTTATAAGTAAGACATTACAATTGAAACAAAATTATTATATGCTATGATGGTTTCTTAAAATAGGCTGCAATATGCCCTGCATGGTAAACAGAAGAATGTTTTCTTTGTATCCTAGCTTCCTAGATATGCAAAGCATACACAATTTTATAGTCTAATTAACTCATAAGGTACTGTCATATATTCACTGGTGGAGGGATGTTAGCAGTGGTGTTTTCAATTTTTGGGTTTTTTTTTACAACAAGCTAGTAACAGCCTCTTTTTCAAGTTCCCTAATATTTATATTTGTTTTGTAGAAAATCTCTGATCCTTTGATTAGGTTTGTGAAAAATAAACTATTATTGTTTGCTGGAAGTTCAAAGACTGAGAGAAGCCATGTGTTAGAGAGCAGGACAGCATAGGACATTACAGGTTCTGGCCATACAAGACCGATGACAGTCCTGTACATATTTCATCATTCACATTTGTTGCATTAACTTTATTTTTCTGTTTAAGACTGTAATTGCAGACTTTGGCTGATTGATTACATGTATTTGTTAAGATGGCAGTGAACATGAGAAATGCTAATTTTTATAGGCTGTGCTTTGCTCAATGTTTGGCAAAAGATGAAGGGGTTTTTTAGTTCACTTGTTTTTGTTTCTGTCATAGAAATGGAAAAGCAAATATTTTGGACACTCTAGGCTTACTATCAGTGGAATACCATGAAAGAATCTATTACCTGTGGAAAGCTTAAAGAAGTTCGCTTTGTGTATATAAAATTTCAGGATGTAATTTAGAATTATTAAGGTGTTTTCAATTTGTTTATTAAAACAGTGATAACCTGATATGGGAAAAGATAAGAGAGGTCTCATGAGTTTCAAACTATTATGAAACTGAATTGGGAGCAATTTTAAACTCCCTTGGAAATCTTTCATACAGCCATAGGTATATCTTAAAGGATGCTTTCTATAATAAATCTCGTAATATAGGTCTTATGCCTGTCTTAATATTATAACATCTGTGAGCAAAATATATGTGAGCTTGTAAAGGGATTCATATAAGAGACTGTCTTCAGAAATGAAGGCTGTAATATGCAAATGCAATGCTTACAGCTGCAGTATTTGGTGCAAAGATTACGGGAAATCAAGACTGAACAAACAAAAAATTGTCCTGACGCTCATACCATTGGTTGGCATAGGACTCAAGGGATGTTTAATGCATGACATTAGAAGCTATTAAAAAAAACCAAATAATTTTTATTCTTATTAAATCTTTAATTCACTAGTCATGAAGTTGTTTTACCCTCAGGCTTACTTTCTCCAACTTTAGAACTTCTAATTTGAGGATTAGGTAGCCAAATTTTTTTTGAAACTAACATTTTGAAAGTATAAAAAGCAAAATACACAGATATCTTGAAAAAAAATTAAGCATATTAGAATCACTGGTCAATTTTATTACATTGCTTTATATATAGGGGTTGTAGATAATGTAAATACTGCTGCTTCAAAATGTTTTTATTCCTGTTTTGCTAAAGTGCCTCAAACCCCATTCTTTCAGCTCAAGAATATATCTTCATAAATTATGAAGTTGCTGCTATGGATTTATGCTACTTTAAAAAAATGTTAAAATTTGGACACAAATTGAAACAAAGCTATTATTGTTAAATAGCCATCAGACCTTGCCCCATCATCCTTTGTTTTCCTAGGTGTTCAGAACAATTCAGACACTGCCATAATGCAGTGTGCCACCCGCGAAACAGCTGCCTTAGTTAGAAGAGTGTCTTAAGAGTACAGAAACATAAGTGCTTTATAGCATATTTTGCTTTTTCCCTTCGCAATTTTAGTTGAGTAACTTTTCTGCCACTTCAGTATTGAGCTAGATAACAAATCAAATGGAACTATTTAACCAGACATCATTGCATATGAAACCTGTATTACCTGGCTGATTTTAAATGTTATAGTTAAGATGGCGTGTTTGAAACAAAGTCCAGAATTTCTTAGGACTATATGCTTCAAGGTAATGAAGGGCATAAGTTTAAAAGTAAAAGCTTGAGATTAGTGAAAGATATTAGGATGCACAGCTTACACTGACTGATTTATGGTGTCAGTGAGCATAGATAATAAAGTAGGATTCAGTACTTTTACATTTAAATTGGAATAGTAAGTAATGATACACAATACTTGTCACAAACAAAAATAAAAATCAACAATCAACAAAAGTTTATCATGTCATCAGTCATCAAGTAAGAGGTTGTGAGTTTGGGCAGGCTCATCAGGCTGATATTTGGGTGGGGAAGCCAGAGGGTGCAGTACCTGTGAGATGAGCACACTACAGCATCCCTCTGTTTGCTGGTGAGCCCCAGGTTAGACCAGCCAGTGAGGATAAAAGGGCCTGGGAAATGTTCAGGAGTGTTGGACAGAGAGCAGGGTCATGCTGTATTTGAGGGATCCACTAAAGAGTGTGAGCTGGGAGTGCTGAGGGTGTGCTGCCAGTACTGAGCTTCAGACTCTACGGGCTGAGGAGGGGAGGGCACTTGATGCCTGTGTGTGTGCTCATGTCCCGCATGAAGGTGATGCTCGAGGCAGCCCCTTGGCTGTGGCAGCCTGAGTAGCTGGCTGTGCTGGTGTCCTCTGTGTGTGTGTGCTTGGAATGCACACTCAGCATCACTACTGTTGGACTTGCAAAGGAGAAAGAAGCAGCTGCATCTGTTGACCAGGGATGGAATCTCTGGCTTTCTGGGCTGGACTCCAGAGGCCAAAAAGTGTCTTATATAAATAACAACTCAAAGCTGCTGGAGGCAATGGCTATTTCTCAAATCTCTTAACAAAATGTAATCAGAATACTTATAACCAGCTCCCAAGTTTTCCTCAAACTTTTTTTCCTTCACAAAAAGCAATTACATTGATGAAAAAGCACATTAATCCCCAAAGATGTTAATCGTTATATTTTTATACTATCATACAGCCATAAATATAAAGAGAATCTCTAAAGAGCTGTTACAAAGAAAGTGATTTTGATAAAAACAAAAATACTAAGTACAGAACACACCAGAAGAATCCCAGAAAACTTAATATTGTTGTGAATAAAAATCAAGGTCAAATTTATCTTGCAGCAAACAGAATTAATATTAATTAAAGATAAAATTTAAATCTATCTATCAGGGCTTTACTTTTCCTAGCACGATCCCTGGCTGCTTAGACAATTTCTCTGTATTCCATAGAGGCAGAGGTTGGAATTAGATGATCTCTGAGATCCCTTCCAAACCAAACCATTCTGTTATTCTGTGACTCCTCCCAGGCTACCTATCCTTGCTTCCATACTCTCTAGGCTTCCTCTCCTTGTTTCTTTGGTATAGGAGCTGCTTGTTCAATAGCTGAAATAATCTTGTGATGCTTTTCTCTTATAAAGATACCATAATCTACTAAATAATTGCCAGTTCCCATTCTACATATATAGTAAAATGGGAGGTGCTTTATCCAAATGTAAAATTGCACAACTGGTGTACTAGCTGTGCAATGCTCAGGGTTCACATCATGTTCCATTGAAGATTGGAAGACTGCAGGAATTCTATTTTTCCTTCTTCACACTGGGCAAAGAAATAATATCATGGGAATCTACCTTAGTAAATAATAAGTGATAATTTTCAAACATTCTTTTATTTATGCTGCATAGATTAAATGCTTATTTTGCTATTCACTCTGCTTGCCTCTGTGCAAAATAAAAAGCAAAATTCTTTGGTAAGAGAAGGTAATTCACATTATATTAGCTATTAGTTATGGTTTTAGGAAGCTACTATGAAAGATATAAGAAAATTTATATTATAGAAATTGATAATATTTATTTGCACCAGCTTTCATCTTTGACATACCATGCTCTAGCTTTCATAATTGCCAGTAACATTCTTTTCATACAATAAAAATCACAGAATTTCTTTTCTTTGGTGCACTTACTACCTTATGTGATTGAGAAATCAGGCGTTTTCTGTGGATATCACTGATCCTCTAAACCTTGAATAAGTGAATCTCAGAATGGCTGATGTTGGAAAGGATCTCTGGATCCTCTGCTCAAGTTGGGCCACCCAGAGCTGATTGTCCAGGATCATCTCTATCCTGTGTCACTTGCTCTGGGTCACCCTGCCTTGGCAGGGGGTTTGGACTGCATGATCTTCAGAGGTCTCTTCCAAACCTAACTATTCTATTATTCTGTGATTTGTAAATCTTAAATTTGGTAATTAATAGCTTGCTGGCCATTTCTTTCATAATGGTCACTATGTTACAAATTTTTAGCAGGTACACCTCTGATCAAAATCTGCTTAGAGAATGTAATTATTACCATGGAGGGAGAAGATTTGGCAAAAATTAATATTGAAGTTCTTTTTTCTAAACCATTCTAAGCTGATTTAGATACCCTGGCGTAGAGAAGTCAAGTAGTCCCTATATTCCAATATTCCAGCTATGAACTGACTGATGTGAAAAGCTTGATGGTTGCATGTAAGAATATCTGAAGTATTTAGCAATGCAAATATCTAGGGTAAAGCAGCCCTATTAAGGCCCTCTCCTGAGCTATAGGAGCTAAAAGTTGTTGTGTGTCCTCTTATTCTTCTCCTTTCTAAGATTAAAAAAAAAGAAAAGGTCCTAGTCTCCATCTGAGATTTTTTTTCATCTCCTTAATCATCATCATTATCTTACTTCGCCCTAAATCTGGTACTTTTTCCACAGAGATACAATTTTCTATCAGCTACTGCAATGAAGCAGAGTTTTAGTTGCATCTACATACCTCAGCAAAAAGGCAACAATAACAGTTATGGAAGCTATCTACCGTACAAGGTCAATTTTTACTGATGCTTCTATTTAGAATAATCAACTCTGCCTCTATATAATAGAATGAGGGCTAGGGAGGATCCAGAAATGAAGCACAACTATCATGTAAATGGTTTAGGACCTCATCCTGCATATGTGTCATAAAAATTTATGTTCATTGAAGTTAATAGGTACTGAGGTCATTCAGTGACACTTTAAAGCATGAGGGCCTTATTACAAATTAATATTTATTTTTGTTTTAACTTTAATATTACAGCAGTTCAAAAGAAGCCCTAGTAACCATAACAACTACAATTTGCCACATAGCAACAATTTTATTTCTGTAAGCATTTTAACAGCCTTGGCTTTTCTGTGGTTGAGCACATTTGATTTAATGCTCTCTTCACATTCACCTGTGTAGTGAGAATAAGAAATAGGTTTCATCTGATACCCTAGATGTACAACTCTCAAATTCTTTGCTGGAATTTCAGTAGTGACAATTATTGCTAAAATGTTCAAAAGGATGATGAAACACTTAGAAGGAGAATTTGAGAAAGTCAAGCAAAAAGACCAAAATCTGGTAACACTTACTATCAGTAGTGATATAGGTTGATTTCATTAAAATCAAAATTGTCATTAATATACAAGAGTAACTTAAAACTGTAGCTATATGGAATACTCTTTTAGTAATGAAAATGTGTTTGAAACAATTCTTTTTTAGAGATAAAAGAAGCTAATTTTAAAAATTCAAAGTACATACAGAGGGAAAAAACCAAACATGCACATTAGAATTAAGGACCAAAGACAATTAAGGAACAAGGACAAAATATTTGCAAATGCTACAGAAGCTGTTTACAGACATGTTATAAAAAGGCTTTGAATAAATTATAGATAGAAATGTAATCAATGTTTAAAGTAGTTTTTCATATATATGTGTAGGTTTACAGTATAGTGTATTTAGTACACATAACCATAATCTAAATTTACTAAATATTTTATAGCATAGATAGCATAGATATTATGCATGTACTCTGAAATAGCTAAATATGATAAAAGTAAAAATGAATAAAAGAGTGAACAAATATTAATATTATAGAGCATAGTGAAAAACTATTAGCTATAAGAATGCAACTTAAAAAACCAAGTGATGTTTGAATACTGCTATTTATACATAAGAAGAAGATATAAAAGTTAATTCAACTTTTGAAAATACACCAAAGCCAGAAAGTATTGCAAAGATTTTGCGAAGCTAGATACTAATTTAGTTTGAAAAAGCCATTTCAAATATAGAAGCAGTATATATTAAGTATATATCCTTAAGAGGTGTGAATTTTCTCTAGTGCTCAACAAGTAGGATTCAGCTTATCCTTCAGCTCTCTGACTATTAAAAAACAAATGGTACCTATGTTGCACTCATTTTTGTCAAAATTAGGACACTTTTTAAAATTTGTGATTTTTCACATTATAGCTTATAATAGCTAGAACTACTGACGTGGGGAGAGAATGGATAGTAAATAATAGATAGAAAATAGAAAGAATACCTCAGAAAAAAATTAAAATCTTCCTAAACTGATTGCTTACCTTTGTGAGAATCAACTTCATAGTTCATAAATCAATTCTGAAAAAAAGAAAAATGGAAAATATTTTTCTCATTTTAAGATATGCTTTTATCTTCTAGTATTGACCAAAGAACTTTAGTACAACAAATAATTTGTAAGCCAGAATAACAGCTTTTTAAGCACTCAAACGAAAAGTGACCTTAGAGTCATGATATGCTTGACTTCCCTGAAAAGGAAGACATAGAATACAGTGCCAATTGTCTTCTGGTTTAATGTATTTAATGGCTGATAGAATAAAGAGAATTTAAATAGATAGCAGCATTTGATTTTTTTTTTACCAATTAATTGACTGGAATAATTACCACGCAGCTTTCTTATGTGGTATCTTCTTTATATGTTCTTTAATCACATGGTTATATTCAGCTGGCTATGATTTCCTAAAAAGCAGCTCATAATATTAAAGTCCAGTTAATTAGAGAGAGAAGGTAATCAATCTTTCTAAGCTCAGCCTAAGGATATTCTTTGATTTTAAAGGATTGACTTCTTATCTGAATTTGACAATTGCATTATTGAAATTTATATTGACTTTTGTCAAACTGTTTAAATGTGTAGCTTATAATTTAACTTGTAGTTTCACCACCTTGTTAAAACCAATTTTCTAAGATGATAAAATAAACCCATTGCACGTTCTAACAATAATGAGCCCTGGCTTAGTGACAGAAAAGATGTAAGAATATTTAACTTCCTTCTATACTCAACTGAGTGCTAATTCCTGAAGCTTCTTGCCTCAGTTTTGCCTCTTCTTTGGTGCTCCTACCTTCTACCTCATTAGTGAAAACTTGACCTCTTATAATCTCTCACCATGGTTGTTTCTACCATCTCTTATTGCTGTATCACTTTGCAGATCTAAAAGCTCAAAGAAAATAAGAATAATTGTGTCACAGGAGAACTCCTAGGTAGGGTAGAGGCTAGAATAGAAGAACTCAGTGATATATAATTTGAAATTGATTAGCTATAAAAGACAGATATAGTAGTGGATTGTGACTTCTTTTTCTAAGACTCCCATGGCACTTTCACAGCAGTGTCATGCCGAACATGTCCCCAGCCCCTCTGGTCCAGTGTTGACCAGCACCATGGATTCTGGAAACAGGACACTTATTCCAACTGCTCAGTATGCCTAAGTCCTGGCTGGTGGCCTGGACTGCTACACAAGAGTTCTGACTCAGCTTTCTGCAGGATGTTGGACATGGCCAGAGGGAAGTTTTTTAACCATATATTACTTTCTAAAGTTGACAGCTGGCAGAAGCTAGCAATGTCTTGGCTGCTTGTGTGACACCAGGCTAGTCTCACTGGCATTCTTTGTATTGGAGGTCAGTGAATTATTTTTGTAAGGATTTCTAACATGTTCTGTTTTCCCATTCCAAATGTGACACACAAGTAAATAGTCAGCAAAAGTTATATAGCAAAATTAATCTATTCTTTAATTTATTTTCTAGCTTGTACTAGATTAGTTTAATGAGTCAGAACTGGTCAAATACAGTAGAGGTCACGCATATCTGAGGCTTTACTTTGTAACATGCAACTGCGCTACCTGATAATGACAAATAATTAAAAATCTGAAGAGTTTTCTTGTTGTACCATTCTATATGGATCCTAGCTCATGCATCTGAGCTGCTTATATGCCAGCAGCTCTGGGAAAACCGTCTCTGGGGCAGAGATTTAGTGATATAAATGGAAGTAGTCTTATGGGTTTTGAATATCATCTCCTATTTCAAGTTTGTGATGCAAATGTTGAGAGTCTCATTATCGGAGGGCAAAGACATGACTACACATGTGGGAGGCTAAAATGATGCTTATGTCCTCCACTGAGAGCACTGTACTCTTATCTATCATTCATTTCTGTGAACCTCATCACTGCTCACAGGCATGTGCATTCATATTCTACAGAGTGCAGAGTCCATAAAAATAGAAGAAAAAGATCTTCTAGTGAATAAATTATACCTTTTTTGAAAACCAAAATTTTCTTGTTTCCTGAGGAATTTACATATTCCTGCATATTTTCCATAAATTTGGTGGGGATTTTTTCCTGCAGATATATTTAGCTCTGGTTAAGTAAACTGCCATAGTATTTAATCAGAAAACTTTGCTACAAATGAAAAAAAATACCATTTTATCTAAAGAAAAGTAAGGTGATGAGGCTACTATACTATGATATGATTAAATAGAATTTTAGTTCAGTTGTTTGACTGTCATACCAGTTGAGCTTTCCTGCCTTTGCTTTTCAGATATCTTAGGATTCTAGTGTTTGTTGCATCTGTCAGTCAGCCAATTAAATTCACATTGAGAGAAAACATTGTGAGGGAAGAAAGTGTCATTCTAATGAGCTCCTATTATTGTTTACACTCTTGTGCAATAAGTGAAATTTCAGCTATCAGAACCTGACAGCAGAAGGAAAGAATTCTTGTTAGGAAAAACTTAAGGTGAGACATTCTTTCTGAGATCCTGGGATTTATATTAAGAGACTGAATTTAAAATGTCTTTTATGTTCATCCATAATTGCCAAATTTGTGTTATATGTATCGACATTTTAAATTAATGTAGTCAAATCAGCATGTCTCTATGAAGATGGATCTTTAAAAGTAAATGATGTGAATATTTTAAGAATGAGAATTGTTTTAGTCTGGATCCAATATTTTTTGGGGTTTATGTGGCCATATTTTCTCAGCAAGGATGGCTTCTATGAGAAGCTGACAGAAGCTTCCTCCATATCTGTTAGAGCCAATCCCTGACAGCTGCAAAGATGGATGTGCCACTGGCCAAGGATGGGCCAATCAGAAATTGTGGTAATGACTGTGATAACCTATTTAGGAAGAAGAAGAAAAAAAAAGGGTATTGTGCAGATAATATTGTGGCCAAAGAAGAGAGGAGTGAGAACATGTGAGGGGAACAACTGTGCAAACACCCAGGTCAATGGAGAAGAAAGGGCAGGAGGTGCTCCAGGTACTGATCTGAGATTCCCCTGCAGGCCGTGGTGCAGACCATGGTGAGGCAGCTGTGTCCCTGCAGCCCATGGAGGACCACGAGAATGCTGAGATCCACCTGCAGCCCTTGGAGGAGACCCACACTGGAGCAGGTGGATGCTTGAGAGGAGGCTGTGTCCCTGTCAGAGGCCTGTCTGGAGCAGGGTCCTGGCAGGGATCTGCAGACCTATGGAGAAAGGAGCCCATGCTGGAACAGGTTTTCTTGGTAGGACTTGTGACCCCTTGGGGGCCTGCGCAAGAACAGGCTGTCCTTGAACGACTGCACCCATAGCAAAATGACCAACATTGCAGCAGTTAGTGGAGAACTGTCGCCCATGGGATGGTCTCACACTGGAGAAGTCCATGGAGAACTGTCTTTTCTGGGAGGAAGCATGCGAAGGACACCTCTCCCTGAGCAGAGGGAGAAACATGTAATGAACTGACCATAATCCCCATTCCCTGTCTCCCTGTGCTGCTGTGAGGAAGGAGGCAGAGCTGGGAAGGAGAGAGTGGATAAGGGAATGTGTTTTTAAGGTCTTATTTTACTTCTCATTATCCTGCTCTGATTTTGTTAGCAATAAATTTGAATAATAACTCTAATTCTAGCCTGTTTTGCCTGTGATGGTATTTGGAATGTGACTTCTATTTTATTTAAATATTTATTTAAATATTTAAATATATTTATTTAAAGTAAAAATATTTCTTTTTAAACAAAAAGAAAAATTATTGACTTTTAAAAATTTTTGTTGCAGTTACAAATTAGAAATTAGTGCCTGTATATGAAAAACAGTGTGGCCAGCAAGACCACACTTGTGGAAAAGTGATTCTTCCCCTGTATGTGGCACTGGTGAGGCCACACCTCAAAATCTGTCCAGTTCTGGGCTCCTCAGTTCAGGAAGAACATAGAGGGGATGGAGCGAGTCCAGAGAAGGGCAATCAGAACGGGTGAAGGGTGTGGAGCACAAGTCCTGTCAAAAGCAGCTGAGGGAGCTGGGGGTGTTTAGCCTGGAGTAAAGGAAGCTTGGGGGTGACCTTATCACTCTCTACAACTGCCTGAAGGGAGGGTGTAGCCAGGTGGATGTGGCACTCAGTGCCATGGTCGGGTTGACAAGGTGGTGTTCAGTCACAGGTTGGACTCGATGATCTCAGAGGTCTTTTCCAAACTAATTGATTCTATGATTCTGTCACATTCTATAAACAATGCTGTTGGCTGACAAGCTGGACATTAGACTAGCTTTAGACAGAAGAAACTGCTAGTGCTTTTATTAAAAAACATGTTTCTATGACAAGAACTTTGGCAATTCATGCCTCTTCTGAATATCAGTCTCCAACAGAGCCCTGGGCAGAAATATTTTCTTGATCTATTTAAACTTTGAAGATTTCAATTTTTATTTTTGCTTTTGCACTGAAGCAAACCCAAAGATATTCAAAGTATAAAGTAATAAGGTTTAGACAAGGAGGAAGATAAAAAAAAAATCCAATGTCATCTGATGGAAACATGCCTTACCTGATGTTCCTGTTCCTTGAACTGTCACAAATAATGTGAAAATGCTCTAAGCAACAGCAGAAGGCTCGTCTTGGATAGGTGTCTCTATTGGAGAGACAGTCATATAAACACTTTGATGTTTATGTGATAGCCTCGGAATCTCTTTTCCAAATTCAGAGTGAAATGTCATGAACAAAGACAGCTGGCTGTTGGAAAATGGTGTCCTGTAACAGAAAAGCTGCACTGTTCAACCGAGCAGTCTTTTTCTACATTTTGGTGTTTGCTAACAGAAAGCTCTATAGCCTACAGTTGTGTTTGCATATANTGGATAAGGGAATGTGTTTTTAAGGTCTTATTTTACTTCTCATTATCCTGCTCTGATTTTGTTAGCAATAAATTTGAATAATAACTCTAATTCTAGCCTGTTTTGCCTGTGATGGTATTTGGAATGTGACTTCTATTTTATTTAAATATTTATTTAAATATTTAAATATATTTATTTAAAGTAAAAATATTTCTTTTTAAACAAAAAGAAAAATTATTGACTTTTAAAAATTTTTGTTGCAGTTACAAATTAGAAATTAGTGCCTGTATATGAAAAACAGTGTGGCCAGCAAGACCACACTTGTGGAAAAGTGATTCTTCCCCTGTATGTGGCACTGGTGAGGCCACACCTCAAAATCTGTCCAGTTCTGGGCTCCTCAGTTCAGGAAGAACATAGAGGGGATGGAGCGAGTCCAGAGAAGGGCAAGAGAACGGGTGAAGGGTGTGGAGCACAAGTCCTGTCAAAAGCAGCTGAGGGAGCTGGGGGTGTTTAGCCTGGAGTAAAGGAAGCTTGGGGGTGACCTTATCACTCTCTACAACTGCCTGAAGGGAGGGTGTAGCCAGGTGGATGTGGCACTCAGTGCCATGGTCGGGTTGACAAGGTGGTGTTCAGTCACAGGTTGGACTCGATGATCTCAGAGGTCTTTTCCAAACTAATTGATTCTATGATTCTGTCACATTCTATAAACAATGCTGTTGGCTGACAAGCTGGACATTAGACTAGCTTTAGACAGAAGAAACTGCTAGTGCTTTTATTAAAAAACATGTTTCTATGACAAGAACTTTGGCAATTCATGCCTCTTCTGAATATCAGTCTCCAACAGAGCCCTGGGCAGAAATATTTTCTTGATCTATTTAAACTTTGAAGATTTCAATTTTTATTTTTGCTTTTGCACTGAAGCAAACCCAAAGATATTCAAAGTATAAAGTAATAAGGTTTAGACAAGGAGGAAGATAAAAAAAAAATCCAATGTCATCTGATGGAAACATGCCTTACCTGATGTTCCTGTTCCTTGAACTGTCACAAATAATGTGAAAATGCTCTAAGCAACAGCAGAAGGCTCGTCTTGGATAGGTGTCTCTATTGGAGAGACAGTCATATAAACACTTTGATGTTTATGTGATAGCCTCGGAATCTCTTTTCCAAATTCAGAGTGAAATGTCATGAACAAAGACAGCTGGCTGTTGGAAAATGGTGTCCTGTAACAGAAAAGCTGCACTGTTCAACCGAGCAGTCTTTTTCTACATTTTGGTGTTTGCTAACAGAAAGCTCTATAGCCTACAGTTGTGTTTGCATATATATATATATATATATATATATATATAAAAAAAACCACTAGTTCATTTCCTATGAAAATAGGTTATGCTATAAAGCAGGGAAAAAAGGTATTTTGCATACAAGCTTATTGCTACAAGCAGCTTTTTCTTTCTTTTAAAAATGGCTTTTTTTTTTCCTTTTTTAAGCAGAGTAAACTTTAAAACAAAGGAATATAGTGTTCACAAATGCAAATGCTTCCTGTTTTTATGTTACAAGAATATTTATTTTCACAACAATTCTTAGAGTTTCAAACTTCTGTGCATAACTTTGTCTCAAATAATTTAAGAGTAATAGTCACGTCATTGCAATTACACAGACTCCAAGAAGACTACAGTTCTAGAAAGTGAAAGGAATCATATGGTAATGGTGATATACTCTAACTAATCCATATGTACTTGGCCTCAATCAGAAAAAAAACCCCAGAGTTTTTGTAAAGCATATACAATTCAGGGATTTTTTTTTTATCTATAGCAGAGATCCACCTGTAGCCTCTGGAGAGGACCCCATGGTGGAACAGGTAGATGTCCAAAGGAGGCTCTGACCCTGTGGAAAGCCTTCACTGGAACAGGCTCCTGGCAGGTGGACCCAGGCCAGAGCAGCCTGTTCCTGAAGGACTGTGCCCTCTGGAAGGGACCCACACTGGAGCAGTTGATGAACAACTGCAGCCTGTGGGAAGGACTCATATTAGAGAAGTTCACAGAGGATGGTCTCCTGTAGAAGGTACTCCATGATGCAGCAGGGGAAGTGTGTGAGTCCTCCCTCTGAGGAGCAAAGAGCAGAAGAAACAGCAGGTGATGAACTGAATGCAACTACTTGTTCCCCTGCATCACTGATGGGAGAAGGTAGAGAAAATCAGGAGAAAGGGAGGAGCAAGGGGAATTTTAAGAATGAGTTTTTATTTCTCATTATCCTAATCAGATATGATTGGTTATAAATTAAATTAATTTTCCCCAAGCCGAGTCAGCTTTGCCTGTGATGGTAACTGGTGAGGCACTCTTTTCCTTATCTCAACCCATGAGCCTTTTGTAATATTTCCTCTCCCCTGTCCAGCTGTGGCAGGCAGTGGGCACCTGGCATCCAGCCAGGGTGATCCCACCACAACGGACTATAAGTGACACTTTGTTTGCCACATGACCTTGATAAATGCAGCATGACAGCAGATTAGCCTTCCAGACCCAAAAAATATTGTTTAAAAGAACTTACAGTGTCAGTAAGGACAATCTCTGTGTATAGTTTCCCTAAATGTCAACATTTAAATTTAATATGTAGTTTAACAGCAATTCTATGTTTAAATGAGCCAGTTATCACAAAGTGTTTCAATTAACTTATCCATAAGAAAATGCTAAAAGGGATGCATTTTTTAAATAAATGAAGATTTATATGATTCTATGAATTTATATTTGCCCCCTAACTGTTACAACAGCAATAAAATCTTCAAGTTAGTGAATGTTCATTAAATACACAATACTTGTATCAGATATGCTGTTCTTTCCTTTGTTGGGTTTATTAAGGAATTATATTTTCATCTTTATAAAGGCACAGAGGTAAAAATGTTACACATCTGAAAACAGGCAAAAGCTTTTAAAATGGATCTGTGAAAAAGTGCGTGTGAGCAATATAAAGAATCTGATCAATAGAAAACAGAAGAGAAGCAGGAAAAGAAAATTAAAATTAAGGATGAAGAAGCTAGCCTGGGAGCAGGGAACACAGTTAAGGTTGACTTCACTGCGCTTCAGAAGCAGAGAATCAATAAGGCCATTGCTTAAAACTGAAGATGAAATTACTTGTGTAAATGTGCTTTATTATTCTGAATCTCTGTTATGTGGTTTCAAGACTTTTCTGCTGCTTACCTCTGCATGGCTTATTTTTTTCTTCTAGAATGCATCAGTCTTGTTTTGTTGTCTTTTTTTATTTTTTTTTTCTTTCTGGAAAGATGTCTTCTACAGTGTAAGTCTACTTGTCTACACATTTATTTATACGATTTTATAGAAATATAAAATACAATAACAAAGCATGGGAAAAAAATAATGGTCTGTGTTATAGTTCCATGTATAAGGGATCAAGAAAACAAAGATAACTTTAAGACAGGATACAAGTCAGGTGTTGACATGAGTTAAATTGGAGACATACATAATTCATGTAGTCCCAAGAGTATGATTTGAACTTTCACACTCTGTAAGAGACTTACTGAACTTAGAGGGCAGCGGTATGGGCTGATGTTCTCTGTTCTTGGTAATGTTTCATATTAGATGGATTGTGCCTCTTACAGGTGTGTAAACTGACAAAAGTCAGCAACAGGCCACAGTTCAGTCTATCTCACCCAAGAAGATGTGAAACTTTGAATTGAATGCTAACACACAGAAAAAGCCATCAACTGCCAATCATACCGTCATCATGGCACTGAAGAGAATGAGGGCGCTTCTGTAAGATGTATTTTGACTGAAGAGAATCTGCTAAGAGGTCAAAAGAGCTACTTTTGAGGTGCTGGGACAGTTGAATTATGTATTGTATTTTTTTTTTTTTTTTCCTGGACTGAAACAAAACATAAAATTTTGTGTTTGATAATGGCTTGTTCTAAGAGCACAGAAAAGAGAACTGAAGGAACAGAAAACTCACATCTTTCTGTGGTTCTAAATCTTATTTTTATTTAGAAAAAGGTCTTTAGGTTTCCTTATATACTCAAGGATATAGGAAAGGGAGGCAAGGTGGTAATGAAACAAAGATCAAAATGAGAAAAAGTCTATTGAATCAGAGCAAAGTCCCACCAGTCTAGAAAATCATAAGGTCAGTCTTTGTTTTAAAGGCAATCGAGGTTAATTGAAAGACTGTGTCCCCCTAATAGCAAATCTGGTCAATTGATGTGGTTCTCTGAGAGACAGCAGGAATTTAAAAAGGGACATTTTCTATACCAGAAGCTCTTTCCACATTTTCAGGTAAGAGGTTATCTTTAATTTGTTGCTGACTGGGTGATTGCTCATGTCAATGATGTGTTGTCTGGAACCTCCATTTCAAGTTACTACATCAAGAAATTTGATTTGAATTATGTCTGATAGTAAAATATTACTAGCACAAACTAATGCTAGACATTAATATTTTCAAATCCTTATTATCAAATCCTATTATCCTCTAAGGAAATACCTTTTGAAAGATTGGAGACTGTCACTATAGGACACGAGAACACACACGCGTGAACGCTGCAGCTGAAAGGTGAAAAAGAGAGACCTTTATTTACTGACTCCAATATTTATAGGTTTACAAAAGTGACAGTGGATTGGAGGGTGAAAAGGCCACCTCTCCAAAGCCACTGGACAAACTAACAATCCATCAACTTTCTCCACCTCTATGAAGGAATGCAAAACAATTGAGTTATTTACAGAAAGTGTGTGGGAAAGTCTGCGATAGGAATGAAAAACATCAGAAGGCTAAAAGATTTCTAAAAAATCAGGGTGACATCAGACCATGCCAAACTTAGTGAACTCAGCGCTGTAAATATGTTGTTGACATTAGTGAACAAATCTGTAGAAGCACTGGAAAGGAAGGGGGCCTTTTACAGCCATAGAAACATTCAGAATTAATATGATTATTCTGCCTTTTTTGCTTACACATGCATATTACCTTTCCCTGGAGTGAATGAGCCAGATTCATTTGTTATATTACTGCTTCCTAAAGTGATTGACAATACTTTTCTTTTTTAATTCTGTCTCAGGCTGCAAAGACAGACTTTGTTCAGACTGATGGTAGAGAGAAAGAAGAGAGAGGAATGGTCTCCTTTCTTCTGGATCAATTTTTTAATGTATCAGTCAACCTGCCTTGTCTATCAAAAAGTTACATAGTGTAACAGATTTAATCTTTAATAGATAACTAAGAGTTGATAATCTTAGAGGAATATTAGTGTTTTAAATTTAGGAATGACAGATCTTGGAGGATTTCAGCTCAGCTAGTGATACTGGACAGAAACTACATATGCTTTTCCAAGTCTGGTTTTATTTTTCCTTCAAATAATATTTTTTTCCCTTAAAACCATATTATAGTTGCTTTAACTTAAATACATGAGGAAAGAAGAGAATAAGGAAAACATGAAGGAGTTAAATTCAGCTCATTGCAGTAGAATGAACTTTCTTCTTAGATTTTATGGTCAAAATTTGAATGGTATTTTATGGTTATTATGTTTCTATTATTCTGCTTCTATTATACAAAAGCTGATTTTCAAAATGGGATTTTTGTGTATTAAATGAGTGTTTGAATTAAAAGATTGCTAAAAAGTCTTGTACATTAGATTTAGTGACTCAACTGTGGAAGCAGAATATCTGAGGTACTAAAGCTCAAGAGCAAATGTAAATAAGAGGACCCTTAACCTAACTAGTCAACTTGTCAGAAAAGTGGCTGCAGTGTAGAATCTTTTAACGGTGGATTGTTGCCCTTGAAAATGTTTCTGAAATATTAAAGCATGTATATGAGCAACCATGGGAATTACTGAAGCAGAGGATGAAAAGCAGTAAACAGTGGAGGCTTTTTTTTTTTTAAGTTTTATTCTTTTCCCTGTAAGTCCATGGGGTAAATTTGAAGCTCTTTTTCAACAAGAAGAATTCCTTGCAAAAATAGAGAGAAGAGTATTTTCTCTGCTTCAAAAGTTTTTGTAATGTTTTCCCAAGTTAACACTTAAAGTGCTTCTTCTGAGGCTTGAGTGAAATTTTAAAACTGGAAAGCCTGATGTTTTAAAGATCTTCCCCTTGTTCTAGAATTTGGAATTTAAGCCCATTGACTAAAGGCACTGTAACTCACTTTGGTATGAATAGATCCCAACAGCTCAAGAGTTGACTAATCAACTTATTGATTAGTCTAGTCACTCCAGAAATTCCACTGGCTTTTAATCAAAGGTGAGATGATAAACTGTGTTGAAAGTCCTACATTTGCATATTAAAATTAGTAAATCACTTTTAAATATATAGTGCATACATATAACACAGCAGAAAGCAAACAGAAATTAAACTGTTAGGGTAAAGCAAATTTGCCAAGTGTCAGCTGTCATAAAATTTGTGAAACAGACAATAAATATATCACAGGATATATTATATTTTATGCATCAGGAATATAAAACAGAGCATGAGTACTTTGTTTTACATTGTTAAGGAATAGCTTTACTAGGCAATGATCAGTATGTTAATTTGTCTGGAAATGTTTATTAACTGAACCTAAAAATTACAGATATATTTTACCAGTGGTAAAATTATGATTCTGCTCTCATTCATTCCATCTTAAAAGCAGTACTGGTAGGAAATCAGGTCTCAGAGGAGTTTTGTTCTCTTTTTTGATCTTTGTTCTTATAAGGAAAAGGTTTACAACACTTCCCAGTCTGCAGGAAATTACTTTATGTGCTGATTACACTTTTGTAAAAGACATTGTCATGCATAAGGAAACTCTCACCTGAAATAGGTAGACATCTCCAATAATCAACCAAGACAAAATTTTAAAAAGCTGAAAAATATCCTGGACAAGGGAGGTGTATTAGGATAACAACTACAGAATTGAAGCCAAAATGAAAGAGATCTATTGAATCAGTACAATTTATTTCAGAAATATTTTAAATGTGTAAAATGTAATAAAAGTGTGCAAGCATACAAATCAGAAAAAGTCTTCTTGCATTTCCACATTTTTTGAGGCAGCTCTAAGCGAAATCATCATAACTGAAAATTAGGAAAATTAGAATCTCACATCAGCTGTGAATTTGTTTGATGAATGCATTTCATCAAACCCAGGGAAAGTTTCAGCAGCTCTGTATGGTTTTCTCCCGTAAAACGACAATATTGAGATAAAAATATAATATCAATTGTCTTGCAGGACAGTAATACTGCAGGAAAAGGAAAATATAATATCAAACATATTGACTCTGACGATTAAAGCCAACAATAAAATGCAGCTAAACATGGATAACCTAAAATTAGGAATTGCCATATGAGGAAAAGAGAATTGTTAAGAAAATTTTAAATTAAAAACGTGGAAAATACAAAGAACTGAAACAATGTGGCTAATTTTCAGAATTAAAAAAATAAGAAAAACAATACTGATTTAAGAAAAATAATCCCATTCAACATAGGTGTCAGGAACACTTTTTTCATGCAGAGAATGATAAATGTGTGAAACAGGCTGTCAGACATAGTTGCTCAGGCAAAAAACACAGGGGTCACATGAGAAAAATGAGATGCCTTCCATAGGGGATGGAAGTACTAAGAAAGGATGAACTTAAACAGGCTGAATAACTCTTTCATTCTTTGATGAGATGTTATGTTATCCTCTCAGTTGTTTCTTCTGAAATCATTTAATTGAAAAAGTTGTTCTGGTTGCAGCGTGGTAATATTGTCAGAGGACTTCTTAATTCTGGTCCCAAATTTGCATTCTGACAATATATTTTGAAGACTGAATGTCAGGGCATTCTTAGGCAATGCTGATCCTTTTAGCTTTATTCCTTGAAGTATTCAGGTGAATTAGTGTAATGTGTGAGGATGTCAGGACAATCTATGTAATGGTTTAGTGTCATTTAAATGGTACAGTTTGTGATCTGTTCTTTTTTGGTACAGAATAATGAAGGTTTTAGCTGAACTATTGAAGAAAATATTGAAGAAAATGCTGATGTTAAGTTCTGATGATATTTTACAAAATGTTATCCTCTAGACAGTGGGTTTTTTTAACCACAAGGACTTCATGACCTTGCAATCACTACTAATTCCAAGGTGGTTTTAAAACCTTACAGGGGAAAAAAATCTAGATTATAATCATCTTCATATGATTTAATAGCATTTAATATTTTTCATGTGACACCAAAGTAGGGCAGAGTTGTACCAGTGTATACTCTTGAGGACAGGGCTGTCACTTAATGACCTAGATGGTATTTAGGAGTGGATCACCATCAACCTTCTGAAATACAACCAAAACACATGCAAAGTTTTTCTTATGTTCCCCTGTGACAACATAAGATGGAGTCTGACTGGCAGTGACTGGCAGGGAAGAATAGCTCTGCTGGGAACCTGGGGAGTGCAGCAGCTGGGAAGCCAAATGGGAGGCAGCAGTGTGTCCTGGCAACAGGGCAGGCTGAGAACAACCGGGTGTGTACTAACCTATACACATTGTCAGCTCTGTGAGACCACATTTAGTATCCTACATCCATTTGGCTTAGTATCCTGATCCAGTTTGGGGCTCTCAATAAAGGAAAGACACATATTATCTACAGTAAATTTAACACAACCCCAAAGCTGATCAGGGACAAGATGCTGTGAGAGGGGCTGAGGGGACTGGGCTTGTTAGGCTTGAAGAAGAGAAGAATTTTAGGAGATATAACAGGCTGCTGTACCTACCAGCAGGTCACCAAGAAGGCAGAGTCATGCCCCTCATGGAGGTCCATGGAGGGAGGGTAAGAGTCAACAGCCACAAATAGACACAAGAGGGTCAAACCCATGGACTCCATCTTAGGATATTGCCAGTACCTCTGTTTTAGAACCTCTGTGAAAGATGCTCTGCCTTCAGAAACCTTTTGTCTTTGACTGTAAATTACCTCTCAGACTTGTATCTAGGAATAATATTGATTGTAGTTTTAACCCAAGTCACTTCCACAAGGAGGCCCTTTGTAATATTTTACTATCTGAACTTCTTTTCTTGCTTCTTCATGTTTTTGGTCTTATTCTAGCATCTCTGGAATGGGACCTCCTATAGGGAATATTTTGATTTAATTCATAATTTCACTAGCAATATTTAAGTAAAGATTTATTTCTTATTTCTTTAAGCACTAAAAAAGGTGTCACATAACAGTAAGTAACAAGAAGGGATTTAATTAAGAAATGTTTTTGTAGTGCTGTGTTGCAACTCCAGCTACTTACAGAGGGCATGCAGTACCCTTCATGCACCTGTGATAAGCAGTTGAACTTTTGTATATTTTTCTATATTTATTTCAATCCAGTGTCTTTTGCTACAGCCCTGACACAGAATTTTTTGAGAAAAAACATTTTATTTTCTTCTTTCTTTTTTCATAAATACCATGCAGTTTCTCAGCTGAGCAGTTAAAGGTCACATTTTCACTTTCTGTAATAAAAACATAAGAAAAAAACCCCCAAGAAATCCCTACATAAAACCTTCAGTTCATTTGAAGTATTTAGAAGGATGTTCTTTCAAATCTGGGAGTTAAATTTACAGTTTGCAATAATCCTAGAATTTAAATAACACTATTTAAAATCATAAACAATTTCTGTGTAAGATAGATCCGGGACTCAAGTGAGAACGGAGTATATTGCAAAAAGTTTTAAACTGCCTCTTTATGAGCTAGGACTAACACTAGGAAACAGATTGCTGCATCATGACTAACAGCTTATAAGCTTGAAAAATATTTCTGTATGCGTGCAGAAATAACAGTTTAGAGATCATTGCTCCACAGTCCATATCCTAATTCAGATATGTTCATTGTAACTGAAATTCCTTACACGTAAAAATTGTGTTTAACCTCACTGTGCCAGAGAAACACAGTTCCTCTGATGTATTGAATGGTCAGACAGAGTTATAAAATGGAAGCGCTGATAGAATTCTGGCCATATATATACACACTATTATATGAAAGACAGGAGAGAAATGGAAGTTTTACTAAAACTTCAATAACAAATTAATTTTAATCTGTACTAAGCCTAGAATTATTCATTCAGTGGATGTACTGATATTTTCACAAGGTCTTCAAAATAAAGGCAGTCCTTTGAAGTTGCATAATTCAAATTAAATAGGACAACAAAATGATACAGGATTATCTACAAAATTTCTCTGCACCGTTGTCATATGTCACTAATGCTATCAACTGCAGTGCTGGGGCACTGAGCCAAGCTGCAGGTGATCTGAGGCAGCTTTATAACTTTTCCGGATTTCATTCTTAAAAAAGCTATAATTTCAATCTAAGCATAAATCAGTAATAGCAGTGTAAAACCACAAAGAAACAAAATACATGGAGGAGAAAAAACCACAAACCATCTGAAACATGCCCACACTGAAGAAAATGTGTGTAGCTCTTAAGGTGAACTTTTTGAGCTGAACTCCAGGTGGTAGCACAGAATTGACCTTAGTGATCCTGCCTCCCAGTAAACTGAAATATTTCTTGATTAAATTACAGTTCATGATAGCTGGTAGTAGTTATCCTGAGGAAAGAAGAAGAGCTTTCTTAACAGAAGGAAAGAGAAGGGTGAAAGTGCAGGAAACATTGCTATGCCTGAAAAAATGAATATTATTAAGGAAGGGCTTAAGAGCAGCTTGTACAACAGTCAGACACTGAAAATAACTGTAATTTGCATTGAGCTATTCATAGAATCATGGAATGATTTGGATGGGAAGGGACCTTAAATATCACCTAGTTCCAACCCTTCCACCATGTCAATGACACTTTTCACTAGATCAGGCTGCTCAGGGCCTAGTCCAATCTGTCGTTGAACACTTCCAGGGGTGTGGCATCCATAACTTCTCTGGGTACTATTATGGAGTCCTGACACAAAAAGACAGTGTATAGTAGTATTTCTGAGTTTCAGCACAACGGGTGGAGTTTAGGCAGTGATCAAGAGAAAAAGAAAATACATACCACAATATGATATATAAGCCTTAGGCCTTGACGTGGCTTATTAATGGCGAATTTGATCCTCTTTCACCACTGAAATTATTATAAACTTCAGAATGAATTAGCAAAAAAGGGTCACTATTTAAGGTGAAGTGCATTAACTTGACCTTTTCCCTCTCTTAGCTTTAAAAACTTAACTTTAAACAAAGTATTCATAATTTCACTTCACTCATATCTTAGAGGTTAATTAAACAGTTTGAAATTCAGTATATTGTTGTGCTTTTCCTTAAGTATGTCTGAATGTCACCATTAACATAATGTATGGTTATGAGCATCTGAATTTGAGCAGTGAATTTTTGTGCTCCCACTCCATCAGGCAAAACCATGTAAATATTTTGGTACTGATGAGCAAAAGTAATTAGCTCCAAAGATGCAAAGGGTAGACAATGAGGCAGTTTTTTCTTGACTCTGCAGATACAGACTAAATGGCATCAAATCAGCAGTGGCAGTTACTATTAGCCTGCAGCTATAGCAACACCTTTTCCCCCAGCAGTAACAGTTGTAGAGCAAGGAGTCTTAGCAGTAGCCACAGGGGTATACCTGGAGAGAATATTAAAAATGTCTGTATGCAGCACTGTCATATCATGGAGAATGCTGAAATGTAGAATGATTTCTCCAGCACAAAAAAAAAAAAAAAATCTATTAGAATTAATTCCAAAATACCTCTGGGATAAATTCAGTGTTGAAGAATTCTGCAAGACGTGCAAATACTTTCAGCTTTGATAAGGGAATTCATTAAAAGCCAGGAAAAGTGGGTAACTAGAAAATTGAAACTGCCACCAATTTCTACAGTAGTCCAGGACAGTGTGAAAAGATATTTACATTATCCTTTTTGCAAACATTCTCTAATTTTAGTTAGGAAATCTCATAGCAGTTACCAGATTTCAGGTGCAGTTTTATGGATATCTAACTGCTTAACAGCTAATTGACTCTCCAGTGCAATCTTCTAGCAATCTAAATTTAGGGTTGTGTACATTCTCAGTCCTCTTAAATCCATCTCAAACCTTCTCTGTGCATTCAAGAGAAATCTTAATTTTAAAAAAAACCAAATTTTTTCATTGACATGTACATTGGAGAAAAGACTATACATACTGTAGTGTTACTTCCAGAACCAGCAAGGTCCATGCAACTATTTAGGTTTGCAGATCATTTGGAGAGAAGAACACAAAGTAGGAAGTACATTATATTTGTCATGGTCTGCGTAATGCTTAGTCTCAGACGTCTAATGTGCAACTGAAAAAGATTGAATTTAGATAATTATCTTCAGTTTCTTTATTAACCCAAGTCATGCTATGCAAATTCAGATATCTCCACATACTAAACACACCAACCATTTTGGGTTCAGAATAATTTCTTTCTCATATCTCAGTTATAAAAACAGCTGCAGCACTTTGTTATCCTGATGTGTCCCTTTTTAAGCACTGACTGTAACATTTATTTTCAAAGTATTTTCATGTTAAAACTTTGCTTCTGATAGTTGGGTGCGACAATAAAAACAATGTTACATTTGAAAACATGAGCTATCGTACAAACATTCAGGTTGAAAAAGATCTTTAGATAATCGAGTACAACACAGCCCACCAATAAACAATGTCCCTAAGCACCATATCCATATGTCTTTAAATATCTCCAGAATGGTGACTCGTCCCCTTCTCGAAGGCAGCCTGTTCTAATGCCTAAGAACCCTTGTGTTTAAGAAATTTTTCCTAATGTCAAATTTAAACTTCCCCTGGTACAACTTGAGGCCATTTCCTCTTGTTCTCTTATTTATATCTTGGCAGAAGAGGCTGAGCCCCACCTCACTACCAGCTCCTTCCAGGTAGTTGTAGGCAGCGAACACCCTCATGCTTTCACTTCTTACCAGGGACAGTACAGTGTTTACAGAGAGTGATGAGGTCCCCCCTTAAGACTCCTTTCCTTGAGGATAACCAGATCCAGTTCACTCAGACACTGCCCATGAGACTTGCAAATATACAGATATACAGCAAATCATTGTTTTTCATTGACCTAAATAATAAAAATTTCAATATGGACTAACAAAACCTCAAATATTTAAATTGTAAATACAAGTAGAAGTGTTATTAATTTATGTGAATATAAATTTATATGCAGTTTTTATAGATTTTTAAGTTTTTACAGTTATAAAAAGTTTCCAAGTTTTTATATGAAGAATTAAAATACACCTCTGTCAAATTACTGTAAGTGAAGGTTGGATCACTGTGGCAAGCACATATTTCTCTCTCAGAAAATTTTCATAGAGGAGCAGAGAGAGAAGAAAGAGAAAACAAATTCTATTTCTGTCCCTTGTTTCTCCCATGTGGAATGCATTGGAGAATTGTTGACCTGGAGTCATTGGTTAATTGGATACTGGTGAGCATTGTTTGGCTTTGATGGCCAATCGAATCCACCTGTGTGGATTCTCTCAGGGGAGAGAATCACAAGTGAAGTTAGAGTTAGTAGTTAGATATGGTAGTTAGAATATGTAGGATGTAGTTTTAGTAACTCTCTTTAAATAGTATATTAATGTATTATAATATAGATATAATAAAGAAATCATTCAGCCTTCTGAATTGGAGTCAACATCATTTCTTCCCATTCTGGGTTCAACTGCATTTTCTCCGCAAGAGATCACGTCCTTTCATTAATAAAACACAGCTAAAAGTTACATGGGAGAAGTTCAGGTATCTGATTATTTTTTAAAATGTGACTAAGTATTTAAGTTTAGATGTCAGAAAAAGAGACGTTTTTCCAAAACATGGATTGTACTTGCTCTAAAAACAGATTCAATAATGTGTTTAATATTAGCCATACAGAATAGAGACATCCAAATTCATTAGTCATATTTGCAATCCATGGCTGTTATTCATAGATTTGTTAAGCCACAAACAACAATTTCACTTTAATTATTCTTTTTATCTAATCCGTTACATTCTCAAGTCCTCAATCTCTTCTTATTTTGCAGTGTTTATGAAGTGCTTTGAAGTAATTTAAAGTTATTCCTCTGGATGAAAGGGACTGCATTATTAAAATCTCTCTAAAGTTACTAAGACATCAAACATCCCATTTCAGTTATCCCCATCTCCTTGTCTGGCTATGCATACAGAGAAGAAACATAATTTGCTGCATGTAATTATCTCAGCCTTTTCCAAATCACTGCCAAATCTGAGATTTCTGACCACTATTAAGAACTGTGGGCTCTATGAACTGTTCTGATTTGAAATCAACCCTGTATCCTCTTACAGTACATAGAGTTATTGTAATTTTAGGAAAACTGATTAAAGATGTCTCACCAAAACCTCTGTAGCTCTATAATCCATACTGAAATTCACTGAACTTCATAAGAGCACTGTGGAAAGAGAGCTTAATGACATGTGAACACCTTTAAAAAGAATTAATTTTTTTATCACTAGGTAGGTGATAAACCTTTATTTATTTCAGTTCTCAGCTCCACAAAAAAATTCTCCTGAACGAAGCTCTGATTATGAGAACTCTTCACTGAGGACATATTTTAAATATTGCTTTCCCTTTCCAATGAGGATCATACTACCCTATAACTTCACATAAAAGCTGTGTGTAAACCTTGCCTGAAAAATAAACTAAGAAAGTATTTGATACAGGGAAAAGACAATTGCTAAGAAGGTGAAATTAAAGTCTCATTCGGTTCATAATTTCCTGCATATAAGCATGGTAAGTAGAAGTAGAGAACTGCAGCCTTAAAGCTTGACCTCTTCAGGTTTACATGCACATTGTAAAGGAGAGAGATATGAAAATCTGTTTCTGCTTCTCAGAAAAACATAACTGCTATAGCACCCAGAACATTACTGTTCACAATGATCGTTATTTAGACCGAGTCACTAAAGCCCTGCTTAACTGTTAAACAAGTAAGGATTAAGGATTAAAAGTTGATCAGAGTTTCAAATATTTAGATTTCCTCTAATGGAACAAATTGTTTTCAGTTATAACTACATAAAAAAGAGCACCAGAGGTTTGTGCATGTGCAGTCAACAGCAACAAGGCTATTTGATTGTAATTCTGAGAACAAATTATACTGACATAATCATTTTGATTCAAATCAGAGCAAGTCTTTTACTTCTACTGCCCTTGGGAGCAGTAGAAGTCCTTGGGAGCAAAAAAACTATATATTCCACATATTAGGGAATTATGGCCCTTCTCATCCATTATGAACCAATGAGGACTGTACTCCACTATCTCTTTTTATATACATCAGCTATTAACACAAGTTTGATAGATTATCATAATTATTGACTCCATTTATGGCTTGTAATAAAAAGAGATAAACAGATGTGCAACATATTCCCTATTTAAGTACCTTTCTGATTCAGCAGATGAAATCTTACAACATAGAACAGGTAAGTATTTTGGTGTGTCTGTGTGACGCAAAATAAACAAGAAAGACTAATATGTAGAATGATGTTTTCAATGTATTAATTTTTCTAGTTTGTGTTAGGCTTACTGCTATCCTATCCTAGCACTTTCCAATATTGCAGTCTAATATAGCTTTTCTTTCAACGCATCACTTACCTCATGCAAGTTCCAGACCGGCTACAAGTTACTTCACGAATTTCAGATATGAGAATTAAGAAGAAATCAGGACTACTTACAAAGGAATTAATAAAAATTAGTAGTCAGTGCAATTTCAGACACATGATAAACCAAGTCTGCCTTTCAGAGCAGTGATCATAAATACATTCTATGTTAATATGAAATTTGGCTACAAAATTGAGACTAACTGCATTTTTAATCTCAAGCAATACTGCAGGAACAAAACAGTGTTATAAAGTTGCTACACAAAGCTTGCCTTTCAAAATCCTAGGCAAGAACTAAGGAAAACCTTTGTGCTTTAGAATATGCAGTGAGTGTCCACTCTTAACAGATTCTGATTTGAAGTCATTTATGTTATAAATGTCAAAGTCATAGATTAGCCTACACAAATGCTATTAATGTACCATTCCAAATATCTTTGTTGTTTAAAACTTCCCTCTCTTTTTCCCTCGTTAAGCCTTTTCTCTGTTCCTGACTCATCCATTAAAAATGGAGCAGTTTACACTTCATGTATTGTGCCTGTTGCTGTGTAGAGTGATAAACTAATACCTTGCTACTAAAAAACCCAGAGTGATTCAAAGAAACACAAACACACATCAACTATTAGTTTCTCTCTTAATATCAGGGCATTTGAATACTTCAGTTAGCTTTTCCTGAAGGTTCCTTTATGTTGATTTTAATGAGTAGAAAATAGAAAAATACATTGGAAATTTGCTTGAAATAAATTACAGTTAAAATTCCTCAAAAACAGAAATGAGTGTGATAATCACAGATAAAACTTATAAACCTGAACTGTCAACTCATTATCGTTCTGTTCCAAAGGAACCAGAGAGGAGACTGGTTGTCAGTGTACTCATGTCTTGCCAATGATTTAGTGACCGCAATAATTTAGGAATGAGAACACAGAAGTCTTTCATAAGCTAAACAATTTGTTTCAGTCTTGAAGTACTGGCAGGAAATAATATTAAACTAACACAAATGAACTTGCAAAAATCTTACTGGATAGATTATTCCAACCTTGTCTTCCCTTCTTAGGATCTTCATAGCAGAAGCATGAAAATATGGGGAACAAGAAAACACTAATGAGTCGAGGGGCCAGCTGGGAATATAATTGGGATAGTAGAAGATTGCATATTTTAGTTAAGTTTTTAAAATGAGTTAGAAGCTAAGCTAAGTTAATAATATAGCTAGCAAGAATCACATACCTTAGTTAAAAAGTAACAAAGATATTAGGAAAAGTAAAGCTAGGAGTGACAGGGATAGATGTAGCAAATGTGAAGGAGCAGAGACTATAGAAATACCTTGCCTTAAGAATAATTGAACAGTTAGGAGAGGCTCGGACCGTGACCAGCAGATCAAAAAGTCCTGCCAACTGGCCATGGGTGGAGAGTTCACCATGAGGAAGACAGCTTTCTTCCTCCCATACACCCACTTCCTTATTTCAAGATCCCACCGACCCAGTTAAGGGAGTACAATTGCGCAGCCGTAATGGATATTCAGCTGATTATAATACAAAATGGGCAGGTAATGATTATGTATTATGTGTCCTTAGAAACTGCTTGGATATGTAAAACCTTTTCTGTATAAATAGAGAGCAGGAGTCTGTGACTCCTTGCATGAGTATTTGGAAATGATTCCATGTGTCCAGCACGCTGTAATAAATACCCTTCTTTTCAGCTTTAATTAGTTGAAGAGTTGTCTGTCCATGCTTCACTAGAAGTTGGTATAGTTTCTCTAGGCAAGTTTTCAAACATTACAAACAGTGCATGACTGATTGTACAATTCTGTTGTGATACTTGATTTTGGAGGCTAAAACCCCACTTAAATTTCTGTTTTCAAATTGTGTAAATGTGAAACATATACACATATAATTATGCATAAGGTTTTTAATGTGTTTGGAAAATTCAGGCAGGGGTGCTTGAGACTGCTAATGAGGAATGGTGAAGATACTTCTTTTCTGGTGAACATCTTTACATAAAGGGTGGCAGAGCACTGGAACAGGCTACTCAGGGAGGTCATGAAGTTTCCCTCTCTGGAGACACTCAAAACCCACCTGGATGCATTCCTGCATAACGAAATGCACTCTAAGTGACCCTGCCTTGGCAGGGAGTTGAACTGGATGATCTCTAGAGGTCCATCCCAACGCTCCAGAGGTCCATCCCATCCCTAAGGATTCTGCGATAGCACCTGAGAGGAAGACAACAGCTGACTTTCCATATAAAAATTTTTAGTAGAGTGAAGCAGCAGTTTTCACATGAGTAAGAACCCTGAGCAGATCCCTTAGGAGGTTTGGCCAGTAGGGCTGGGGACCAGTGTGGCCTTAAGCAGTCCCATAGAACTGGTGGCTGTGGGGAGAGGCTCCTGGGAGTGCTGTGGGGAGGCATGGCTAGGGCTGACCCCTGCCCATGGGGGCTGTTTTCAGCCACGGCACAGGCACCCGGTCCTTGGTGAAGTCACGGTCCCTCTGCACAGCCACTGCTCCTGGTCTAAACCCAGACCTGCAGGGGCCGATGTCCTGGCCTGGCCTCAGCCTGGCTCCATGCATGGCAGCCTTGCTCAACTGTCCCCAAGGCTGTTTTGAGCCTGGTTCCTGTCAACTTTCCCTACCTGCAGGTGGTGTTCTGGCACAGCTTTGGCCCACACCCAGGGAAGTGTCATATGCTCGGGACTGGCACTACCTCCAGTTGCACCCTGGTAATGTATATATCTGTCTGTCTAATTTATGACCATGAAGTGATAATTATATGATATTTATGTCAACTCTACACTTTCAACAAGTGATTATAGATAGAGAGTAATGAAGTTTAAGAAATGCCATAAATCTAAAAGAGCTACCTACGCCATTTTCCTCAATAAAACTTGAAATGCAATACACTCCTTCTGATGTCTATACCTTCTCATCAGTGTTCCTGCTCCTTTGCAAATCACAGAAATTGCTTACAAACAGTAGCTATTGGTTATTAAAGATAATTTTATTATCACTTACATGCATGCTAATCCACACTTCTGCTTTGATTAGTGGGACAGATGCTGTTGTCTGAAGGTGAATATTTGGCTTGCATGACCTGTACTATGGGTTTAATTTGAAAGTGGAATTAGGTTGAAATGACCAGATGTCCTGGTTTAGCTGACACAGCTGGGAAAATCAGGGAGTGAGTCCTCCTGGAACACTTTTTTGGGCACATGAAGGAGAAGAAAATGATTTAGAACAGTGAGCATGGATTTACCAGGGGCAAATCATGCCTGACCAGCATGATTGCTTTCTGTAATTAAATAATGGATTTGTGGATGACAGGAGAGCAGTGGATATCATTTGTATCATCTCTAACAAGGCTTTCAACAGTATGTCCCACAGTATATTTTCATAAAAGCCACAACACTATGTTGTGAGTGAGTACGCAACATTAAAAATTTGGCTGGATGGTCCTCCTCAGAGGGCAGTGGCTAATAGGTTATAATCAACCTGGAGGCATGTAAAAAGATGAGTACTGCAGGGGCTATCCTGGGACTTGTCCTGGTTACCATCTTCACAAGTAACACCTCCTGGAGGAGGTGAATGGTGTGTGCTATGCTCAAGATTGCAGATTACATCAAAGTGTGTGTGTGGCTTGGGGACATGAGCTGGTTGAGCTGTTCACATGCTTGAGAGCAAAACTGTCATTCAGAGGGACCTAGACATTGGATACAGTCTGTATCCTGGGAGGTTTAAAAGATTGGACTCTATCAAGCCATGAGAAATCTGGTCTGATTTCATGCTCCTGCTTTGAGCAGGAGGCTTGTCTTTAAACATCCTGAGGTCCCGTCTATCTGGATTATTTTGTGATGCTTTGATCCAGCATAAGCATCATTCCCTATGTTCTGGCAAAAATCTTTTGGTCACTCATCTCTTGTTTTTACCTAGGACCGAAGTCTCTTCCCTCATATATACAAAAAGCAGGCTCTTTGGAAGTTAGCCATTCATGGCAGAGAAACTCAGCTTCTGAACTTTGTAGTGACCTCTTTTTCATGCTACACAATTTTGGGAAATTGCCTTTAGCATTGATAACTGCACTGGATCAAGTAATCTAAAGCAGTGGGAAAGTCTTTCTTAATGTCACCTACCACAAAAGCAGGCTCCCTGAGTCACCATAAGCTAGGGCTGCTTTTGAGAGTGAATTCAGTATTTGGAAGGAAATATAAGAACTGTATGAAACATGGAAATGGCAAAATACACAGATATAGAGGGAAAGGTGTTTACAGCAGTGAGAGATGAGAAGCTGTTGTTTGTAAGAATATAAAACAGTATAAAATACCCTACTAGGTCAGATCAGTCATCCATGTAGCTTGTTATTCTGACTCAAAGAGTTCCTAGATGACATACTGTTTTGGATGAGCATGAGAGCCTAGATAATTTCTTGCCTATTAATGGCTTGTCCTTTTAGTACACATTTATGGATTTTTGTGCAGAAATTTCCTTCCATCCAAACTTGCTGATATTCTCTGTCTCCATAATCTCCTGTAGCAGAACTGTCCTGAACTTTGCTGTTGATGGTGCTGTGTGAAATACCCTGTTATTTTTTAAGAGCTTTCTAGTAACCTTGAGTGCCTCAGGCTATTGTAACGAGGGATTTAGAAAAGATCAACTCAGAATTCAGGTTATCAGCTGTAATATATGCATGTTGTAATATTAGTGTCTTTAAAATACTTAAGTTAATGATAATTTTTAACAGCAAGACAGGAATATGTTCAGGTGTGAAAAGCTGAATGAGGATACTTTGGTAAAGAGAAACACTGAAAAAAGAAAAGTCTACAGCCTCTGAATACTAAAAGATTCTTAACTTCTTATTTAAAACTTCTCCATTATCACCCACAAGCTTATTTATTAAAACACATGAGGGAAAAATTAGAAAATATATTATTGTCATAGCAGAATAGTGCATGAGTGGCAATTTTCTAGTAACTTCAGAAACTAGATATATTTTATCCCTTCTCTTTTTTTGCAAAAAATTATCTGAAAACCCTCAATGGTAACTTTGCATTATTCTAACAGATCAGATCCTATTATAAGGAAGTTATTTTTTATGGCCATCAAGAAGAAGCAGCAGGAATTTTTCTTCAAAGTTAGAACACTTGAAAAGTATAAAAAATGTGAATGTATTATGTCTCTATTAGAATGAAAGTCTTGGGATTTTCAACAAAACACAAAACTCTACTGAAATAAAACAAATTTGCCTACAAAAATACTAAAAAGAGTGACAGTGAATGAAAATTATGTAGCTGTGTTGCATTTCACTATTACAAAAAAACCCCTTGCTTATATAGTCCACAATGCCGTAGGCTTTTATAGTTATCTCAGAAAATGACTCAAGAATGCAGTAAGTATTTTTCTCTCACCAAAATATCTATAATATCTGAGGATGTGCCTATAGTAATTTGTAACAGATAGTGTGTAGCAAAAGCTATAGGTGAACAAGTGGTGAACCAAAGGTCTGGCTTGATTCTTAAATTCGTACTGTATCCTAGAAAATTGATCTGTCAGGGTCTGATTCTGTAAGACTACAGGCAGCTTTATAAGAATATTATGCACTCTATTTCCCAACAAATTCAGGATTAAGCTACTAAATCAAGAATTCTTTACTACACTTTTAATGTTATGTCTTATTTTTTTCCCCCTCCATACTTATCACTAAATAATCTTTGGGGCAAAAATGATCCAAATGGATTGTATTCCACTGCTGATAGACCTTCTATCTGTTTCAGCTTTGTAGCACACTTTTTTCTCCCATGTTTTTCCCTTCTGTTGACATTTTTCTAACAAGCTAATAGAACTCTACAATAAGGCTGCAGCACTGTGTGTCAGAAATATGGAAAATACATATGTCTATGTAACTCTTTTTCTGTGCTTACCTGCTGTCGCATAGGGAAAGTACAAAAAGGATTTTGGGCATAAAAAAAGAAATTAGAATTCTAATTTTCCACCAAGTCCATGGGACATTAAAAAGAATAATATTCTCAAAACATTATAATGGATCCTAGAAATCCTGGTCTTCCTAGAAATTTCCCGAATCTCAACATATTCTCTAACAGCTTGTGCATGAGAAACAAATGCTTTTGGAGATCTAGAATGCAACTATGGGTAGAATCGGAAAGACACACTTGAGGGTGCCACCACTCTTGGCTTGAAATGGAGAATTGCATAAACATAACCTTCCCTGGAAGTTAATTTTACGTTAAACTATGCCTTTCAAAATGAAAAGAAAATCTCTTTCAGGAGAATTAGACAACATGCAGTTCTTCAGCAAAACAATGAGCTCAAGAAACTCTCTGTTGTGTAACGCATCCTTATTCAAAGGATGACACCCTAAGTTGCAATTAAAATTTCAGAATAAGAAGGTAACACTTCGTGTTTTCTACTTGTCTCCTGAATAGTCCTGATTATACCTTAAGGACATATGACACTATGACATATATGACATTATGTCAGTAAATACACTATGTCAATGGATCCTTCTGAAAGTTGTGACAAAATCTTCAGCTTGACTAGAAATAGCCTTCAAAAGTTTAAACAACTGTCCCTGGGGTTCTTGTATTGCCTTCTCTTTTGTAAACTTAGTGGATCTCCTAAGTACAGCGGTGCTGTACAGTATGTGACTGATGCTAGATAATCAAAACCTTGTCTGTCTGGAAGCCAAGTGTGGTGAGCTGTAGTATTTATTGATACTGATTCAGGGACCTACCAGTGCACGTGTTTGAATCTGTCTGTAGCAGCAGTAGTGCAAGAGTTATTGATAGAATGGTTTTATTCATCTTACAGCTATTCTGGGCCTCGGAGTCATATATTGACATAATTTCTCCTGGTAATACAATGTCAGATTAAAAGAGAAAAGAAGCATTCTTATTATTACATGTTTATATAAGAATATCTTATATATTCTCTTTAATGGTGAGTAAAACTTATTGCCTGCTGCTGCTTCTGACAACATAAGTCCAATGGTACATGTTACAAAAGAATTCAACATCTTATACAAAGGTGCTTGTCATTTAGAGAATTGATTGTATTGGAATTCCTAAGCTTCCAAAAGCAGCAAGAAAGAAAATCAGTAGTTGCTTTGTAGAGGAGCATAAAACACTGTGAATTTTGTTTGAAACTGAGAAATGACCTATCGATTGATACAGGGCAGAAATGTTTGTTAACTTGTTACAATGGTAGATGAAAAAGCTCTAGAAATGTCATGAGGTAGACAGGCAATATATATATTCATGCATATACAGTCACATATCCAAACAGATAAAAGAAGTAATGGGAAAAACATTCCCCATTCTTGTTGCCACTTATTCTCCCAACACTATATTCTTTTAAACAATTCCTCCTCTTCCTGCTGTTTTTCTAGACATATTTTTATTTCCTGATCTTCTGAGTTAGATGTAAGATTGTATGGATTACAAACTAACATTTTTTGGGGCAAAATCTCAGAATATAAAAGAACAACCTAACTTTTATCTCAGAATAACTGCTTGACAGTTAATGATTTGGCACATCTATCTATTTTTTAAGATGAAAAATATTTACATGTGCATAAAAGTTTGGAATTAGCACATTGCTGAAATGAATTTAGGCTTCACGGGGTATCTCCATATTTTTTCTCATTTTTATTGGTCACATTTTTAAGATTTCATTCATAGCTATTATTATTACAGACCTCAACAAGGAATTGCATATATTTCTGGTCTTTTATTAGAGGTACATTTTTGTGATTGCATACTTTTTTTTCATTCCATGTCCTTGCTTACTTTTATATTGCATATATTTGGTCCAGTCCATAGTAGTGAAAGTTAGATGCATTTCACTAACTTTTATACTTGCTGTATCAACTTAACCTTCATATTAGTATGTGATCCTTGTAACTAAATGTATCATAAAGCTTTAAGCATGTGATCATGTTTCAGCATTTGTCTTTGAAGACAGTAATAGGGTTATTGAGCAACAAAATGATAATCAGGAGTTTTAGAGGTCGCTCATTATATACTGTATAAATATTTCATAAATTCCCCACTGTTTACAGATAGCAAGAGTTTAAAAATAAATTGCAAATGTTCAATATATAATGCAGCTGATCTAGTTGTTAATGCTTGTTGGTTTTTGATTTTTTTTTAAAGCTATCTATATGTTTATGTAAATTCTAACCTCTACATGATATAGCTTCATAACCTGGTCCAGCAGAACATGTCACGATAAAATTTGCAAGGATCATCGCGTGCAAGTTCATCTACACTGTCAAAATGAGTTATTTTTAAAATAAGTTAAAACATGCCACATGCTAAATATCCTTAAACCAGTAAGAAAATCTTCTTGCATTACTTTTTCTGGCTATTAGGTATGCATGTTTAGATATATAATGGATGTAGAGTTATACAATTTTCAAAAATAATGTCTGTTTTGGAATTTAGCAGTTTCAATATTGGCATGAGGCCTGAGTGTTTGGTACAGTGACTGGATATACACTGAATAGCCCATATATTTTCTGGGACCTTTTGCAACCTGATATCCAGATGCTGGCCTTGTCCCAACTGCATATAAGAGTAGAACATAGATGTCTACAATTCTCCCCCTTCATTTAAAGATATCTTTTGTTGTATAAATAGCGAAGGAGTTGTGTTGTTTTACAATCAAGCTGTACTAAAACACCAGAGACTACAGCTGCTGTTGAGTACAAATTTAACTTGTGCCACCTCAGATCCAAAGCTGTAGTGCAATGGGATAAATCAACACAAAGAAATCCTTCCTAAATTAGATGATCACTCTGTTAATGAGGGGGTCTGTAGGGTCTTTATTGCCTGCTTTGAAGCTATGTAGAAAAGTAAGAACTAAATCCCTATTTCCCTAGTTCCTTGAACTTGCCATCCGGATTTGCACTGTAGAGAGATTGAAAGCCAATTGTTTCAGTACAGCAAAAGTTGAAGTCTGAAAAAAAAAGGCAAAAAACCATAACAACTGAAATCGAAACCATACTATCTACATTTTCATTTCAATGATATTGTGGAGCACACTGGGACCTGACTGCTAGATGTTCTTCCTACTTTCAGAATAATATAAAACTTACTCTTCTGAGAAGTAAGAAACATTATTAATGATTGTATATTAGGAAGAAATTCTATACTATGAAAGTGGTAAGACACTGGATCAGATTGCCCAGAGAAGCTATGGATGGTCCATCCCTGGAAGTGTTCAAGGCCAGGTTGGATAGGGTTTTGAGCAACCTGTTCTAGGGAAGGAGTCCCTGCCCATGACAGGGCATTAGAACTAGATAAGGTTTAAAGTCACTTCCAACCCAAACATCTATGATTCTATGATAATGCTGTCCAAGTAATTTTAATTTTAACGGTTTTCTAAGCAACTGCTGTTTTGCTACGATAAATCTGTTCTTCAGCTCCTAATGAAAATTACTTACACAGCCATGTGTGGCAAAAGAAATACTAGTCAGTCCAGTGCCCATATGCTCAGAGAAGTTATTTCACTAAGACATATTATTAAGTATAAGCTAGTATTAAATATTTCCATAGAAATAACTATTGGCTCATCAACAGATATCAGTTTTTATGTTCTTAATTTTTTCTTTATCCCAAGCCCTTGAAAAACATTGTAGCTTCTAGTCCTGAAATGGAAACCGAGCATTTCGTCTGTAGAATTGCAATGCACAGTTAGATTACAACTCTTTTCAGTGGGCATTTTTGTAAAATAATTATTACATTCACTAATATGTCTTCAGGAGCAAAAATATTCCTAGTTATATATAGAGGTTGTAATGACAAGTTATTATTTCATTCTGTATATATTACTAGATATTTAGGAAAATTAACAGTAAAGGTCAACGAAGACTAAGAGATGCATTCTAGAGTTTTTATTTGAGTTATTTGCCTGAATCTGTTCAGCTGCACATTGTTCAGTAACTGGCCATTTTGAGTCAAATTACCTACCTAAATGAGCTGAGCAAATGCTGGCTCAATTTAGTTACATACTATGAAATTTGTACTTTGAGTTATTCATTTTAGTGAATAGTTTGCTGAAGACTAACATTCAAATAGCATTTACCATTATCTTGTTAATAGGCCTTACTGCTCTAAATCTACTAAGAATGCAAATAAATGATAATTCTGCACTCATTAAGGAAATCTCCTGTGACTTACTTTGGTTAAATGCTCCAACAGGCATGTTTAGCACTTCTTTAGGGTTGGTAAAGTTCCAAAAATCTGTAAATTAAAGTTCTGTGGAGTGCTATAAAATATGCATAATGAAACCCTGGATGTAAATTAAAAAGATTTATATTTCGGCATTCTGCTTACGTTATTCAGTCTGAATGCTTCACAGGTTTTTATGAAGCAAATAAACTGGTTTTTTTCTTGAAATTCATTTTGAATGGGCACCATGGATTCATTGTTACAATACTTAATTCACACATTAAAGACTGAATTGCTCTTTTTAATCTATATATCATACTGAAGTGTTATTGCACAATACCTTTGAAGTCTAGGTGCTCAACTATGGTAGCAGTACATTGAATTTTCCTGTATACATAAGTACTTAAAATAGAGCTGAAAACAATACTTATGAATGTTCTTGTACTTTAAACTTATGTGCTCATTTGAGTCACACTTATGAATTCCATTATTCATAGCCAATGAACATTAACTGAAAAAAAAAGTTTATTTCCAAACACCTTTAAATATTATTTATGGAAAATAAGTACAACTTGTAGTATAAACTAAAATGACATGTGGGTTTTCTGTGTGGTTTTCAGCAGGAATGAAGCTGAAGTGTTGAGGCTCTGTGCAACTGCCACCTAGAGCTGTATATCTGTCAAAGAAATCACATCAGGGCTTTGGGTAATCTTTAGCCTGAAAAAGAAAAAAAGCATGAAGAAAGAGACCCTGAGGTGCAGCTATTTTCTAGACAGCTTGCTGCTGTGGAATTGTTTTGTTCAGGAAAAAACTGTCTTCTAATGTGGAGGATCATATTTTGTATTTTAACAAATTGCTTCATTGATGGTTCAGTCCTAGATGAGTTAAACTAAGTGGTGGTGAGAGTATTTCAGATTTGCTCTGAAACAGAATTGTTTTGATACAACAAAATCAACAACAGAATTTTACTTTTAGGCTCTACATGCATATCTGTGTAAACCAACAACATTTTTAGAATAAAGACCTACTATAGAACTGACTGTCTTTGGCTTCCAACTCTTCTAATTAGTGGTTCTATTTCTTTTGGGATGAGGAAACTCATTCTGTGGAATTCTGGAAACAGTGGTATGGAATAATTCAATCAAATTAAACTAAAAAAAAAATGGCCACAGAATTATATGTAAATAAATAGCAAGAATGTTGTTAAACCAAATATTGTAAATACAATAAAACATTTGAATGGTTGATTTTTTTAAAGTTTGTATTTCTCAAATATAATTAAAATAATATTTTAGTGTTTGTTTTTATATTACCAAGGAATTTCCAGAAATTCACAGCTCTACTATAATATCTTACAGCATTATATCAATCTGGCTTATTACAGTGTATCAAATATAGTCCAGCGCATGTTCAGCATATCCATTTTTGCAAATCTTTCTTATTTCAAAATATTTTATACATTTTATATTTAAAAAACCTAATATACATGTGCTATGTTACTAAAATACTATGGTATTACACATAATTATGTTTGAACACCAGGGATTATAAAATGCCTTTGGAAATTATTAGTCCAAACTGTTAGGCTGTGTCTTGTAATGGACAATAGAGAACCAGATTAGTATTTGAGCTTTTGGATCACATTACTCTACAATGATAGAGTACATCTGAAAACAATTAAGACAGTGATGAATATGAGAACACAGAGCTTAATTGAGGGGTACTTTTATAAGAAACAGTGCATATAGAGCACTTCAGATTCAGAGTAGAAATCCAAACAATTACAGATAAATGATAAAGATAAAACAATTTAAGATGGAACAGCGACACATAGATTTGCATGAACATCCACATACTCATCCAGAAATAAGTAACACATCCTTTTGAGGAATTAGCAGGGGGCAGAGCCAAAACTGAAATATGGTGCTTAGAAATGCAGAGTCCAATGGGATTTAATCTGGCATTCCATCATAAAGAACAATTTGACTTTAAAAAGTGGCACTCAGAATCAATGGCTCCTGGCATAATTCTCAAACTGAAACTAGGTTACATGGAAGTGGATGGAAGGCAGCATCCCTGGTAGTATGTAGGGATCCTACAGTTGAACAAAGGGCTTTTGAACTTTTGAATATCTCCAAGAATGGAGATTTGACAACTCTGTGCAACCTGTTCCACTGTTTCACTCATCGTGAAAACTTTTTTATTCTCCAGAGTGGAAAAAAAAAGAAAAAAAATCACCCTGTAGTGTTTTAACCTCAGCTTGGTATCAGGCGCCCACTAAGCCGCCCTATGGTTTCCCTCTCAGAGGGACAGGGGAGACTGTAAAATGAAAAAATAACTAGTGGCTTGAGATAAGACAATTTGCTAAGCCAAAAAAAAAGATAAGCAAAAGTTTACATGCACATAAGCAAAGGGAAAAGTTACTCTCTACTTTCCGTTGTAGAACAACATTCAGAGGGAAGCAGGGCCTCAGCACACAGAGTGGTTGCTCCAGAAGCCAAACACTGTAGAATAACAAATGCCCTCCAATTCATCCTGCCTCCCTTAGTTTTTATATCTCACCTTACATCATGCGGTATGGAATATCCTTTTGGTTAACTTGGGTCAGCTAGCCTGGTTCTCTCCCCTCCAGGATCTTGCCCACTCCAAGCCCCTTGATGAGGGAGGGGGAAAAGCATGTTAAAGAGACAGCGCTGCTCAGCATTAACCAAAACATTTGTGTGTCATTGAGAGGGACCAATCTGATATTTCTTTATGCCTCAACATGTGTTACACATGAGGCGCAAAATGACTGCAGGGGCTGTACCCGTGCTGGGAGCCCTGTCCCCGGGGAGGCTTCGCCCGGCAGCCGAGCGGGGCAGAGAAAGCTGCCACGGTCGGGCTGCCAGCGACCCCCCTTGCCGGTGGGGCAGATCCCTGTGCCCGGCGGAAAATGCCCAGGAAATAGGGCTATGGGAGGAGCTTTAGCACATAAAACCAGTGAAAGCACCGCCGCAATCCGAGGCCATTTTGTTTGGGCTTCTTGGAGGGAGCGGGGACTCATCTCGGTCCCCTCCTTCCCCCTCGCCTTTTTTCTCACTGCGGTCCTGCTTCTCCCCTGGCTGCCGTCCGTGTCCGGCCCTGTCCTGCCCTGTTCGCCGCTTCCCCGAGGCAGCTCGGCCCCACGGCCCCGCAGCGCTCCGCTGTTTCCCCACGGAGCCGCCGCCCCGGCCCTGAGGGCCGCAGCTGCTCCAGGAACGCGCCCGTGGCCGCGGCAGCCTGTTCTGGGCCGGCAGAAGGGACACGCAGGCGGCTGCTGCCTGGAAGTCGCGCCCGTGGCCACGGCAGCCTGTTCTGGGCCGGCAGAAGGGACACGCAGCCGGCTGCTGCTCGGAAATCGCGCCCGGCCCGCCCCGGGAGCCGCGCAGACTCCGCGCAGCTCGCGGCGCGCACGCTCCGGCTGCCGAGCTGCCGCCGACTGCGCGCCCGCGGAACAGCGGGGTCCTGACATTCTGTTTGTCTCTCTGTCTCTCTTTTCTCCTCTTTGCTCCCTTTTCTATCCCCCCTTGGTAGGAACTCTTATCTTCCTTTTCAATAAACAGTTCTCAGATACAATATTGCTGCGTTTGCGCTTTATTTTTGTCCGAGAAATCTATCGAAAACAATCCTCTCCGACTTCCCTTTTACAGGACGGGACAGTCATCACCCTCCCAGCCATCAGTGCAAAGCACAGCACCACTAAGGAAAAATGAACTCTGTCTGAGTCAGACCCAATACACAGCCGTAACACAGTTCATACTTACATGTGCATACATACATGCTTTTATGCATTTTACTATGGTTGGATTACAGTATCACATTTAAATGCAATCAGAGTGAAGCTTTTTTACTGTGCAGCCCTAGAAACTGTGCCAACGCTAGACTATAATATTGGCCAGTTCCTCAGTGCTACTAAGGCTTAAAGGGGTCTTAGTAAATATGCAATTATTTGAAGTTCAAGCAGTGTGGACAGAGTGTTATCATCGTTGTATATGTACTATATGTCTCTGGAATGATTTTACTCTGATGGTTAGCACATTTGAAAGTCACACATTCATTTTTATTACTACTCATATTATTTAGGTTAGGTAGCACATTTATTTGCGAAAACATATGTATTAAATTACATGCATATATAACCCTGCAGGCAAGATATCTTATGATAATATAACTCAACGTTTAGATTGACGTCTTTTTCCAGATGAAAATTACTATTGTATTAGAATGCTAAATATATTGCTTAACTAAAAATATTTCCCATTGTTCTTTGAAATTCTTAAACCGAGCTCAATGTTGGCATTTTACTGAAACCAAAAAATTGTGACAGTATTTATGATTCATAACTGGAGCATCGTCTATCCCCTGTAAAAGACTGCCTCATTCTGTCATAGGCATTCTAGACATAAGATGGAGTTTTCTTTCATTATCCATTTATTTTAATTTCTGATTATGTTTTGTGTTTTTGACCACCACTAGTATGAATCTGCCAACCAACGGAGTCCTACAAACTCCCCTTCCTCTGGGTACTTGCCTGCTGCTAGCTAATATTTTGAATATTTTTTAGTTAGCACTAGCTAATTCCCCTGGACATTTCTTTGGTTCATCATTTGGTAAGCAAACATTTACATCACCTGTGTTGTTTTGTTTCATATTTTCTATTTTTACTGTCTTTCTTTTTTGGTGACCTCTTACTGCTTGAGAGCCCTGATGTAGCTTCTTGAATCAAGAGAGACCCAATAAAACAGAATATATTTAGCAATTAATTGATTATGAAGGGGTCTTAAATTACCTGGTTGCCTAAGGGAATACTGTATTCCACCAGAACAGTCACAAGCTGCTGTGCTTTGAAGATTTGCAGGAAGAGAATGATATGGGAGATTTTGATTAAGGGACCAAGGGTAGATATTGCTTGAGTAATGGGATTTGTGCCACTCTATTATGTTCAAAATACAAAACTCAAGATTACATATGACTTTTGTCATTATCCTTTTAATGAAAACTATGTGGCTGTGAACACAAATCCTGCTAAGTAAACTCAGGAGAATTAGTTCACTCTACATTGGGATTCCAATTACTGTGGAAAAAATCGGAACAAGAAGGAATCGAGCCACCAAAACACTACAACTTTTATTGTAAGGACATAATGAGGTAAGGACATAATGAGATTTTTTTATTTCATTGGTGGATTCCTTCATTCTTCTGTCTACATTATGTGAGACTAAGAATGAGCAATACAAATTTCTGTAGCAGCATTGCCTTTCACCCAAGTATCTCAATGGATTTTGAAAGTAGTGATTGGTAAGTCTCACAATTACTAAGGTACTAGAACAAAGCACAGCTGCCCTGCCTGCCTTAGAAATTAATTACAGCCAATACAACATTTAAGAATAGTGATAAGAAGCAAGGCTTGGTTTCAAGAATATATGTTTAGTAGGGAGGTAGCTATTAATTGTACTTGAAATTTGACTACCATTCTAAGGTTAATCAGCTCCCTGAGAACTGCTTCACTGTTTTTGCAATGACTGGTAACCCTGGTTTCCTAGTTGCTGGACAAAGATAATTAAGAACATTTAAGAGACACTTGGAGTGAAATTTAAAAATATGTTTATTTCTTCCTCTTTTAACTAGCTACCTCACCAAAGCAAATTATTATTCATTATATTAATTCATAAGAATATAGAACTTTGTTGTTTTGAAATGTATTGGATTTTGAGAAGTGGTGTAAATGATGACATGTGGACTACTAATAGTATTATTAAGTACGGAAGTAATAATATTTTAGCATCTTATAAAATCTGTTTCTTTATAGTATAGATAATAATAATAATGCAATCACATTATTCCCATTAAGAAGGATTTGCATTCAATGTCGGATATCCAATAAGACAATTTTCTTGACATAGTATAAGAGTTGAAGAATTGTGGGGGCTGAGCAGTGCAAGAGAAAATATCTTATGCTGTATCTTAAAGATTCAAAAACCCTTAGGTTTTTTTTTGCAGTGGCACTGAGTTTCTGGATGTACTTTCCCATGCTGAATCAGAAAAAAATATTCTAGTCTATCATATATGCCATGAAATTGTATGAATTTTTTACTTCATTTAAATTATTTATAATTAATATTTATGTTGGTTCATTATTCACAGGTGCTTATCCTTCTAACAAAAGCAAAAGAAAGTTCTTACTGACTTGATTTAACAGTGATAGTAATTGCACAGATTCCCATGCTCACCACTGCTATGACTGAAATTCTCCGGGCAAACTATTCAAGTGCTTCACTGCCCTCTGACTAAGGAATTTCTTCCTCACATCTAACCTAAAGCTCTTTTCTTTTAGTGTGAATCTGTTCCTGCTTTGTCCCAACACTATCTGTCAGTTTAAAAAGCACTATTGTTACAAGTCCCCTTTAAGTATTGAAAGGGTGATGGCTGTTGACAAAATGGTAATGACAGTCATAATAATCTCAATAAACTTTTCTGCACACAGATCAAACTCAGATCACTTCCAAAATAAATAGCTGATTAGGGTGACACCCTTTACAGAAGAGCAAGATCTACTTTTAAAGTGCTTGTCATGATGGGATTAGTCTGTAAAGCTTGAAAGACCTCAGTCTTTACAGAAGGTGATACGACTTTTCAGCAGCAATAATCTCAATTCTTCTCCACAATCCTGCTCGACCACTTTCCGTTTATGCAAATGAGTGTGAGGGGGAATCTTCCAGAGAAATAGGGTAAATAAAGTCATAATTCAAGATTTTCCCTCACGCCTAATCTTTCAAGTCATTCTGTCTTACTAGGGGAAGGCAAGGAAGAAAAAAGGAAAAAACCCTCAAAATGCTAACTCATTTTAAATCTTGATTTTCAATAATTTCAGAGTGTGATTGCAGCAGAACCAGAGAACCGGAACCTGAGATTCATTCCAGCTGCTTTCATGGCTCCACATTTCCTTATTTTCTGATGTTTCTATACTTTTTGCTCTACAATAAATATCAAACTTTTGTGATCAAGCACTAACTTGACAAGTATATTGGAGAATGTGTTAGTTTTTAGAACACATCAAATTGCATTTGTGGAAAAGGAAAATCCAACCCTGTCCAAGTCTGAAATTGGGTTACAAGCATGCACAACTCTTCTAATGACTTCAAAAATAGGTACTGTTCTGATATGATTACTGCAGTATATCAGATGCTTGTTTTTGATCAACATGAGCTGATAAAAACCAGTGCTACAGTATGGCAGGGGCAAAGGCTTTTAAGAACAATGGCTTTTAAGAACATAGCTTGCAGATCTGCTAGTAAAATGCTATTGATTGATAGAGTCAGCATTATGTCATCTGGCAGGCACACTATTTAAAGAATGAAGTCATTAGCAGTCTGCTGAAGGATATATATCCTTTGTTATTAACAGCTGGAAAAAGTGTAATTCTTACACTGTCAATAAAAGAGTAACACATACAGCATTTGTAGACACATATATGCCAGCTGTTCTGTACAACCCATTCACAAATGTTCTTGACAGTACAAGCCTACAGTTTCAATAAGAATCATGGCTTTTAATCAATATATAAATACACATATATAATCCCACTTGGCATCATGATAAATTTTTTATTTTACTATGTTCTTTTGCTATTAATGAAATAATAAAAGTGGAATTTTAAAGCATTAAAAAAGCCATATACAGTAACTGCTTCAAAATTATGAGATAGATTCTTGTGTAGCAGATCAGGGCTTTAAATCATGAAGTAATTCAAGCATTTTTATCAAAAATAAAATCTACTATAGCATCCAGGATTACGTACTGATTTGTCACAACTTTATTCTGTGAAATAAGAAGAGTTTAAATGTTTCAGGCTGGAGTGAAAGAGAAAATAAAAGGATAAATTTCATTTTTCATGTTATTCTTAAAATGTTGTTTGTATCCTGAATACCTAGAGACTGAATAAAAAAGTTAATAGATCTTTTCATGCAGCTCCTCAGGTAGTTACCATATCTGCCAAGTGAAGCAGGACTTGGCACAGTAACCAAGCATGCATGATCTCCAGGGGAACCTGAGGGCTGTAAAAATTGTGACAATAGATGAAACTAGTTCTTTTACTGTCAGGAAACACTACTGTTTTGTTTTTTTCTCTTTTAAATGAACAACACAGTGATCCTGATCTGATAATCTGATACCATTTTTTAGACTCAGTTTAGATACTTTTTTCTTTTTTTCCTGTTTAGACACATATCTCGTAGTCCTAGAAGACAATATTTGGAAACTACACCTGTCACTAAAAAAGGAAATTCACTCCATCCATTTATGAATTCATATTCAGATACTTCCATGATCATTAGAGAAAACTCAATTAATAGAGTTTGCGTGGCTGTTATCTGGTTGTTCTTCATTAGTTTGTGCTGAGTTAAACATGGATTTACATTTTTAACTATATCAAGTTATCTTACTCTGCATTTGACACAAATAATGTGAAAACGGGCTGACAGACATAAATGGACCAAAACATGTATTTTGCACAGGGACTAACTTTATTTTCTGGCTGACTTGTATCAGAAAAACGTTTTGTACATGTTCTATGGCGTGTATAAAATGCACAAAGTAATGAGGCTCATAATTACCATGCTATTGTCATTTCAAAGCATTGAAATGCAAAAATTAGCATTATCATTAGTTCCACAAGTTTTTTCCACATAATGAAAACAATTAATCAGTATAAACTGAATGTTTCAACTGACTAGCAAGGAATGAATTCATAGACTCCTTGGAAGTAGTACTTGCACATTTTTTTTACCTTCTCCATTATGCATGTATGAAGATCCTAGATGTCTGTTTTGGTGTCCAGGCATAGAAAATGAAGGGAAAATAGAGCTTATTCAAACTCTTTGCTTACCCTAAGGCAGGATCAACTATATCTTCATCGGTCCAGATTAGAAAAAAATTATAGGTTTATTTTAGTATTGATTTACATAGCCCTGGAAAATCATAACTTCTCTGAGATTACGTGTTTTTATATTCCTTTTGTTAAACCTATTTGAATCTCCATGGGCTTGGAAGCAGTTTATCCACTTATTCTTGAAAGTTCATCATGTTATTTCCTCATTCTTCACCCTAAGCTTAGCAGGCATCAGTCTTTCAATCTTTTATCAATGCTGATGTCTTTCTAAGCCTCCAATCACTCATGTTTCTGTCCCCTGATTACCTCCAGCTTATGCACAAAACTCAATGCAGCTCTCTAAACAAGGCTTATTAATGTGAGAGAAAAAGATTACTTCTTAGGTTGTGAACAGCATGAGATGTCCCTCCTGTGCAATATGACATTTAAACTTCTGCTCAGTTTGTATGTACAAAAATCCCAGGTTGCCTCTGAACTATTGCTGCCTGGCTGGTTACTCCCCACTGTATGTCACATTTATTTTTCTGAGGCGTGGTGTGTCGTACAGGAGTTCTGCACTGTTTCCTTCTTACTTGCCACTCCACTGTCTGATCTGTCTTGGACTCTTTATTCTAGTCCTTTTTCCTAGTGGTCTCTGGGGCTTCATTTCATGTGCCACTTTCATAAATGTTCCCTTTTTTCTACCATTCACAAAAGTAATAGTAAAAAGAAATCATTCTCTTGCAAAACAACTCTTGATAGAGCCCTTCATTCTGACAGGGAACCACTTATAACAACTTTCCAAGTACAATTTTTCTGCTGGTTTACACCCCTTTTATCTGCATCATGCTTTTCTAGCTTGTTTATCAGAATGTCACATCAAAAGACCTCAGAAAAGGAAGTTATGACATCTGCTGCTTTTCCTCTTTTTAGGGTCTCCTGACATGTCAGATGAGGTGATTAAAATGGCTGACAGTATGTATTCATGATAAGTCCATGATAACTTCTCATCTCTTTCTGTTTCTCCGTGTACTTAAAGGAGTTTATTCTAGTTTTATTACTGCAGTCAAGAAGTCTACAAATATAAACACTTGGTTCTTATCTTTTAAAGAAGAGAAGTATGTTTCCACATTTGTTTTCTGAAATTTCAAATATCATTAAAATTTCTCCAATTGCTAAAGGCAGTTGCTAAAGGCTCCCATTTTATACTAGCTGTAAGACTGAGTACCTTGCCTACTTAACTGCCCCCAAAACTACTGCTTTCTTCTTCCTGCCTATTCTTACTGCTTGGTATTAATTTTATTTTTTTTTTAATTTATGGGTGACGTGTTTATTGCGGTGTGGCTCCGCTGCGGCCACGAGCTGCTGGTGTGAGCGCCGGCCAGCACAGCTCCTTTGTGGCCATGGGCCCCGCGGGAGTGGCCACCCCTGGGGTTGCGCAAGCTTCGCGGGTGGTGGTGTGTGCTGACACGGCGTGGGTAACGCGAGCACTGAGTCACAGACACGCTGATCCGAAGTGAAGGAAGGACAGAGCGGACACTCGTGTGCGGTCCTAAGAAGCTTTATTCTCTCCCCCGGGGTGGGGCTGAAACAGAGAACTTCGCAGAATGGGAGCATGGACGAGTGACCAAGAACTCAAATTTTACAAAACTTATAAAGGGACCGGGCGGAGAAGGGTGTTCCTTACTCCGTCCAATAGGGGAACAGCACTAAAGCATAACATCATGGACAATAGCCAGTGGCAAAATAACAGGGGTGGAGAAGAGCCTTGGGGACAAATGGACATAAAGAACAGACTGGGAACATTCTGGCAATAACTGGGAGTGGCAGTGAGAATTGACAGGGAAAGGAGGCACCAGAACTATGAGTGGCAAAACTATATATTGCATAACAGGGGAGAAGGGGGAAGATTGACAGATAACCAGAGAGCTAAGTGGCGGGAAACTATTTGGTAAACAAGTTGGGATAAAGCAAAGTGAGGGGAAGGGAAAAGGGGGTACACAGAACATACCAACTAAAGCTGACTAACATTAATTAACTAACTAACATACGGACTCTTATAAAACATCATAAAAACACACTACCACAGTTTATAAATAGAAATATAGCTGTATTATATAAAGACAGTCTCATCACAGTTGTTTTTCTCAGCTTTCATGTACTTTATTTCAGCTTGTTATGAATGGAGACCAGCCAATCTGAATTAAAAATCAATAATTAAATTTATTTGTGATCGCGTCACAATTTTGAGTTCGCGTTCCGCCCACAGCCTTACAGAGCGCTCTGGGGGCAGTCCGACAGAGCCTCCGCCTCCCTCAAGTCTGCCCACCATTGTATCCTTGCAGGAGGTTTTTTATATGTTTTATTTCGCCTTTGGCTATGAAGTAATTACATATTCATGCAGTCCCCTTTCCTGGAGCAGGAATTCCCCGCCATAGATGTTCTCTGAGCAGTTTATCAGCCATAGATTTTGAGTCCAGATGTCCTCCTGTAATAGTACAATGGGTGCATTCCTCCTTCGGGGCTTTTCCACTCCCCCGCTCCTGGAACTGAGCTGGTCTCCGGTCGGTGGTGGGTTTTGCTGGGCGTGGTAATGGTCGTGTCGTTGGCTATTGTCCCTTCTCCGGCTAGGATCTTTTTAATGCTAATTTGGCGATTCGGGAGGTGAGCCCCTGGTATCTTAGTTAGTTTCTCTAAATCATTTTATAGCTATGAAATATGAATTCTATAACTACGATTTTATTACACGCACAACTATCTGCACGAATTATACCTATACATAACAAGCTTTTCTATTGTTACAAACTGGTTTAACATAGAAGACTAAAGGAAGCTATACCTCTGTGAATAAAATGGATCAGAACCCAGAGAGGTTCAAAATACACCCAAAAGAAGTGATTAAAACCAAACAAAGTTGGATGTTGGTGCCAAAAAAAATTGCTATATTTCATTTAATAGTGGATGAGGCAAAGAGAAAGAAAGAGAAAAGAAAGAAAGAAAAAGAGAGAAAAAGAAAGAAAGAAAAAGAAGTGTGCATGGGGGTAGGGGGACAGAGAGAGAGTGACAGGATTAGTTAGAAGCAAATCACCCATCCAAAGGTCCCAACACCGCCTCATTGCTCCCTTCCATCTGGTCTGCTGGTGAGAGTCCCCTGCCGCTGCACCACATCAGAAAGTGTAGACTCCAGTGGATTAATATACATTTTGAGCCAGGTGGGAATGTCCAGGTGCCTCCTGAGAGGGCCAGGTTTGACACTGTCCCTTGCAACACTGTGGATCTGTTGTGTCATGGTCTGGTGCAGGGTCTGGGGACCCCTTGGGGGACCTTTGATGGGCCATGTCACCCCCTCTGCTGTGGATAGGCTGTGCTGGGGTGAAGGGGCTCCACAGCTGAGCTCTGCAAAGCAGAGGATGGGTGTTCACCGAGCCTCTGATCAGACCAGAGGCTTTTTCACCACACACCCAAAACCTCTCCTCCCCACACCCTTTGGTGTGAAGGTCTGTTCGAGCCTGGCAACTGAAAGCCCTGGGGCTACGGTCTCCATCCTGAAGGCGCTAAGCTTGATCCCTCTGTGAGTGTATTTTTGTCCCCCAGCCCAGACCTGAGTCACTATCTCATCTCCATCAAGAATACTTCAGGGCCTCAGTCAGAAGGACTATTCAGGGCATGGTGGTCTTCTCTGCAGCTTTTGTAATACAGTTTTGCTATAATAGGCAAAGGTCCTTCATGAATATGTTTAAGCCTTAAATTATAACATTTGAGTCTCCGACAGCTATTAATAGTCTCGTCTTCAAATCAAAATTATTTACAGGGAATAATAAACTATTTGTTTATAGAATAAGCTTATGAAGGCATTTAGTCCTGTAAAAATTGCATAAAATATTAATAATTATAATTTTCTTGAACTGTAGTAATTGTTTGCTGAAGAGTTAAGACAGGTTTAAGATTTGCGTCATCCACCTATTCTTTGGGTGACTGATGCATTTGTCTCAAGCTATTAAGTTTCTATTAGATATGAACTGCTTATTGTTTTCCAGGTAGTTTGATTTCTTTTTGAAGAAATTATTGTCTCTAGAGAAAAAGCAGTTATGAATTTAAGGTGAAACATTCTCTAATCCAGTCCTTTCATATGCAACAAACAAATATTGCATCCAATTCTGGTAAAAATGTCTTCTGAGAGACTCATGTAAAAACAGAAACCACGCAGTTGCATTCCCAGATCACATTATCAAACTATATCCTGAATTTATATAAAGTAAAGTTAAGTGTTTAAAGACTACAGTATTATAGGAAGGTAGTCCGGTGTCATACTAGAGGCATTGTGATTTTAAAAATTGCAATGAGGTAATATTTTGCTATTGTGTATGAGTCGGAGAAAGTGAGAGCTATGAGTTCTTTATATATTTGGAAGTATGGGAAATTGATTGCCATCTTAGAGCTGTAAGAATAAATGATATTTCATCTAAAGATATAGAACAAGGAATCATTTCATCAGAAGTTAAAATACTCATCTGAGTGTTGACCAAAAGAGAATCAAGAGGTCTTTTAATCCCTGATTGTGAGAGAATTGTTTGAACCCTGGTTAAAGAGGCAAATATTGATGTTCATTGAATGCTAACCTAAAATTAATCTATTTTAGAAATATCTATCATTTACAAATACATTTTTAATAATTTCTGCAGCAGCAGTCTCTCTGGGATATTTGCGTACTAAGGCTTAATCTCAAGTATGGTATGCTCATCTAAGGTATGAGCTGAGTGAAATGGAGAGACCTATGTTCAAATTCACAGATTCAAATGGTCAATTACACTTCAAGAATAATAAACAAGGATTTCCCCTCCCCGCCCCCCCTAATTCATGTCTCTTTCTTTTCCTTCAGAGCAGCTACTATGCCATACAAACAGGCTTCACTGAAGTGCTGTCAAGTGGGTTAGACATAGCTGAAACTGCTGATTTAAAGCATGATACAGGTTCAGAACCATATGGCGTTCCAGAGCTTTTCAGTCAACGCAGTTTATTAGCAGCTCATGCTGCAATAATACTTGAATTTATTGTACATTTCAGGCAGGAGTTAATCTCATGCACATTGCTGACCAGATCTGATAGTCTATTCAGAAGTGTGAACCAGTGCATAGCACTGAAAGATGACAAATAGATTCACAGAAATACATCACTTTTAAGTCTTCTACTAATGTATTCTATTTTCCTGTGAATTCATATCTAAGTAAAGGTAACAAAAGGTATTTTTTTCTCCCTAAACTGTTCTAGAATGCTGCTCAGATAAGGCCTGTCAACTTTCTTACTCCAGTGATTTTGCACCACACTTTTATTTAGTTAGTCAATACAAATGCATCTTTTGGACCTTAATCCTAGAGATATTCATTCAGCTGCATTTGGTAGTGACAAGCATTGATAATGAAACTCCATATATGTAGCTCCCCGAAAGTCCGGCTGGCAGTGAGCGCTTCAACGCCGGCTAGCTCCACTCACTAAGACCCGGAGGGTGCCACGAGAGTGGGCCTCGCAGAGTAAAGCTGATGCTCTTCTGCTAAGGCTGATTGCCGCGGCGTGGGTACGCAGCAACTGTCCTTCCCGTAGCTACTCAACTCAAGCGAAGAAGAAAGGGAGGAACTCCTGTGTGCTGTTCCAGAGAAGCTTTATTCCAAAGGACAGGGAACTTCCCCGGAGGAGAGCAGGAACAAAAGTCAGAGAGAGGAGGGTCGGGTAGCAACTTATATATGGAGGGGGGCGGGGACAGGCAGCCCTCTCCCCAGCCAATGAGGAACAACACAAAGGGATTACATCAGGAGACACAACCAATGGGAGATAGACCTGGGGAGGGGAAACCTTTTAAAAACAAATTAACATACAGAACTGGGATGACAGACATAGAGTGTTCTAGAAGAAAATAGGCGGGGGAACTTATTGACACAGGGGGACACAAGTTTATAAGGCAACTGTGGGGAGGGGACAGGGTGATTGACATTTAACTGTCAGGCTGAGTGGCGGGAAAACTGGGAGAAAACCAACTTGGGACAAACCATTGTGAGGGGAGAACATGGGGGGAAACTAGGAACATACCAAAGAACTTATTAACTTTTAACAAACAACATTTGATTAATACAACTAACATAAAACACATATAATAGCTGTAAATTAGGTATATGGAGAACAAAAGTGCTATGAAAATAAATTTAATAATAATATAATTGACAGCAAAAGGGATGTATAAGCCTTTAAAAATTTTGTTAAACCTGCAAACAAAAAGAAATATTCAAATTGCCCTATGATTGTGTCTGTAAACTATATATTTCTGTCCTATCTAAATATATATTTAGAATTACAGAATCTTGTATATTGCAAATGGTCTTCACAGTTCATGTAGTCCGAAGCAGATGGACTACAAAGCAGTTAGAGAAGGCTCATGGCTTTGAATTTATTTTACCTATCAAGTTAGCCTATTGGCAGTTTACTTATTCCTCTTATTTTGCACCTAGCTTAGACATTGTGGGTAGGTTTGAAAGGAAAAGGAAGTATGAGAATTTCAGTAGAGAAAATTTCTGAAAACTAGGCATTTTTATTACATTTTGTGTCTTAGAGTGGTTTTCTCTAATTTAGTAGTTGGGGTATCTGCACACCCCCCTTGTCTTTCCCTGACCTGTTCCTGAATGTCTCATTAACTGATTGCTTGTCATGGAATCTAAAATAAACTGCTTCAGCCCTGGTTTGATTAAAAACACAGGGTTGAGCATCTTTTCCTGTGACAGATGGCAATCAGTGCTTTTTTGTGTGCTTGTGCAGATACCTGTGTACAATTCCACTTGCTGCAAAGGCAGAGCAGGTGTCAGGAACATGTGGTGGTGATGGTGGCCACAAGGTGTGTGACTTTTGTTGGGGGATGCTCTGGTGAAGTTTTATTTTCATGAGATCTGGTGGAGTATGCCTCACCCCAAAGTGGCAGGCCCCTGAATACAATTGCTATTAGCAGTTTCATTGCTCTTTAGCACTGCAGACAGTGCCTGCAAACAAACAAGTATGCAGTTTGCATGGCAGAGGCTGTGGAATATAAGGTCCTGAGAGGAGTGAGCAAGACAATAACAGAATTACATCTCTGGACTTCAGAAGAGCACATTTCAGCCTGTTCTGGGAGCTGTGTTGCATATCCCATGGGAAACTGTCCTGGAGTTCAAAGGGGTCCAGGGGAACTGACTCATCTTTAAGCATACTTCTTCAGGGCATGAGAATTGTCTCTTCCTCACGAAGAGGCAAGGCAGAAAGCAAGTGTGGATAAACATGAAGTTCCTGATTGAGCTCAGACATGAAAAGGAGATAAACAGATCGTGGCAGCAGAAACAGTCTTCATGGAATGGATACACAGGCATTGGCAACTCATGTAGAAATGAAATAATGAAGGTCAAAGCTCAGCTGGATTAGATCATCCTGGGGGCCTTTTCCAACCTAAATGATTCTATGATTCTATGATCTTTCTGGGCCTGGAGATGAGATTGACTGGCCTGTAGTTCCCCAGGTCTTCTTTGCTTCTATTTTTAAAAATGGGCATTGTATTGCCCCTTTTCCAGTCAGTGGGTACCTCACAGGACCGCCATGACTCTTCAAGTATGATGGGTAGTGGTCTAGCTGCTTTATCTGCCAGCTCCATCAGGACCCATGGCTGCACATCTCATCAGGTCCCAGGTACTTGTTCTCCTTCAGGTTCCTTAAATTGTCTCAAACCTGTACTGCTCCTATGGCAGGAGGTTCTTAATTTTCCCTGTCCCTGCCTTTGTCTTCTGAGACTTGGGAAGTATGGCTGGAACATCGTGCTGATGAAGATTGATGTGAAAATGTTATTGAGTACCTCAGCCTTTTCCATGTCCTGGCAACCAGGTCTTCCATTTTCTTTTGGAGAGGGCCCACATTTTCCCTAGTCCTCCTTTTTATCACTGAAGTACCTATAGAGGCTTTTCTTGTTGCCTTTGACATCCCCAGTCAGATTTAATTCTACCAGGACTTTAGCTTTCCTGACCCTGGCTGCTCAGACAAGTTGAATGTTGTTGGGAGCATGCTCTTGCAGCCAAGGAGACCAAATACATCCTGGGCTGTGTTGGCAAGAGGGTAGTCAGCAGGACCAAGGACACGCTCACTCTATTTGGCACTTGCAAGACCTTACGTGGAGTACTGCCTTCAGTTTTTGGGCTCCCTGCTGCAAGAAGGATATTTATGTTTTGGACTAAGTCCAGGAATAGTCATCAGGATGGCTGAGGGCTGGAGTACAGGCTATATGGTACGAGTTGGGGAACTGCAGGTGTTCAGTATTGAGGAAAGAAGGCTCACAGTAGACTTTGTTGCTGCCTATTGATATCTCACTGGAGGATCCAGAGGAGCTGGAGCCAGACTCCTCCCAGAGGTGTACAGTGATAGGACAAAAGCAATGGGTATAAGTGGGAACGTAGGAAATTCTAATTAAATGCTAGGACATAGTTGGTTGGAGCATGGTGTGAATAACACCAAGGTCACAGGTTTGATACCCATATGGGCCAGTCACTGCAGTGCTGAAATTGATGATCCTTGTGGGTGCCTTCCAACTCAGAATATTCTGTGATATTTATCTTTTTTATTATAGTGATGATCAGATGCTGTAAAATTTGTGTGATGTGTCCAGATTTGACTGGACATGGCTATGAATAACCTGGTCTGCTGTAGACTTGCTTTGACCAGAGAATTGGCACAGTTAACTTCTGGATCAGATTTCAGTCTTAAATCATTCTATCATTCTCTGAAACCTGTACACTGGGTGGGAGAGGGAAGACTTAGGAATGGCAATACAAAGAATATATAAGCAAAGAAACACTAGATGAAGGCATAGCATGATGAATTCTTTTTCTTTCAGCTGCAAATTTTTCAAAATATTTATTGCAGAAATTTTTGAAACAAAAATCTGAGGTCTGATGTCTTATCTGGGGTAAATTGGACAAATTTAAATTCACCGTTACTTTTGCAAATTTCTTTGGATTTTCCTAGCTTTGCTTGAATGAATAATCTTAGTGGCTGTATTTTCCAGTTTTGTTTTCTTGCCTTTGTTTGTTCTTTCTTTAAAAATCCTTGTTATTTTAATACATAGAAGTTTTAGAACATCTGCATAAAAAAATCAAGAATGGTTATAATGCCATTGATTATCTATGCTTAACGCTGTACTTTATTTAGCAAAGAATAAAATGACTCAATAATGGGTCATAAGTTCCAGGCTAATTGATCTTCTTTCATCTGGTGAGATTGCCTTAAACAATAATTAGTTCTAGCTGTACTTTGGATATCCAAGTGGAAATGTTGAACCATATATCTTTCGTTATCACAGACCGTGGTAAGCAAAGTTGTTGAAAAAGCCAAACAACAAAAGCAAACATGAAAATGAAACAAACTTTAGCTATTCCATGGCAAAAAGAAATTAGCAAGAAAGAAATGAGAATTCTTAATGCTACATGGCACTAGAAGAGACCAGTCAAGCAGAAAAGTTTATTTTAAAACATAAAACTTTCTATCCTGAAAACCACAGGCCGTTTCACAAGCATAAATTCTCTCTCCACTGATGAGCATCAGAGTCACACTTTATTTGAGACTCTAAATCCATGTCACTATTCTAAAATGCATTTGTGAAGAAGATTTCATTTGTTATGTAGTGAAGGAGCTTTACGGTTTGCTTTTAAGTGACTTTGATTAACCTCAACAAGAGCTTAAAATACTTCAGAGTTGGAACTTTTCAAGAAGATGTAAGATTTCCATAAATGAATCAAAGGAGAAAAAAATCAGGAAACCATAGCAGCTGTGAGGTGATTGTATAAATTAACTACAAACCAATAATTAATAGAATTATCATTTGTTACAAAATTCTAACATCATAAACTTTAAAACTTTTCTAAATAAAAATGGTCCATTATAAAAACATGTTTGTATATAACTATATAAATACATACATATGTGTGTGTATGTGTATATATGATTTTTAGTATATATAATTTCTGAACTTTTGATGTGACTTCAAAAAGTTAAAATCTAGCAAAGGAATTAATGAAGGCGCACTGATGAACATTAAGTTCATTGAATGTCAAATTGTGTTATTTCCCAAATGTTAAAATAGTACTTAATAGCCTTTGATGCAGCAAAATAAAATAGATGTTTTCTTTGATATGCATGTGCAGAACAAAGATGGCTTTGAAGTCTGTTTTTGTGTATTCCTTTAGCAGCAAAAAACTGACATATGATCGTAAACTTCAGTTATTTGAAAATATGAAAGCACATGAGACTTAAAAGGAAAAGTAGGACAATTTTTTTGACAGAAAAGTAATGCTACCTTTAGTGTCAGTGATGCTACTTGACTGCACTTAAACTTTCCTAAGGCTTTAGGTGATCAGTTTGTTTAAACTAAAGGGATACTATTGTGAATAGACTTTATAAACCATAAATGATGTAGAGAAATAATAAAATGCAGTTGGAAAAGTGAATGATTTGAAGTGACTTCTCATTCATTTTGTGTACAGCTACTATTTGACAGTAGATTTTTGAGAACACAGGCCTCCACCAGATAATAAAATGTAGGTATGTCCCTTTGCGCATTCTGAAGAGGGATGCAGAATCTGATACATTGCCTTGTCTTGATTAGCTTCTTATGAAGTCTGTAAACAGCTATTTGAAAGGATATTTGTCCTGCACAAAGACTAAACTAAATGAAATCTCCCTACCACTTTGTAATATTTAGATACAACCCAAAAACTTTCTGTTCATTGTTTCTGCACCTGTACTTCAGATTTGGTAATAAAATACATTTTGTTTCAAATGCCCTTGGTGAAACTTTCTGTCTGCCAGCCAAATAGCTCTTCAGATTCTGTGCCTCTCTAAATTTGCTGTAAATCGACAACAATTTCACAACTGTTTTATATCTACATTTTGATGACTAATGAATACATGAAATTTCTTTCACTTTTCTTATGTCTCTATATCCAGTCTAAAATTAGGTTTCTTTGGAGAACCTTTGCTGTTCTTGTTCTCCTGTTCAGTGGCATTAATGATATGCTTATCTTGTTGTTCTCAACCAAGTCATTCTACAATAGAATTAAATGAATAGAATATCTAAAATGCAGGCTGCACTGACCGGAAGAGTTTCTCTTATTTCCTCCAAGTATTGGAAAAATATGATTACTTTTTCTGTCGCTTAGAATCTTCCCCGGTACTTTAAGTTTTGCTAGGGAACTGGTGGCTCACGGATATCCTCAACCTGTAGTAGTCTCTCAGGCTGCTTCTGTGATATCTTCGGCAGCAGAGCTGGTGAACACCTGACAAAGGTTTCAGACTCATGCCCTTCTGCCATTGTTCTTTTTTCTCTCTGCCCTTTCCTGACTTTCCATAACCTCCCACCACTCCTGCTGTCTCTGCCCTATAAACAAAGCCCTTTCCCATAGGCTCAAAGTAGCCTCTTTCCAATCTAACAGATTTGGAAATTCTTAGTCGTAATTCCCAATGATGTCATCGATGGTCTGAGACCTGAGTATTCAGTAACTGTCTTGAAAGAGGTTTCCTACTACAGCAGTCTCAGTTTACAATCAATGGAGAAAGAAAAATGTTCTAGCTCTCTTCACTAGTATCTGCTTCGTGAATACTTTCCTAGGCTTCTGAGTAATCTGTCAAATATGCATGTTAGCATGTGGATGCCTAGAGTATATCTGTTGGTTTTGAATACTGAAGCAGGAAGGGAATTCAGAAAAGCAAGGGGAAAAGAAAACAAAGGGAAAAGAAAACAAAAGGAAAAGAAACAAAGATACCAAAAGCATATTCTGTAGTCTTTAATATTTAATACTTTTCATTTCTTCTGAAAGGATGATGTCAATGTAAAGCTAGCTCCTGTAACAAATGGAAATGGGGAATAAATGAGAGAAGCATTATCAGCTAAATGTCCTGACCTATGTAGTGTATGTGGAGGTAGTAGTAGATTGTTGGTTTTAGGTATCTAGGTCTACTCAGGACTCCCTAAAGATCCTAGACATTTGTACATATTACTTTGAAAGTATTTGTCAGAGACCTAACAAAACAGAGATTATTTACATCTGGAAGACTCAGAAAGACATTTATTAGTCTTCCAGCCTTGGTGTAACCACTTTCTGAAACTGTTTTTAATTAGTCTGGATTATTGAGGATTTGAATTTTCCTGTTGGAAGAAAGAAGGGTACAATTATCCTTAAATGGAAGAGTAGAAGGCTGAATCAAGTCCAGAAAATGTTCATGATGTGACATTTGAAGTATATTTGCCATTGAATGAGAACTTGTCCAAGAAAATGAAAGTTACATACGGTACAAGGAAGGAAACAAATTAAGGTTTGCGGTCATAGTTCCTATCCCAGTAAAATATCTCTGTAATAAAAACATGTTGGCAGGAGACCCAGGTTTACATTTCATTTCAAACTTCTAGAAAATTACTTTGACTTAAAGTAAAAGACCTGAACGAGATGAAAAGTTAAATAAGAAGATTATGTTATCTTGAATTCTCAATGGAAGCTATTGTCCTACATAATTTATAGCAAGTTTTCTTTGATCTTTTATGTTTACAGAGAGTATTACTAGTGAATACAAATTTTAAAGCTAAAATATTCCCATTAATTCTACAATTTATACTTAAAGTAATTATTTGGATTTAGTTTATTATGAGTGAGTGAATGTTGTAGTGACAAACCAGTCATTAAAATCTAAATCTGTGCTTCTACATGTACTTACAAAATCTGCCTACAGGGTTTCCATTTCAGTATCTGGATCATATTCTGTAGTTATGACAAACTTGCAGCTAACTGAAAATCAGTTGCTATTTTAAACTAACAAATTACCTGATTCTTGCTCTGTCTGCTGTTTAGGTTTCCATTTATCTGGCATTCTCAAGAACTCTGACCTAATGGACTTACACATCTGTTGACTTTTTTTTAAATTCCCAGAGCAGTATGCCAGAAGAACAATAAAGCTAGCAGTTGAAAATATTTAGTTGTATTTGATAACGGAAAGAAAAAAAAATCTTGAAAGAACTAAATACTTAGACCAAGACTTGGCATATTGGCAAGAAAATTAATAAAGTCATTTCACTCCATCACTAAGAAGCACAGACTGGTAAATTCTACAAAGTACCTTTTCTTACAGGCACATCTGGTGTCCTGGGGTGACAGGACATTTTCATGCTTTTTATCCCAATCGTGGTTTCTGTTCCCGTGTTCTCAGTTTGTTTTGTCTTCAGCTTTGTCCCCTCCCCTGGCTTGCTGTTTTTCGGCTTTTGCTGCTTTGCTTTTGCTCTCTGCTTGGCTGGCTGCTGCTGCTGCTTGCTTTCCTAGCTTTGCTTTTCCTTNCTCATAGGTCAGAGAAAAATTACTGTATCAGATTAATTAATTTACATCAGAATGATAACACAAAACTAAAAGACAACTTTGCATGTATTAAAGACTGGAATCTTCAAAAATTGGGTGAGGATTATCTGTGTTTTTATTTCAAAGAAAAAAACAACCAATATTAATGACCCTGTCTGTTTTCTAGTTAGTGTAGACTTTTGGTGATTCCTTTAACTTAGATGTCTGGAATGGATTTTGTCAAGCAGTAAGTGTCTAATTTTAAAGGTGCCATTAAATGAACTGGAACTAAAGGAAAATTAAGTCTTAAGATCATTTCCCTTTTCTTTCTGGGTACAACAGAGTGCTCCAAACCTAGCTGTGCTTAGAGGATTATATATTTATTGACACCTCCATCAGTTACAGACTCAATTTAACTCATGACACTGCAGGCCATATAGAGTTCGGCTTCCTTTGTAACTGAAGCACATGGTCACATTGTTCTTTGGAAATTTATGAAGCCAAAAAATTCTTATAAAGCATAAATATTTAATTTGAAAATTAGAGTTTCTGTGCCTAATCTTTCAAACTTTTATGCATGAGAACACAGTCCTTCTGAATGGATTTTAGAGATCAGAGATCAAAGTTGGTAGTTACACGATTATTTGCACAACCTTGCAGAAGATGGAAAACTCAACAAAATGGGAAATTAGGAAAACATTTCAGACTCTGCCTGAAAAGCTGCTTTAATTTCTATTTAAAATTTCAACATGGCATGCTATTTTTCAAATAGCATTGGATTTCCCTTTCTAGCAAAAACACTATGCTAGTAAAACTGATTGATATTGTCTGTTAAATATTTTCTCCATATCAATAACTATTCAGTGTCTCTTGTTCTATGCTGGATATATATTTTAAAATATTAACTTTAAGACAACTTGCCTTAGTTTTTAAATCAATAGCCTTTTTTGTAAATTGCATTTTTTAAAAGAAATTAATAAAATAAAATATTAATTGGGGGAAAAATAGGTGATTGTGTATCACCATCCCAGTGCAAATTGCAATTTAGATGTATTGCACGTGATGATCTGCAAGGTTCTCTCCACCCAGATGGTAAAATCATGCCACAATTCAACAGCCCAGGTGACTTTACCTCTTTGCTGCCAGCTTCTCTGCTTCCATTGCTGTAGCCACACCCACAAGGCATTGACAACCATCCATGAGTCACTATAGAAGTAAAGTATTGGCCATTTTTCTCATTCAGCTATTTTAGAATCTAAAGCCAGTTGGATAGCTTTCTCCTCTGCAAACTGACTCAATTCACCTTCACTTTCAGCAGTTCCTGTGACTTGTTGTGGGGGACTCCACATAGCAGCATTCCACCTTCAATGATTTTCCTATATTAGTACAGAATCCATCAGTGAAAAGGGCATATTGTTTATCTTTTTCTGGTAGATCTTAGTACAGTGTGTCCTTCTCTGGCAATATTCTGAAACCTTAGCTTTCCCTCTATTCAATCCATGATCACTTCCAAAATTCCTGTGTGACTTGGGTTTCCTGTTTCATTCCATTGTGAGTTCAGTGTGACACACTTATTTCATGTAGCATGAGTTGCATGATGTATAGAGGAGATCCTCCCACTGAACACCCAGGTCAGCACCAGCAAATGGGATGCCAGGAGAAGCTGTGCATCAGTACCAATCACTTCCAAAACAGCTCAAACCCCTTCAAAAGCTGCCAGTATCTCTTTTTCAGCTGGAGTATCGTGGGCTTCAGATGCTCTGTACACCAAAACCTGGGGGTTGACCTCTAGTCTTTTCTGGTGCTTTCTGCAAGACCCTCCAGGCAAGGCCATTCTCCCCAGCTGCAGTGTAGAGCATATGTTTGAATCTCCTGCTCTGTCCAGCTTGGCTCGAGAGCTACTGAATGGACTATCTCCTGTCTGATTTGTTCAATGGCTTGTCATGAATCAGGACCCTATTTGAAATAATTTTTCTGTGTGACTTGATGGAGAGGGCTGACAATCAGGCTGTAATTTGGAATGCGCATTCTGCAAAATCCCACAATGTGCAAGAAAGATAAACAAATACACAACCTGTAATTTTTTGCTAATTGGTTCAGATGTTGCTGTTACTTTGTTGATCACAACCATTGGGATCTGACAATTTCTATCTTGCTATTTTATTCCTAAAAACTGAATCTCTTGTTCAGGTCCCTTGACCTTACTTTATTTTATGGCAAAACTGGCTTTCAGAAGGATTTGGTCTATTTTCTTCCCTTTCTCAAAAACTTCTGCTGTATTGTCACACACAAGGATATCATCAATATAGCTTCACACTGTTTCAGTGCAGTCTGGATCAGTCCATGGTTGATGGTAGGGCTGTGTTTCCACCCCTGGACAGTCAGTTCCAGGTCTTCTGAATTTCCTTCCAAATGGAAGCAAACTGTGTCCTGCTGCTGCAGGAATGGAGAAAATTGCATGTGGCTTACTGCTTGGCTTCCTGTGACTGCAGCTTGTATTTAAGTTCCAGCATGTCCAACCCAGCAGAGCTTGGGGGTGGTGTGACTTCATCCAGGCCACAGTAGTCTACCATTAGTCTCCACTCTCTGTTGTGCTTTTGCACTGATCATATAGGACTGTTAAAAGGTGAGTGAATCTTGCTGATCACTCCTATTTTAATTTTGGAGAAGGAAGAGATGGATAAGCTATCTCCCCTGTAGATCAGCTCTCTTGAGGAGAAAAGGTAAAAGGTGTAATTATTAATAGTTCCCAATAGATGGCTCCTGAAGTACAGAGTTGATGCAATACTGAGTACAAATACCAGATTAGTGTCACGACCAACAGTTTTATCATATCATAAGTCAGTGTTACAAAGTACAACAACATGATAACCTAAACCCAGCCCCCCCCAGAGATGATAAACAATGCATCAGGGAAGACATACTACAAATGTGTTACGTGACACAACTAAGAACACGTGCAACAGCTCTGAGAGCAAATAAACCAGCATTGTTACCAGTGACTATGAAACTAATATAATGAATGCATATAAAAATTTGTTTTAATACACTCTAGTCAGCTCTGTTGTTATCTCAAACCTTCCAACCCTGTGTTGGGTTGCAAAAAGGACATCGTTTGATGTGACAGGCAGTTAACACCACACAGAGGCTTGCTCACTACTCTCTGCCTCATACAGATAGGAGAGTTGTGGGAAAAAAGAAAAAGGAAAATTCATGGGTTGACATGTAGACAAATTAATAAGACAGAAAATGAAGGGAAAATAATAATTCAAGTACACAAAAAGATTGTGCACAATGAAATTTCTCCCTACCCACCAACCAGCCAGTTCTGGAGCAGCAGCCCCCAGCCAGTTTTCCTCCTAGTTTAAATACTGAGTGTGACACCATATGGTAAAGAATACCCCTTTGGCCAGTTTGGTGCAGCTGTCCCAACTGTGTCTACTCCCTGCTTCTTGTGCCCTCCAGCCAACTTACTGGTAGGATGGTGTGAGACACTGGGAAGTCTTTGACTTAATGTAAACAGTGCTTAGCAAAAACTGAAACATGTGTTATCAACATAATTCTCATCCTAAATCCAAATATATCACAGTAGCAGCTAGTAGGAAGAAAATCAACTTTATCCCAGCTGAAACCCAGACAGTACAACAGAGCTAAACTCAGTAAACAGTGCCAAAGTAGAACTGTTTAACTCCAGTGGATTTAGATCACACCTACACGGCGATGTGTGACTTCTTCATATCTCCTGAAAATATGTGAGATGAGGTCCAATTCAGCATAGTCAGATTCTCAGTTCTGCAGTCCCATCACAAGCTGGAGTCCATGCAGAGATTCCCTGGAGACTGCTCTGTTTTGACTTGACACAGTAGAGTCCCAAAGGTGTCTATTAAATGACAACGTTTGTGCTTCAGGCTAAAGACCCTGGAAATACTTTAACAGTGTATCAAAATTTGAGTTAATTATGTTAGCATTCATTAAACTTACTTAAAAAGTATTCTAGCATAATTTGAATATTATCTAACATGGCTGGCTACACTGATTGTTTTTTTATTCAGCTGAATATACTTTAACTCAAGCAATTTTTTTACTCTTTGCTAGAAGTGTTATATTTTCCAACTCACAGTTATAACATGATGTTCAGTATCAAATGTTTCTTCTGTTTGTGGAATCATAAATGTAATGAGTGCTTACACTGTGATAGTAATACCAAAATGAAGTATTCTTGTGGTTTTGCTCTAGAAACTCCAGAAGGGGAAAGAAGCAATAATAACAGAATAGGAACAGGGCTGCCTATTTTAAATGCCTGGCAGTTGTCTAGCAATAGTCCCCACAGTATGTGGGAGAGATTTAGCATTATGCTGGTGCCAGAACTTTGGTTCTGTTTTCACTTCTGGTAATGTGTTCAGGGAGAAGAAATTACTCAGTTAAGTAGTTATTTCAGATTTACATTAGATACAAAGCACTCGGGATAAAAAATTAGGAAGCTGAAACATTTATTTTTTTATATNACTGCAGCACCTGTATGTATGAGTCAAGTCCACATAATATTAGAAGTCCTTTATATCAGTTTTTCTTTAAGGATCCCTGAGAATGCAAGGTAAAAGAAGACCATAGATTGATAGAATCTTTATCCATCAGCATAAATATCTTAGCAGGAACCAAAAAAATAAGATCAGAAGTGAGACATGTAAGAACTGAAGGATCAAAATTTACTGAGGTCAAAGGAGCTAACATTTGCAAAGTCAGATTGTCTAAGTGATCATTTTCACAGAGTGAATCAGATTTTGAGACAGTCTGACCTCTCATAGGGATCCTGAGACATTTGCAAGACTCCATCTCTGCTAAACTTTACTTCCAGGAAGGTTGAACACTTCAGACTTTGCCTGAAGAACAGTTGAGAAAAACTGCTTTGCAGTCCAGGACAGCAGAGTGTGTGGGTGGGTAGAAATTCACTGACACCACAGCATCACAAAGAGTGGCTTAAAGAAAGCACAAATGCAACCTCTCTGAGAACACTAGATTTAAAAAGGACTTTTGTTACCTTTCTTCACCAAAAGAAGAATCAGCCAATCAATGAACAAGAAACTGTGCATCTGATTGAAATTCTGTGTTGAGTCTCATCAATAATTCCTTCGAACAATGAAAAGCAGCTTAGAGCTGGTGAGTGGAAAAACAATCCTTTGATGTCAATTGTTTCTCTTGGATAGATAAGCTTGACTTTTCTAAGGGAAAGGAGAGAGAAGGTAAATTCAGGTTTAAAAGTAAGTGGAGACTGGGGCACATTGCTAGCTTTTCTAATGATGTGTGATTTAAATAAAATCAGTATTTCAAAACAGTTATGATATTGCTCTGTTAATAGATAACTATCATCCTAGATAGCCTGAAATCCAGATATTTATTTGATTAAAATTACGCCTTCAATTTTGATCAATCTGCTCTGCAATACTGTAAATAGTATATTTATTGTTAATTTATTGTGATAATTATGTTTTTTGAAAGTATTCTATTTTTTCTGTCACAAAGTTAGCCCTGCAGATAACTTAATTTAACTTGAACTGTCAAAGTGTGTAGGTAATAACAGCCAGTTCAGGTTCCAGAATTACATTTGGGTACTATGATAATTCATTTACGAAGTTTATACATGTGCAGAAGTAGAAACCTACAGAAAATAATTAAAAACTTTTTCCATCACTTTATTTTAAAAGCAGTTTTTTATTTTTGCTGTTATTAGGACGCTTATCCTAAAAGTATTTATTGGCATTGAAAATGTGTATATTAATTTTGAACATTTTAATTTTCAATTGCTGGGTTAGAACTTTTTTTTTTTAGATGACTAATTACTGAACGATTAAAACAAACTTTCATTTCTGAGTAAAATAAAATAATTAGGGCTGACTCAGCTGTTTTTCCTGTTTCTTTCGCCATTATACCACAAACCAAAGTAACATCTCAAAATTATTTTTCAAATAATTCAGCTATCCCACAAAATAATATTTCATTTTACTTTCATTTCAATATTATAGGTTGATTTTTTTTTCCTTGAAATAGTGCCAGATAATTATTATACAGTGACATAATATCCTGTGTTTAGCCCCATTAAAAGGAAGGAAAAAATTGCGGTGTATACTTTTTAAAACAATACTTTCTAAATAACAAATTTTAAACCTTGTAATAGGAGATGTAGAAAACTGGGTTAGTTTCTTAATGTATTTTCAACAATTTATTGATAGGATGTTACTAAGCTAGTTAAAAATGGAAATTACTTTGGAAGTCACAACTTCAACACACCTTTTTACATGAATTGGTAAGTAACAGTACTCTAACTCCTGATAACCTGTAACTTATTATTGGGTTTTTTAGTCCTGTATGCTATGTAATGTGTGCTGCATGGAGGCTCTTCTAGATATGCACGTGTTCTACCCTCCCTTTACTCCTACTAATCAGTTACCCAAAGTCTCATAAAATTGGTGGGAAGTCTAGCTGTGTGCGATTATTGCATTAGTCTTGATCAGGGTTTTTGTGTTGGTTTTTTGTAATGTTTGCCTTTCTCTGTCCCATTTGCCATTCAGTAGTGATTAACTCTGATTTTGTATTTGACTTGGTCATACAATAACACTATATGAATCATATAATACTGTAATGGCGAACTTTAATTGATGACTTAGTCACTTGAAATTTTATTTCTTCAAATAAAAGAAGTGGGTTTTTTTTGACCAGGGGTATGATTTTCTCCTTGAAAAACAAACTTATGGTTCAGCATTCATTTTCAGCAGTGACAGCTTCAAAATATGTTTCAGTTCTGAACTCTTCATAGCAAAAATTAAAGTAAAATCCTCATTTTTAATTGCAGTAATTAACAGTCAAAATGTGAACGAAGTCCAAACTTTCTTAACATTAGCATTTCTAATTATCTTATGTCCCATTTTTACTGAGGGTTATGTAGCAATTTAATTGCTTCATAATAACTTGTGATCTATATTTGCAGAATGATTTTTCTTTACTTCTTTGCTTTACGTACATTATTTTGCATAATGAAGGTTAGGGTTCATGTTCTTCTGTAGTTGTTTTCTTTTCTTTTTTTTCTTATAATATGAAGACCTGAGTTACGTAATTTCAGCTGATCCATGCATTATTCTTTTTAGTCTTGTATTATAATTTTGTATTAGGTCTGGCTGAGATGGAGTTAATTGTCCTTCACAGAAGCCCCCATAGCACTATGCTCTGCATTGGTAGCTGGAAAGGTTTGGTATCATACCAGTGTTTTGGCTACTGCTGAGCAGCTCTAGCACAGCACTGGTGCTCTCTCCCCAAAATTTCTCCCCTGAACCAGTAGACTGGGCTTGGGCAAAGTTTTGTGAGGAGCACAACCAGGACTCCTGGCCCAAAATGACCAGACAGGTGTTATGTAACATACGTTGTCAAATCAGATACAAAAACTAAGAAAAGGAGAAGGAAATAAATGGGCATTTGTTATTTACAACATTTGCCTTCCAGAGAAACCACTGTAGCGCTAAAGCTCTGCTTCCTGGGAAGTGGCTGGAAATACCTTGCTGATGGAAAGTAGAGAATAAATCTTTGTTTCATATGCTTGTCTGAACTCGACCTTCACTGTTGCTTTAGTAAAATATCTTTATCTTGACCTATGAGGGCTTTTTTTCATCTTCTGTTCTTCACCCTAGTCCTGCTGAAGAGGGGAGTGACAGAGTGGCTTGGTGAGCAACTGGCACTCAGCCAAGGTCATCTCACCACAGATCTACATATGGGTTTATTAAACTTTCACCAAATCAGTTAATAGTAATTTGAGTGAAAACACAAAACAGGGATAAAACAATGTAGAATTTATACAGTTTCAGTTTCAATTGGTTGGTTTTCATAAGAAACTATATGTTCACATTTTAATATGTGGATCTTTGAATTCTCAATGCCTGTAAAAGCAAAAGCTAAGTACAAGATGCATGTGTTTAAAACTGCAGTTTTACACTGAAGGCTAAAATCTTCTGAAAGTTTAATAAAGCAAGTATATTTTAAAGTGTTGTTTCGAATTTTTCTTAATTCTTTTCTCAGATACTTTTATGGTAATGAGTAAATGATAGTTTACAGAGATCTGTTTTCTTTTGTATATAGAATCCTCCATGGAGTATAAAAAAAAAGTCTTCTACAGAAAAAGGATTATAACAGGCAATCAAAAATGCGAGAAACTCTAAAAGAAAAATTAAGGTTTCTGTGTCCAAATGGCAAATGAAACATTACATGAGGTAGAATATGATGCTATTCTAACTCAGGGATGTTTACACATTTTTAGGTTAATAGCTTCGGAAAAAGACCCTTTTTTTTCCCATACAATTTGAAATGCATAAAAATTTCAAAGCTGTTTAAGTATAAAAACTTTTTACACCCAATCTATTCTCAGGCAAATTTGACCATGTAGATTACATCTAGTCTAATCACAGCCAAATCAGACATTGTCCAATATTTGATAGATTTCCATGACAACGTTAGAATATCTCAATCCCAACCTCTTATCTGTATTTCTTAACTGTACCTTGATATTTGGAGGGTGGAAAAGTGGAGGAAAGACAGAAACATGTGGAAAATCTTCTTGCTTGTTTCTAAAGTTTTGCTGGCATTCTCTCATGCAGAGAACAAAACAAAGGCAAAAAACCATGTCACACAGGCAAAAAAATTCCTTGAAAGATTTCCCCAGTGTTATACAGCAAGGGAAAAGCATATGGCTAATTCTTTTTGTGGTCACTTTAAGCTCTCTACTGATTCCCTAGGTATGTTTCTTTTGTTTTGTTTTCCTTAATTACTTTTTATTTGTTTGTGGGGGATTTTTTAATTAATTTTTAAGTTATGATGTGGAGTATGGAATCTCATATGTAAATAGAAATGCTGAGTATGATTCTCCTCTGGGAAGATAACATTGGTCGCATACTATGTGTGCCCAAACTGGATTCTAATGAAATTTGTATGTGTTCTACTGGGAACTAAACATTGATTGCCCTGGAACTGCTTATTTTTTTGTCTTGGATTATTAAAGCATCTATTCTAAAAATTTTCAGAGAAATTAGGTAGAAAAGTTGTCTTAAATATAACAAGTACTGAGGACAGTTCTGCTAGAGAAATTTGCAGGCTTCATAATATAACTAGATATTAAATTAGTCTGTTAAGTAATGAATGCATAAAAGAAGCCATATATAGACATAATTGGAAACAGATGGACATCACAGGTCTCATGTAAGCCTATGTGATTCAGTCTGTTTGCTCTTCAGAGGGATGGGTAGAAGACTACTAAAATGCAAAAGATATGGTCATGGTCACATCAGAACAACCATGTTCTTTCGTTAATAAGTCCTGCCTCAAAACAGGGCTTATTGGCTTGAGCAAATACACATTTTGGAACTTTCCAGTTCTGAGTTTCTTGAGTTTTAATCATCCAGCACATCCTCTGTATCTGTAAATATATATACAGGCCTATCTGCAGTTACTTATCCTAAATATCTGGAATATTGTGTCCACTTCCGGGCTACCTGGTACAAGAGAGACTCAGAACTACTGCTGAGAGTCCAGCAAAGGTCCACTAAGATGATGAGGGGATTGGAGCATCCTCCATATGAGGGCATGTTGAGAGAGCTAGGGCTGTTCCGCTTGGAGAAGAAAAAGCTCAGGGAGATGCATGTATATGAACACCAGGATCTTTTCAGTCATATACAGTCACGGGACCAGAGGCAAAGGGCACAAGCTCATACACAGGAGATGCTCTATGAACATCAGGAATCACTGCGAAGGTGACTGAGCATTGCCACAGGATGTCCAGGGAATTTTTGGATTTTGCAACCTTGAATATATTCAAAAGACATCTCTAGATGGTCCTGTGTAGCCAGATGTAGCTGACTGCACTTGAGCAGGGTGCTGGACCCAATGACCTCTAACTTGTGTGTGCCTTTCCTTAGGTTAGCCTTCTCAGCAGTGATTCAGTCCAACATCCAGCTCTGGCCCCTCCAGTCTTATTTGCAGTGATACCTTAAACAGCATAGGGAATAGAGCTCTCCAGCATTAATTCTCCTATAATTTATAATGTGATCATCCTAAATGCATTTTAACAAGATTTTAATATAACAGCATTTGATGAAATATATCAAACTAATCCAGCTGTAATAAATAGAGCATAAAATGTGTGAGGTAGATATTGTTGAAGTATAAAAATCAATAATTATTTACTTCTCATCTGCTTCAGGAAGTTTATTCTTAGACACTACTTAGCTGCCATTGAAAGGTTTTTTCCATCCTTCTTTGAAGCATCTGCTGTGAGACATCTATAGACCCTGTTATATTAGCCATCTGGATAGTCCTCAGCAATTATAGAAAATTTCATACAGATATTGCAGGAATTGTTGTTTTGTGAGGTCCTCCTCAATTAGATGTTTGCCAACGAGAGAGCTAGCTTGGATAAATACTTGCAATTTTCTGCTTAATCTATACTTGCAATTTTCTGCTTAATCTGTTTTTTTCCTCATGGCTAAACTTCATTCATGTTTGGTAATATCCCATTATATGCTTGCAAAGGAGCAAAGTTACGTGTTACTTAAAATCCCAGCATGTATCCAGATATTGCCAAAATTGTCACCTAAAACAGACCTGCCTCTCTAAAAAGAATTTGAAGATGATGCCTGTGGTTTAGCAGTTTTGTAGTTGCGTGGCTCAGCCATGTTATTCTGGTTAGATGAGCAGCTTAGGGTTTTGTTTAGTTAGATTTTTTTCTTTTGTATTGTTATGCATTCACAGTTCTTCTGTGATGTAGGACTACTTGATTTGAAGTCAGTCTAAGAGGAAAAATATTCTTCTATAATCCCCTGTGCTTACAGAAAGTGTTTATAGTGGAAGAGTAATGCGTAGTTAAATTCATATGAGACTTTACATCGCACATTTCAGAATGTTAGAAATGACATACAGCAACTACTGTAATTTCCTCAAGTGTACCATTACCGTAAATCTGACAAAGATGTTTTACTTTGCTGATGTGTGATATTTTATTTGATTAAGCATGTTGATAATTCTTACATGCCTTTAATAGAACAGTTGATATTTTGCAAAAACCCTTCTGAGTCAATGTAAATATAGATTGTCTGTGAAGTGATGCAACAAGTTGAGACTCATGAAAGACAAAAAAAACTTCTCTTCTTAATTTTCTTTTTCTATTTCTTTTTTCCATCTTCAATCATATGAAGAATTCTAACAACTGAGGGTGGACCAAAAGTTTAACATCACTTGTATATAAACCTCTAACATGCATGGACATAAAGTTATGACAGTGTATTTATCTAAGATACACTATTACAGCCTCAGCCAACTCAGTGTTTGTTGGTTCTGGTTTGAATGAGTCCTATCTCCCCACAGGCACCCTCCTTCCCCCAGTAATACTGACTAGCTTTGTGGAAAATGGAAGTAAATAATCTGTATAAATACTTAAACCCAGAAAAAATTATATTATTGCAATAAATATGTTGACAACAAGCACCACTATTGTTAACAAAGAGCAAAATGCAGGCAAGAAGTTCTGACAATTCATCTGTAATCAGTCTTTTTAAGTTGTGAATTTTCCTGTATCTGGTTTAGATTATAACAATGAAAGGTGTTTTCTTTTTATTCTCCTATATTGAAAAATACAGACTATGGCTTTCTCTGTAAAATATTTTACAATTTAAAGGACTAAAAATGTAATATGTAAAATTAGCTATTTTAATAAAAAAAATAATGTGGATTTTTGAGACAGCTGTAAAAATTAAAACAGTTATCCTCATTTTACAAAGTAAAAATGGATATTTAAAGCATAGAACTGCAGTGTAGAAACTCATCTGGGCAGAACTGGGGACAGAAGAGAAGAAAAGCAGCTCTTCAAGCATAATGTCACACCTTGTGCTAACAGTATTGAAGTACTTTAGGGAGTTCATGGAAAGTCTTGTTTCACTGTGCTTAGGAGACTTGTTTCACTGTGCATTTTCTTCTGGACTGACAATTCTTAGGAAACGACACTAAAACGCAAAAAACATAAAAGGCAGTCATTTCAAGGATCCTCTTATATTTGTCACTTCCACATATCATCTTGTTGAGATCTGTGACTTGGGTTTAGGAAATAATATTAATGCTCCTGTATGCATTTGACCTACTGCTCTTTGAGTGACTGAAATGAATCATATTCTGAGGGTCTTGGAGAGATGTGGTAAATATTAGCCTTGCAGGAGATAGAAGCATTATGTGTGGGAGATGCTGTCCTTTCATAAAAGCTGTAAATCCATAGTGCAGATGATGAGATACAAGTAAAGATAAAAATGTGTTTTTAAATGTGCTTTATTGTTCCTCCTTTTTGAAAAGTAGAATGAAGAATGGCATATAAAGAAATGAAGAGGAAAGAAGTTAATTCCTTCCCCTAGAAGTCAGTAATACCTTGCTATTTAAGCCATGCTTAAGAGCATGAGGTAAATACTGTGTGACACATTGTAGAAGAAGCACTGTTAAAGCAGCTGTTTTTTTATTAGGAAAACAGATTCCAAGATAATGACCTGTACCTATTAGTCAGAGCTGGAAAACAGCAGTGTGACTCTGACAGATTCAAGAATAATTTCATTCTATTTTTCACTAGGATGAAACTGAGAAGTCTTCAGATTGACTAGAAGAAATATTTACTTATTAATTTAAAGCAGTAGAATAAACTAAGTAGTAGCATGGAGTTATAAAACTTTTCAAAGCAAGGGATTGAAACAGGATACCTTATGTTCCATATGGATAACCTCATCATGCATTTGAGGTTTATCTTTTTCCCTGTTGTGCTTTCTTTCTGTTTTGACAAGTAGTTCAACCCATACTGTCAAGTTTAGTATTTGTACTTTAGATTTTGTAAGATAAAAAAAAAAAAGGTAAAAAGACCAGTTTTTCTAGGTCTACTTCTGAGGAAGGTAGTGGTAACCCTGCATTTTATGTAGAATATATTTTTGTTATATTTAGTTAATTACCTAACGTAGAATTATCTACAATCTTACTAGAAGCATGAATGCAACAGCAATGAAAACCAAAACTGGACTTATCTAATAGCAGCAGTGGTAGCACAATCATAGAATATCCTGAGTTGGAAGACACTCATAAGGGTCACTGAGTCCAGCTCCTGAACCAGCACAGGATGACCTCAAAAGTCACACCATGTGCCTGAGAGCATCGTCTCCAAATGCTTCTTGAACTCTGTCAGGCTTGGTCCTGTGACCACTTCCCTGAGGAGCCTGTTCAAGTGCCCAAACACCTTCTGGGTGAAGAACCTTTTCCTGATATTCAACCTAAACTTCCCTGACACAACTGCAGGCCACTCCCTCAGGTCCTGTCACTGGTCAACACAGAGAAGAGATCAGTGTCTCCTCACCCTCTTCCCCTCACAAGGAAGTTGCAGACTGCAATGCTGTTTCCCCTTAGTCTCCTCTTCTCCAAGCTGAAGAGACCGAGTCATCTCAGGCAGTCCTTGGATGACTTCTCCTCTGGACCATAAACCACCTTCGTAGCCCTCCTTTGGATGCTCTCTAATAGCTCTATATTCTCCTTATACTGTGGCACCCAAAACTGCACACAATATTCAAGATGAGGCTGCCCCAGTGCAGAGCAGAGCAGGACAATCCTCTCCCTTGCCCAGCTGGTGATGCTGTGCCTGATGCCTCCCAGGACAGAGCTGGGCCTTTGGCTGCCAGGGCACTGCTGGCTCATGTTCAACTTCCCATTGACCAGGACACAGAGATCTCTGTTTGCAGGTCTGCTCTCCAGCCCCTCGTTCCCCAGTCTGGATGTATATTCATGGTTGTCCTGTTCCATCTGTAGGATCTGGAACTTCCCCTTGTTAAACTTCATATGGTTGGTGATAGCCTAGCCCTCTAACTTGTCTAGTTCTCTCTACAGGGCCTCACTGCCTTTAAGCAGGTCAAGAGCTCCTCCCAATTTGATGTTGTCAGCAAGTTTACTTAGTATACTTTCTAGTCCTGCATTCAAATCGTTTATGAAGACTTTGAAGCAGAGTGGCTCTAAAATGGAGCTCTGTGGAGCATACACTCCTATTTATGGTTTATACCACCTAGTACAGTCTGAAATATGCTTTTTCACTTAAGTTTTTCCTGAATACTATTTTGCTACCTAAACTACTAATTTCAATATATTTCGTGCTGAATACATTCTTGCTAAGAAGCTTCTGCAGTCTGGCAAGTAGTATAAAATACCAGCTTTGAACCTCGATCAGACAAACAAAGTACTAAAAAAAGCAGAAAAGATTAGAACATCTAGAAGCAAAATTGATATACCAAATGAATGTATCTGATGTGCCTCATGATACTGATGCAGAAAGGAAGATCACACAGCTGTGGAATTTGCTTAAAAAGCTTACAACTTAGCTGATATATACAATAGCTTGTGTTCTTGTGAAATGTAGATACTGGAGAAAACAAATGGAAATATTTGTGAAATGTAGATACTGGAGAAAACAAATGGAAACATTTCTATTGTGCAGACAAGGAACTGGGGAATAGAGGGAATTGCTGAAGCCAATTTTCAAAGCATTTGAACTAATTGTTTTATAATGAAACAATTTAATTTTAAGGTAGAAATTATCTTCAGCTTAGTCTGACTAGGTAGGAGCAGTGTATTCTTATTTCTTAAAATAAGCTTTTCAAAGTATATGCTCAGGATATAAATATCCCAGCTTAAAATGTTTCAGAATTCTGAAAATCCTTCCACATTTGAATTTCCCTGTATGCTTGTCACATGCTTCTGAGAAATTAGTGTAATGATGATACCTTGACCTCACAATCATTCATACTCCATGGAGCAAGCCAAGGGAAAATACTAGATTGTCTTCTTTATTTTTCTATTCACTGAACACACATTAATGATAAAACCTCCCAAAATCATGATCTTCTTTTGTTTAGTTTATGGCCAATGTAGAAGCCTATTCTTGACATGCCTCTGAAACTGTAACAGGTGTTAGATGAACCAAATACTGTTATGTTACCTCGAAGAAAACACTGCTTTATTCTCAGTCCTTTCAACTTAGCTGGAAAGATAACTGTTTTCATTAACTAGTTTCTAAAAAAAACTTCCATGAAATAGAATGAATCCCATATGTGGTGCTATGGATATTTCTGTGCTGATTTAGGAAGCAGATTTACTAAAAGCAATAGGTTAGTACAGCCTATCAAGTCTGTGCAAGGCCAGCTCCATACCTTTCCTAAATCTTTCCACATTCATTACTTCTCTTCATGTGGGAGCACATTCTCTTGGCTTTCTTTTCTGTAATATAAATGGAGAAGAACATGTACATTCAAAAAAGATGCAGAAGCCTATCAAAAAGAAAACACTCCAGTGCACACAATTCTTCCCTCAGGGACAGGCTGAGAGGGAGAATGAATTGCACATGACAGCTGTTAGGGTTTGGTTTTGTCTAATGCTGTGCAGACAGACACTGCAAAGGGTGGGATTGAAATCCCAAACAAAATTAAACCTATCACTGAGCTATCAGGAAGTTGTGTGGAAATGCACATTGCTGTGGTTGTGTTATGCCTGTAGATAAAAGTTAGCATCTAAGACCTGCCATTTTCTTCTTTAATTGACACAAAATGCTGTATAGATATTTATTTTTAAAATCTTGCTTATATGGCATGTAAAGGCTAGGAGAAAATCCAAAGGAAATATTCGTCTATATTCTTCATATCTACTCCTGCAGCACTTTACAACATGCAAGTTATTGAATTTAAAACATAAATATCTTCAATCTTTGGTAATATTTGAATTCCACTTTATTTTCAATAATGGAATATTAAGAAATACAATTAAATTTAAGCAGCACTGATGCAAATAATTTTGAAGAATTTATCACTCCTTAAAGTTTTGAGGAAGTCCATGGCTTCTTTTGCATGTGTTCTTCCTCCTTCACTTTTTAAAAGTCTTCTATAAACCAAGGCATGAGGTTGGCGAGAGGAAAGAGCAGAACTTGGTGTAGATGGAAGGCAGAACAAGATCTTAGGCCAGCTGTCATCCCAACTAAAAAGACATTATAAGTATTCCTGGGTGTTATTTTCATATTAATTAATTCAGGCTCCCCACCAAGCAATGAGAGAGTCCCTTCCATTAATCCCTGAAGATATTTACAAGTGCAGTCTTTTGTAGAAGAAAAGACTTCTTCTCCTTCCATCTCTTCCTTCCCTCCTGTTTTCATCTCCCTGGAATATTTTGGCTAGATTGCCAGCCAGAAGTAGGCAGGAACCCGCTGACTTCTGGCTTCTCTTGGACAGGTGATACAGCTTCCATTAAACACACTAGTTCCCACAGTCAAGCCAGAGAAACAGATGGAAAAAGTGTAAAATAAAGCTGTGTAAGCTCCAGTGAGGCAAAAAATATATACTTTTTAAAGTTTTGTTAGGTTTCTAAAAAAATGGCACCCTAGGGAAAGTTCTGTCACTGAATTTTATAGGCCAGGTGTTCATCTGAACAAAAGCATAAAGAAAGAGATCGGCTTTTTCTAAAAAAAGAGCAGGGAGTTTGCTGCTTTCTCAATTATATGAATGCTTTCACAAAAGAAGTCAACAGGGGTCCCAAAAAGCAACTTTAAAACCAGCTTTAAAAGCTTTTTTAAAGTAAGTATTTAAATATTGTAAAGGTTTATTTCCAGTTTCTATTTCCCTTATATTTTTTCTGTTTTAGAATGATAGTTTTAGTTGCTTATGAAGTGCTGAAAATTACTTATAAGAAGCCTTGTAAATGACAATGGGGCTTTTTTTCCTCCCTTCACTTCAGTATTCTGAATGTGTTTTAAAGAAAGATTTCAAAGTGAAAATGAGCACGTATTAAAATTTAGTTCTGACAATGATTTTAAGATTTTTTCCTTATTTTATATTTTGACCTAGTTTTGACCAATGCTTAAATGTTTAGTTCTGACTGATTGATAGCAAAAGTGTGCATCACTAAGGCTCTTGAAGCAGTTTGTGTAAGTCAATTTTATTTGTTTGGGGTTTTTTTTGTGTTCAGTGTTCCTTCTGGTGTGAATAATAGGAGAAAGCGTATATGGAAAATAATTATGATTGAGAGAACTATTAAGGGAAAACATGGGATGGGAACAGGCTCTATAATTCTTCTTTATCCATAATGAGAACTTTTATGAAAAATACTGGAAAATAATTTTTCTTGCCTTCCATAAATAGCAAATCTTTTATATTGATCATTGTGTTGTTTTGTTTTTATTGCTTTAAAATTAGTTGACTAATAAGTCCTTCTGTTTTGAGTTGGAAAAATAGAATACAACATCTTTTTTTATCTGGAAACTCAAAAAACCTCTGAAGGCTCTTCTCTGTCCTGAGAGCTTTTAGTCTAATGTTGGTCATGTAGAAATTTCTGAGGCCATATGGACACAGTAGGTTTCACAGAATCATTTTCAGTTTTCATCTATGTCTAACATATTGCTATGCACAATTGTAACTTGAAAGACACGACAGTTCATTTAAAGTTTTTACAAGTTATAAAATATCAATAGATTTCTAATAGCAAGTTTTAAAAATATCTGGACTTAGATGAAATAATATAGGTAACAATTATGAGGTTTTTGACACAAATGTTGACTACCTGAATTAAAGAAAATCATATTACATCCCTAATAAACCCAAACCTTGTATTTGCAAACCCTGGTGTATTTGCAAACTTGATGTGCAGATTCCTTATAAACATTTTTAAATCCCTTTCCTAACACGCACAAAACATGAGACAGTTATTCATCTGAAGGTCTTTAAGTAACTAGCCTGGAATGCAGGTGTAGATTTCTCCTTGCAAAGAGAAATATATTTGAATAAAGTCTCTTACATGCCATACTACTCCAAGGAAGACTGTCTGATGCTATTTGCTTCACAAGTTAGTCTGATATTTAATGAGGGAAGTAAGTAAGTTGCAATTACGCCCTGGAAATCTGGGAAATGGATCCTGGGAAGATGGTATTCTTTTGATGTTGTGATCTGCTTTAAGCTCCTGCTTTAAATACAAAGAATATCTTTCACAGCCACCATCAGTGTTGTGTCAGCACTTGCAAATAATGAGACATAAGCAATAGTGAACATAGTAAATGAGGTTGGTATTAATAAAAAACCAAACATAAATGGGACGTAAAATTTCACATTATAATTTTAGGCAGGTGTTCAAATAGAGCCTAGAGTTACATGAGCCCTATACCTTGGGAAGATTTGGCTCATTAAGTTGCCTCCACCATGTCTATCTTCTGGAGCTAAAATACTACAATAATTCCACTTGACTACTTTCCTGCATAAGTTTGTACTCAGAATTTGAGGATTTGAGTAACTGCAAGGGAAGACAAGGGAAGACTGAACTACACCATCTAGACTTCTGTAAGGCTTTTGACATGTTCTCACACAACATCCTAATCTCCACATTGGTAAGAAATGGTTTTGAAGGGTGGACTATTCTGTGGATAAGGAATTGGCCAAAGAGTTCTTCAGCCAATTCCTAAACACAAAACAGTAACATATTGAAAGTCAATGAGCCAGAGAATTGTGGTCCATGGCTCTATGTCTAGGTGGCCATCAGGGTTTTGTCTTGAGACTGAATGACAGTGAGATCAAGTGCACTCTCAGCAAGTTTGCAAATGACACAAAGCTAAGCAGTGCAGTTGACAAGACAGAAGGATGGATGCATCTGGAAGGACCTGGACAAACTTGAGAAGTAAGCCTGTGAGCCTAACCAAGTTCAGCAAGTGCAAGGTGCTACACCTAGGTATGGGCAATCCCAGACATGAGTACATAGTGGGAAAAGAAGTCACTGAGAGTAGCCCTGCTGCTGGACATGAGCTAAGAATGTGGGCTTGCAGCCCAGACAGCCACACTCATCCTGGGCTACCTCTAGAGTGGCACGGCCAGCAGGTCGATGGAGATGATTCTGCCCCTCTATTCTGCCCTTGTGAGACCCCACCTAGACAATACTGTGTCCAGCTCTGGGTCCCCAGACATAAGAAGGACATAGACCTGTCGAGGCGAGTCCAGAGGAGGACCACGAAAATGATCAGAGGCTAGAGCAGCTCAGGGCTGGAGCAGCTCTCCTACAAAGTCAGGCTAAGAAAGCTGGGATTGTTCAGCCTGGAGAAGAGAAGGCTGCAGGGAGACTTGTTGAGGCTTTCCAGTACCTAAAAGGGGCCTTACAAGAAAGCTGGAGAGGGACTTTTTACACAGGCAGATTATGCAATTACACAATTGTAGTTCCTTTTGGCAGGAACTATTCCTTTCAGATGTGTTGTATGAACTGCTTGTTCCTGGTTTGGTTTTTTTATATTATACAAAAATACTATTAATTAAACTCAGGGCATACTTTTTTTTCCTCTTTAGTTTACTCCCTTACCTCTGTCACAAAGACAGACACTAAGATTTCTTACCAAGGGTTACATTCTACTGTTACTTCCCAAATATGCATGCAAAAATGTCTATTATACTATATTTGAATCCTATTTTTAATAACTGATGATTTTGTGTTTTAAGTTTGACATCTCAGAATGTATATTCACAACAGCTGAAGCATTTGGTAAATGGAAGTTTCTGGTTCCATTATACATTGATAACAATACTCAGACTTCAGCGGGGTAAAATTACTGTGAATCTCTTGAAAGGATTTTGTATGATATTTGAAGGTTTCCCACTGCCTAAGAGACATCTGAAATTATATATTTGTCTAAGTGGAGAAAAACCTGACATACATTGTGGATTTCTTTATAGGTACTTATTTAAAATTTTAGTCGTAAATAAGAAATTTCAAATTAGGAAATAAAAGAAATCTATTTTTTATGCACCTTACTATTAAGAATTACTAGTATTTTTGTCTGAAACTATAGCTATCTCCTAAATTGCCTTCACTGTTGGACTATCCCTAGTGGAGATACAAATTATATCACTGTATTTTGAATCACTAGATAGTGTCGCCATTATTGGAATGACACACTCTAAAGAAAAAGAAAGTCAGATTTCCAAACTGTTCGTGATATCCAGAGGCTACTCATGATTTACATTTAAAGAGCTGTGAAAAAATAAAAATTAAAAAAAAAACCCCAAACCAGTAACATATCATATGTCAAATTGAGTTTGGATACAGTCTGAAGCAATTAGGATTACTTCAGTTAATAAAAAGAACACTCATGAAGACTGATATGGTATAAGGGTATTAATTTGAAGTGGAGATTATAACTTTATTTTGACATATGCTGCATATTAGCCAGACATATCACAGAAAAAGAAATTCTGGGATGGCAGCATGCAGTCTGACTGAGCATCTGCCTGAAGCATTCTGCAGAAAATTCCAGATTTAAACGTCGGTCCAAGAAAGAGGTAAGGTGGATTTATTATTAAATCACTAGATGGGTATTTGCAGCTCTTTATTACTTTATTACTTATTAGTTCTGCTAATAAAGAGCTAAAGAGGAAATAAAGAAATGGTGAGGAGCAAGAAAAAGTTTGTTTTCACGGGCTTATCACTTTATGTTTCATTCTGTTTTTTCCAGGACAGTAGTAGCCATGCTGTACCTATAAAAGCTCATGCCAAACACAACTCTGCCCTTTTCAAATCTTTTTAAAGTCCTGCCCAGAAAACCACAGAAATCAAAAGTACACAGCCACCCAAATATGTCATCAAGGGACTTACCAACTGAGGATTTTCCATAATGCAGACTATATGCAATGATGTTCAACAGGGGACCACTGAACAGCTTAAAAATACAGGGAGAAGTAATATGTCCAGCAAATGACTGAACAGGCTTCTCCTCTAGGCAAAGACAGGTTCTGCATTGGATATACAGATTTAACAGTTTGTGGGTCATGTTCTGCAGGCTGTTAGGGCACTTTGCTAGGATGAATTTAGCTGTACTGATTTAGACTGACTGAGAACTGGACCACACACAAACACCAACATTAGTTACAATTACAATAGAGAAGTAAATGTAGAATAGGTAAAAGAGATAAATGGCATGGTTAGATATTAATAGCATGGAAGAGAGGAAGTTTTTGGCACTTAGTTTGTAGAATGTGGTGCCTAAAAATACAGCCAACCAAAAAGAAAAGGAAAAAATATGGTCAGGGAATAGGGATGAAATCAATTGAAATTCATTTTACTAGAAGCTACTTAAGTGAAAATTCTTGTAGACATACATCTTTTCCTCAGTTAAAACTTAGTATTTTCTTAATCTTTCTTATTTCAAAAAGTTCAGTCATGTAGGTCTACTAAATTATTAATTCTTTCAGAGGTGCACTGTTGGAATGAACCTTTGAAAACACAGTGCTAGGTATGCAATCGGTCTTGAAAATTTCTGTAGGGAGACATTATTGAGAAGCGGTTTCTATGGATTAATTTATGAGAGGAAAAATAACATGGAATGAATTATTTCATAACTACTGATCTGCTTTTTTTCTTTTCAGACTTTTTTTCTTTTTTTCCTTTTTTGCCATGGAGAAGAAAGTGGTAAGAATACATAACAAAATACCTTATTGTTTATATTCCCATACTGCATGGGGGAAGATTAAAATATTAAAGAGTAAGCAAAAAACCCCTGAAAGTCAGCTTGTTCTCTAGAAATTACTTAATTTAAGTTGACCCTCTTATAGACCTTTCATAAACATTTTCTGTCTTTCATCTGCTCAACCACTGCTGCATACCATCCTAATAACTTCAGTGAGTTATTTCAGAGACATATTTTTTCTGACACATGCTGCCTCAGGCTTCTCCTGAAAACATCATTCTTGAGATTTTCTCAATCACTTAGTGTCCATCATTCTTTGCCATTCTTCTAGTCTTTCTCTTTGCATTTTGACTACTTCCCAGGCATCTGTTCTCATTGTCTCCTCTTAAATTTGTCTCCATTTGGAAAAACACATCAAGTTTGCAATAATCAGTCCATTTCCAGCTCACTGCCATCCTTCGTTTAGAACAGTCTCACAGTTTGCAAAATGCAAGAAATCATTTGTGACTCATTCATGTAGTATTTGTCAACTTTTCTTTTTAGAACACTTCTCTGATAGTTCTTTTCCTCAAGGCAAATGTAACCCCATGTAAACCCCATGTGTTCAAGATTAGAGAAAAGCAATGTAATAACAAATTGGAAGAATAATTTGCAGATGGCATGTATTAATTAAAGAAGGCTATACTGGATATAAAAATCAATCCTTCACACACAAGATCTTCAGAACTGAGCTGTTAAAAATGTTCCCCAGAAAGGGGCAAAGCTTGGCTGTTAAAATCATAACTGACAGAGTACAGCCTATAGTATGGTTTATTTAAATGCAGTGCTCAGTCATGTGAGTGAAAAATTGGTAATATTTCTCTTTTATACAGGAGAATGAAAAGTCTCAAAAAGACAGAGAGGAACATTATCATTGCAAGTATTCAGAAACCACATTTCTGTTCTTACAGCAGGAATCACAGCTTTGTGTACTTCAACAACAGCCTGTCAATGTATTTGTCAGTATGTAGGAGCAGTTACAACCTACACTCACTATTATCTGTATTCTCAGGAACAATGTGATATACAAGGGAGGAAAGATTGAACAGCTGGGTGTTTTTTTTATTTAGAGTAATCAACTGAAAGATCTAAACTACACCTCTGTGTTAATGGTTCATTTACTCTTAGGAATTCATTTGTGCAGCACTTCAAACAAACTGTGCTTGAACATTAAAGACTGGTGGAACAGATCAGTTACTCTTTTAGTTAGTCTCTGGTGTCTTTGTCCAGGAAGAAAAAATAATTCACTTTGACAGGGTGAAAAGGTGGACTTGTATTTTTCTTTCACTCAGATAGATGGAAAAACAAAGTCTCCAAAAAACCCCATACACTTGCCTGGCATAACACTTGTTTTTTTTTCTTGTCAAATTGCTAAAGTGTTTTTCCTCCCTGTTTATTTATGTCTGCTTTTTCTCTTGTTCTGAATAGTGGATACTATGCAAGCCTTTCATACAACCCCGACCTTTGTTCAAAGAGCAAATAAATAATCCAGATTTCTAGATGTTGGAGTGGAAATGGAAGGACAATACATTTAAAAGACAGCTCTAACTATGCTGTGGTTCTGTGACATGTTCATGTTACTGAGATTAGAAATTGTACCTGAATAAAAAAAAAGTGCTGCTGAATTTAGCTTTCTCTCTCTAGTTTTCTAAATAGAGCTCCGACACAAGTACTAAAGATCTCCCATCCTGTAAAATCAGGAGAGTTAGGTACCTTCAAATAATATTAGAAAAACCCTTCACTGTAAATGTGAACTACATACATCTAGTCAATACTTGGTTGGTTCTGAAGTACACTCTGAAGTCTTTCATCTGACTTATGACTCCAGGCAGACATTTCTTTTCATTTGATATAAAGAATCCACTTCTGCAGGTAACTGTGAACAACAATCCCTTTTCTTAAATGCACTTTTTATATAAAATGTTCCACTGGCTAGAGAATTACACAAAAAGTAGAAGCATTAGGCTGTTTTTAATAACTTTTAGGATAGTGCCAACCTACTCTTTAGCTCAACTTGTGCTATTGCATAGCTTTGAAACGTAAGATAAAGAAAGAAGTGAGATTCTTTTAAGCTGTACTTATATTTCCATCTTCCATTAAACAGTCATTTAATAAATTCTTCTTTCTAAAACAGAGACATTTCACCTACTCCTATTTAACTAGTCTTTCCCTTCTTTGTTACCCCTCCCCTCATGCTATCCTTCCCTCTAGCAGATCCATTTTTGCCCAGTTTTCTATTACCTTATCTAATCATAAAGTGAGTTAATATCACAAATATCTGGTTGTAATGAAAGCTAATGGAAGCAATTACCTGGTTTCACAAGATTTATTTATTTCCATGGGTATTGTTTTAACATCTATGGAGGAGAGGAAACTATGTCTGGACTCTTAGATTTTTAACCTTTCCAGAAATTTTAAATTTTTTCTTGAGAGAAATCAACCCTGAAATAAATGATTAAAATAATTAAATATGAATGGAAGGAGTGAGGAAAAACTTGTTGTGCGAAGTTGTATTGATTATTAGCCATTCATAATCTTAGGTTCAGTGTGATTAAAGCATTAAGGGTTACTTAAAAGGCAACTACCTCAGGTAACTTACAGAATTTATGGAATAGAATAAAAAATATTTCCTTTACGGTAACTTCGCTTCATTTTCACTTTTTTTCCTCCACACAAATAAAAAAGGATAGCCTTTCATAAAATGAATTCATTGTTATGATACTGGAAACATTTTATGAAGAAAAAATTGACTATAGAGAAAGTAAAATTATTGCAGTATTTTACAACCAATTACAAAACTTAGTGATCATTTCAGGAGCAGCCCTGGTATAATCTGACACACTAAATCACCATGATAGTTCTCGAAAGGCCCTGAAGATATACTGACTTTAAGCACTTCAGGATAATAGCAACTAAAATGAAATAAAATGAACAAAAACTGATGTCAGCAGTATACTATTTCCATTTTTTTGACTTATTTAGTGTCGGCACTTTTTAGATAAGCAGGCCTTTTACTCAGTTGAAGATTTTGGCTGGTTGTGTACATACTCTCAAAAATCAGCAAGGTAATTGTAGTTTTGGTTTGGTTAGTTAAACTTCAGCCTGGACAATGCTTGCAAGTATCTTGACCATACTCATCAGAACTTAAAGTTATGTCTTAAGAAGCTGTGTCTGAGAAAACTCTGTTTTTAACTACAGAATAGTATGTGGAAAGGATGTGAAGTATATCCAGTGGGAAGTGCTGATGTTCTGGCTAAGAAGAACACAGTTTCCCCGTCCTTGCTTCCACAAAAAATTGTCTCAGCAGCCTGGAAAAGTCTTAGAGAAGTAGTTATCCTCATGGAAAATTTTCTATTCTCTCTTACTCTAATAATCTGTTAATTTCTGTAACACTATCTTCAAATAAGAAACAACAGCAGAGTTTATTCCCTGTGAGGGAAGTAATTTCCTTACTTCCCACACAATGCCTCTGAGGGTATTTCTGGCTAAGTACTCTCAGAATACTCTATTTTACTAATTAAATACACGTACTATAGTGTAGTGGTTTGACCTTGGCTGGACACCAGAGACCCATCAGGCCTCTCTATCACTTCTCAACCCATCAGCACAGAGGAGAGAAAATAAGATAATCAACAAATAGTAGGTTGAGACAAGGAACTTTATGGGGAAAAAAAAAAAAAAAAACAAAAAAAAAACC
>VXBC01011969.1:1571641-1590454 GCA_013399945.1 Ploceus nigricollis
AAAACAAAACAAAAAAAAAAAAAACCCCCCAAAAAAAAAAAAAAAAAAAAAAACACAAAACCAAAGCAACACCAAAACTTGTGCATGCATAAACAAAGGGCAAAAAAATTAATTTGTGCTTCCCATCATTGAACAACATTCAGCCACCTCCTGGGAAGCAGGGCTGCAGCACATGTAGCAGGTACTGCAGAAGGCAAATATTATAAACAGCAAGTATCTTTCTTCACCCCTTCTTTCCCTCCCACCCTTAGCTTTTATATCTGAGCTGATGTCACATGTTATGGAATATCAGCTGGCCTGGTTGTGTCCCCCTCCCATGATCTCTCAGGATTCCCAGNGAATGAACTCCATCTCAGACAGACCTAACTCATACAGTGTATTCTTTATACATCTTTTTACATAGGCTTTATTGTTAACATTTTTTCTTGTATGATTTGGATTAGGTAGGGAAAGAAAACGCATAATTTTAAGTAATTTTTAAAAATAAAAATACTTTCCGAGTACTTTTTTACACATGTATGAATATGTGTGTGTGTATGCACAGAAAACATAAATAATAATAAACTACTTCATATGTGCTCTTTCATTTCTATTTTATTTGGGATCTTTGTAGTCATTAAATTAGGTAGAGGAAATTAAATTCCATTCTATACTGCATTTTTAATTTCTTGGTTTCATTTTTAGGAGAAACTAATCTATCCTGGTTTCCCAACTGACAGATATTCCATGAAGTTACAGAATAAATGGTTCTTCAAATTTTAAGGAAAACTGGACAAACCCTGAGCTCACATCATTAAAAATACCCTTAAATGAATTGACTAGTGAAATTTTTATGCGCCATCTACTTTTAAATGCCACAAAACTGCTTTCACACAAATTGAACTACCTAGTAATTAATATACAAATACTACTGAGGAAGTATAAAAGTAAAATAAATCAAATTTAATGTTTTTATTTTCCCTTCTCCAGCTCTAATCTGTGTTCATGGTTATTCAATTCAGTGGGGATGTATTTAGGCCTCAACCCTGCAAAACACTTAAAAACAATTAATATTTTAGTTTATATTATATTTAGCACATAGGACTGCGACCTAATAGTTGATTTACCTTTTTACAGTACAATTTGTGATTCAACAGTTATAATTAATAATTCAAATAAAACTTTTCTTGAAATCAGTAGATTTCAGAAGTAAAAGTACTCCTGAGCTCTGGAGTCAGCACCATGTTTCATCAGGGGATTTGAGATATGTGTGCACAGAGCTGGAGATCAGAAAGGGCTTTGAGACAGAAAGTACCAAATATAAGAGAAAGTATTCATCAGGAACAGCTATACATGGTGGCAAACTTGTGCTGAGAAGGAAGAAAAAAATTTTCACTTTTACAAGGCCATTATAATTATACATTTATATAAAAGTTTTACAAATAGACATTGTTTGTGCTATTTATTCCAGGACAGTTCCGTGTACTGAATGCATGCTTCACAAATAATCTGTGATGATCAGACCTCATGTAGTTTGGGAAGAAAATAAGTTTAAAAAAACTCTTCAGAGGCAAGTAACTTGCTTTTTGTTAAATGCTCTTCTTTACTTTCAATTTTTTTTTACATGCTACCTAAAAATATATTTATGTACTACTGTGTGTGTTTGTGCATATATCTATATATCTATATATATAGATATATAGATAGATATGAATGTGTGTTATATTAATTTCAAAAATTGGAAGTATTTATGTGTGTATTGCAGATTTGTTGTTCAAAAAGCATGCAATCTGGAAATGATCAGCATACATATCTCTGTGGACAGATCTGTATCCAGAACGGGTGAAATATTTTTGAAGAGTGAAAAGCTGACTCAGACCAGTGTTGGTGGTGGGTGGGCCTCTTACATACTCAGCTTGATTTGAAAAGTGGAATCCTGCTCAAGGAGATGTGCTATTCCAGGTAGTTGTCTGACATGTTGTCCTCTCTTTAGAGAACTAACAGCACTTAACTGATTTGCACAAGGCTATATACTGGTAAATTAGTGTCAACCTCAGAATATCAATTTTTATACCTTTCTTAGTTTGTAAGTATAAAGATAAATGGCTGCACAGTTGTCAGACTTCATGTATTTAGTTTTAATTCAACTATTTTCTACTTTATTACTCTTCCAGTGGTTGAATTCACTCTCTGTTAACCTTCCATTTCCTTGTATCTAACTTTATCTTTCTAACACTTGATTTAGCACCAGTGTGAGACTCTTGATTTACACCAGGTGTACTTATCTTTTCCAAGGCACAACAAATCCAGGCTTCTGCTATATTTTACATAAACTTCTTTACAGCACTATATATTGCATAAATTTAAACTTTTCAGTGAAACTTTAATAATGCAAGCCATTATGCAAGCCATTACAGATACTTTGTCTGAAGATAATTACTAGCTGCCTTTTAGCTTTATATCGTAAGTTAATAGTGTAGCAACAGAACACATACCTATCAAATAGGATTTTATCTTTTGCTCATTTTCAGTACTGACTTGCTTCATGGAATATTGCAAGAAGTTGTCAAAACAATTGACCTGGGAAATATGCTCCTTCATAAGAATGTGATCCTGATCAGTATAATTCAATTGCAGAATGATGTTAGTGGTGTCTGATACTAAAGTAGTGATGCTTTCTGATATTTCAAGTAACATTTAAAGCAAACAGAAAAGGTTCGGTGAGACCTACTTCCCAGAACTGTTGTCAGTTTGATGTGTTTCCTTGTAAAGAAAGCCTGACCTTATACACTATTGTTTCTGTAAGACATCAACCGTGTCAATGTGAACATGGAAGTAAACTGATATAGGTGTCTTTTTCTTAAAATTCAGGTTGGAAGAGGAAGAAAAGAGACATAGTTTCTTACCTTGTCTGTGAAGATCTTGTCTGTGCACTGGTCACGGTCCACTGGAGTTCTAGGTGTAAGCATTTTAAAGAAAAAGGGTCTATGGCTACTTGGCAGCTGTGATAATTATGACTTGGGGCATAATTGCAAGACCCAGTAACAACAGAGAATGAATTAGGAACAGAGAAATCCATAAAAGTCCTTAACTGTGAACATGATTTAGTGTTATGTTAACTTTTACCTTTTCTCTTTGGAGTCCATGGGGAAGATGCCCCCTCCACTCCCCCACTATAACAATCTTAAAAACAGAGAGTATACAAGTGATTCACAATGCAATTGCTCACCAACTGGTGACCAGTGTCCAGGCAGTTCCCAAGCAGTGGCTCCCATCTAGGTTTCCCCCTAGATTACATTCTGGGCATGATCCCTATGGTATGGAATATTCCTTTGGCCAGTTTCTGTTTGTGTCACTCTCAACTTCTTTTCCCTCAGCCTGTGTGCTGGTGGGATTGTGTGAGAAAGTGGAAAGTCCTTGACGTAGTGTAAACACTGCTTAGCAACAGTAAAATCATCGGTGTTATCCAGGTGTGGTTTCATCCGTGCCATGAAGAAAGGTGGAATTTTACCTGGTATCTTTGATGAATACCTTGAATGTACCTGAGGTTGGGTGTGGTAGCATTGTAATATTTGTCACTTGGTAGTGATACAGAAGACTGAGCAAGAGTCACCCTCCTCTCTGTGGTGGTAAGATTTCTTCTGGAATATTTACAACTCTAATACTTACAGTCCCAGACCCTTTCATCAGAAGGCACTGAATGCTGGATTTCTCAGCTTGCAAAACGGTTGGGCTTCTTATCAAGTGACCTTAAGGTTTTCTTCACTAGTTTAAATAGAATATTATGAAGCCTGAATTCAAACGTGTCTATGGCAGCCATGAGGAGAGAAAATTTGAACTTCTTCAAGATTAAAAGTTCAAACTGTGATGGCTGTACCTTTTAACTCCATAACTGGCTTTTACCCTGATCTCTGTAATCCTGTTAGCTTCATCATGTTGAAGAGATCATGACATTTTCCAAAGCACCTTGGGGAAGCATTACCTTCCAGTTCATTGACTAAGCTTTTCTCTGGGACAGCAGTGTCACCCAGCTGTGTCTAGTCTTTTTATGCTTCACAGAGTGGCTAAGGTTGGAAGCGACCACTGGAGGTCAACTAGTCTGACTGCTTAAGTAGTTGCAATTAAGGTTATAATGATCCTTACTACTTTGTAGTAGTACATTTATATTTTTAACTATTTCAAATAAAAACCAAAAACAAACCCCAAACCAGCTAGGATTAAAAGCAAGTGCATAGAGAAGATGAGGATTTACCATGTCTTTTGAAATAAAATTTATATTGGAAGACTGTAGAAGAGCTTATAATAAAGAGAATGGGTGTTCTAATAAAATGCATTTTTTTCCCTTTGTGATTTGTAGCATACTCAAATTCTTGAGTCTTGTTAGTTACTAATCTTAAAAATACCAAATTCCTAATTAGGAATTAGGTTAAATTATACTTCTTTTAGGCACTTGCGGCATGTAATCTTGGGCTAACCAGACAATTTGTGTGTCTTTTTCACAAATACAAAGGAGATTAGGTTTTCCTTGGTGAGATTTTGGATAGGTACATTGTAATAAGTGGCATTCATGCTACATGCAAAATAAGTAACCCTTCTGGAAATTGGTAATTTCTTGAATGAGAAGAAAAAGAATTCACTGAGATTTTTTAAGACAGAAGAAAGGAGAAAGAAATAAGATAAAGTGTGACAGAGAGACAAAGAGGAAAAAAAAATACAAATCTATAAGCTACATCCCACTTAACCAGATTGGTATGCCCACATTTGTTTGGAAAATGGAACTTTAGTAGGTAAATCATCTAGTTTGGACAACCTGTAAAATATAGAAACAGGTGCTAGGTAACATAGCCTCTTCTAGATTTATGGGAAGCTTACATTAACTGGTGTCATGCTTTAAAATTTAGAATGCGTTTCCTGGGTTAAGGTATGCATATGATTTTAAAATATAGCATGAAGCTAGGCTTAGGTGAGGCAAAATTGTTCAGCTTTGTGAAAGAAATTTAGTCTGAAACAAAAATAAAGCTGTTATGACCTGCATGATGTTAGAAAATAGAGTTTTTCTATTTCCTTCTTTCTCTGTTTGAAAAATATTAAATTTAGGATGAATTATGATCATAGTGTCAAAAACATGAAGCCATCTCTACTCCCAAGAGAAAATAGTAGCAACTTTAAGTAAAAGCAACTGTTTTCTTATTATATTTATTCATAGAACAGTAAGTTTTGACAGGAAATCAGGACCTCTAGGCACTACTGCTATTCTGATTTATTTAATACAGTGAAGGAATTCATCTTAAATAGGGAGTATTTTGACACAGAGCTGAATTGATACCTCTGTGTTAATCTTTAACTGGGCTTTAATCATTACTTTTGTTGCAATTTATGTCATTAACTTCACTTAAGCTGATTACCCATTAACTATTTTAATCATGTGCTAAGCACTTAAAAAATAATATTTGAATGCTCTTTGTGGTCAGCAGGATCAGGGCAGTGATCATGCCCACTTGTGGTTGAGGCCACACTTCAGTTTTGGGCACAAAAAAAGTCATTGAAGTGCTAGAACAAGTCTAGAGAAGGGTAACAGAGCTGGTGAAGGATCTGGAGCACAAGTCTGATGAGGAGTGGCTGAGGGAGCTGCGGATGCTTAGTCTGGAGAAAAGGAGGCTCAGGGCAGATCTTATTGTTCCCTAAAACTGCCTGAAAGGAGATTGTAGCGAATTGTGGGTTGGTCTCTTCTCCCCAGTAACAAGAAATGGGACAAGAGGAAATGGCCTCAGGTTGTACTAGGGGAGGTTTAGACTGGATATTAGGGAAAATTTCTTCACCAGAAGTGTTGTCAAGCATTGGACCATGCTGACTAGGGACATGGTTGAGCCACTACCCCGGAGGTATTTCAAATACCTGTAGATATGGCACTTTGGTATATGGTTTAGTGGCAGACCTGGCAGTTTATGTTAATGTTTGGACTTAGTGATCTTAAAGGTATTTCCCAATCTAAGTTATTCTCTCCTATGATTCCATGTATTTCTCACTGTTTTACATTAGCTGGAATAGTTTGGATACCTGCATAATGACTGCAAATAATAGGTAAGAAAAGAAGTAACATAGAAGGGTGTTAAAAATTCATTGATTTATCATGGGCTAGGCATAGTTTTTGGAAGAGTTTTCAGATGCTATGTTTTGTAGGGAATATCACCTGGTTTGTGGTGTTATTAAAATTTCACAAGACTGTCTCTTCAGAATGAGAAAGAAAAAAAGGAAATGTCCTTAGCTGAGAGGAGGACCTAGTTGCCAATCACAGACTGTGGAGTTTTTGAGTAGTATAACAGATTTTTTTGAATTGTTTAATTGTATAAGTATTCTCTAATCAGAAATATTTGAGCACTGGCAAACTAAGAATATGCTGTGTTTGGAATTAGGAAAATTCAGTGCACAAATATTTACCTACCTAAGTTCTTGTTGGGCAAAGAAACATAATAATCCTAACTTTTTACTGTCTTAGTTACCTGTCTTACTGTGTTAGTTTCCTGCCAGATAATAAAAGTAAGACTATTGATTTGTGTATGTCTTGTATTTATGACTTTGACTTCCCAACGTAAAACTCTTAAACATATTTTTGCTCTTAAATAAAAATGTTGCATTGAAAGCTAATATTAGCTATAATCAGTGGGTACATTTAAAATGACATATGGATTGCCACAGTCTAATAGCTTGTCATCTGTTTTTGAAATTCTGTTTCTTTGAGAACAATAAAAAGCTTAGTCTCCATGTTACATGTGTATTTTCTTCATTATTTCCCCCCTCAATCCCTAAAAATAGGTGAGATATCAGTATATATTCTGGAAATTTTCTAGCATAAAAACAGATATGAATTAGTAATGTTGGGCCTTGCTAAAAGTTAAGTCTTTTGTCAGAAAGAAGGAAGAAGTCACAAAATGGGACTAAGAGAAAAATATGAAAGAGGTATTTGTCTGGGATCATTAGTTGAGTGAAATAGCCAAGGGGTATAGTGGATGACCCCGAAGACTCAGGTAATAGAAATGGGATGAAATTCAATAGCACAGCATGAAAGGTCATGCACTAGGGGCTAATAACAAGCATTTTTGCAATAAGGTAGGAGCTGATCAGCTGAGGTGCAGTAGTCAATCACAGGATGGCTATAGGTCTCCAATGCAATGCAATCCAAAGATATGTTAGTTAATATATTTCTAGAAGAGAAAAAGAAATCCACAAACCAGTATAGAAACCTTAGTGTAATATTAAGAACTGTTTTGATCATCTTGTTTTCAAAATACACATATTCACTCATTAATAGGTGCAGAAAGGTATTACTGAAATATCTTTTAAACCTTAAAATAAATTATGAGAGGAGGTATGATTCATTCCATATAATCACATTAGGAATGCAATTATATGGAAAGTATAATACACATTTATAATATATGTAGGAAGGTAAATATCAGTACTAGCCATTAAGTCAATGTGTTTTGCTCGGATATGAACAGATACATATTAACTGTCTCTGGGTCAGATTGTGTGGCAATTTAAAGGCCAAAAGCTATCAGAGCTGTGATGCTCTGGTTTTGGCCTGCCAAAATAAGCAAAAGAAGTCACCAAAACAAATAACCTAGATAAAGTGAATCTTTATGAATTTTAGATTTTTTGGGAGCCAGCTATCTGCAAGATCCAGTGCTGTAATGGAAGTAAAATTTTTAGCTAGGTCTGTGGTAGGGAGTTCTTGGGGTTTTTTATTCCTAATTTCTGTGTGGAAAATTACATTAACCAAGGATTTGGCCCCAACCTCTCTATGATCTTCATTCACCAAGAATATGGATAATCAATATTTTCATATTCATACACAGACAGTATGTGTCTATGATGGATTAAAAAACTTCACAGAAGAAAGAAGAAAGATACATTTAAAGAGGAATGTTTCAGAGAAAGTTTTGGCCTATAAATAGACTTTGGACAAATTGAGGATTAATTTTTTCAGATGCTCTGGTGAGTGAAGGAAAAGTGGGGAGAAAAAAAAAAGCTGTTTTGGAGCTAAATATACTGGTCAAGATAAATAAATGAGTTAGAGTTGAAGAATAGTTTTTCAGAGAAGCATAGATGTTCAAAGACAGATGCAGGAGTTTATTTCTGACTTGGTAACTAAGTAATTATCAATGACAAGATGATTATTTCCATGAATCCACTTGAAGAAGAGTACTTACTTGCTACTTATTTGTATGTAATACAGAAAGTAGCAGGCTCATTAACTTTGACTTTGGTCAGCAGAGCAAAAGGATATGATGGAGGAAATTAGCTTTCCCGGTGGTGAAAGGCTCTGACACCTGCCATGGCTCTTTTCCTGACTTGCAATTGCCTCCACAATTTGCTACTCTAGCTGAATGCTCCCCCAAACTCTGGGCACATGGTAATTCACATGTGAGTACTTAATTAATTGGCTCATTTAATCAGTGTGTGAGCAGAAAAGACCTTATGCTAGCAGTATTTCTCCCCAGGAGAGCTTGCCCATTTGAGAGGCATGGTCTCCACGTCCCCTGATAGCAATTAACAACTACTGAATTGCTCCAGTGAATAATCATGAAATTCGTCTGTCTCGGATCATTTTGTGTAGTCTAATAGTGCTTAAATTTAGTATCTTGCCAAACTGGGGCCCATTAGAATCAACAGTGATTTCATGTGCTTTTTTGAACTAATTTAAATGAATGCCTTATCAAGAGATGAAACTACTTCATGCTTGATGTTTACATAATGATAGTTTTTTGAATATTTTTACATCTATTTGGGAAAAATTGAAATCGAAAAATTTATATTAAGAGCCTTTGAATTAAAAGCCTTCTCTAAATAATCAAAATAAATAACAGTAAATACCAGCGTAAATTTGTGCTTCAGTTTAATAACTAAAAGTTAAAACTAAATATCATATTTGTGTACATAATTTTCATACTAACACTTGATATAATTTCTACCAAATGTGATTTTTTTTAAAAATTTCTCTTCAGGAAAATATGGTGAACAAAGAAACATTAGCCTTCTATGTTTTTGTTTAATATCTTGTTCAGAAAATAAAACTTTGCCAAGGTGTTGTTTGAAAGAGACACACTCATCATTTGGCACCTTTGAGTGAAGCTTCTGACCAGTAAGGGTCATTCTGAAAAGCAGGATCTCAACATCTGAAAAGAAATCATAATGGTAGTTGTGAATGAAAACAGTATTTCTTTAAATACACTGCTTTTTGAGTCTGTAAGAGCCCTGACCTCTAAAGCTTCAGATTCTCCCTGTAAAAGAGGTATTTTCTCCACTAAATCTTGATATACAGAAAAGCAGTCTTTGAAGGCAGAGATCATTTGAGCCTGCATGCTTCTTCTAAAAACAATTAAATCCAACTCTAAGCTGTTTGAGGTTTTCTTTTTCGGTTTCAATGCTATGAATAATTAATCCAAGATGAACTGGGACTACCAGTCTGTTTCGAAAGCTCATCAGCCCCTGTCAGAAACTTTGGAGAGAACATTCTCAGGGGTCTTTCAGATTGTGTGTCCAGGGCTGGATATGTTCTTTTCTTAAATACTCCACTAAAATGGATATTTCAGTTTAATAATGAAANCATGGTAATTCACATGTGAGTACTTAATTAATTGGCTCATTTAATCAGTGTGTGAGCAGAAAAGACCTTATGCTAGCAGTATTTCTCCCCAGGAGAGCTTGCCCATTTGAGAGGCATGGTCTCCACGTCCCCTGATAGCAATTAACAACTACTGAATTGCTCCAGTGAATAATCATGAAATTCGTCTGTCTCGGATCATTTTGTGTAGTCTAATAGTGCTTAAATTTAGTATCTTGCCAAACTGGGGCCCATTAGAATCAACAGTGATTTCATGTGCTTTTTTGAACTAATTTAAATGAATGCCTTATCAAGAGATGAAACTACTTCATGCTTGATGTTTACATAATGATAGTTTTTTGAATATTTTTACATCTATTTGGGAAAAATTGAAATCGAAAAATTTATATTAAGAGCCTTTGAATTAAAAGCCTTCTCTAAATAATCAAAATAAATAACAGTAAATACCAGCGTAAATTTGTGCTTCAGTTTAATAACTAAAAGTTAAAACTAAATATCATATTTGTGTACATAATTTTCATACTAACACTTGATATAATTTCTACCAAATGTGATTTTTTTTAAAAATTTCTCTTCAGGAAAATATGGTGAACAAAGAAACATTAGCCTTCTATGTTTTTGTTTAATATCTTGTTCAGAAAATAAAACTTTGCCAAGGTGTTGTTTGAAAGAGACACACTCATCATTTGGCACCTTTGAGTGAAGCTTCTGACCAGTAAGGGTCATTCTGAAAAGCAGGATCTCAACATCTGAAAAGAAATCATAATGGTAGTTGTGAATGAAAACAGTATTTCTTTAAATACACTGCTTTTTGAGTCTGTAAGAGCCCTGACCTCTAAAGCTTCAGATTCTCCCTGTAAAAGAGGTATTTTCTCCACTAAATCTTGATATACAGAAAAGCAGTCTTTGAAGGCAGAGATCATTTGAGCCTGCATGCTTCTTCTAAAAACAATTAAATCCAACTCTAAGCTGTTTGAGGTTTTCTTTTTCGGTTTCAATGCTATGAATAATTAATCCAAGATGAACTGGGACTACCAGTCTGTTTCGAAAGCTCATCAGCCCCTGTCAGAAACTTTGGAGAGAACATTCTCAGGGGTCTTTCAGATTGTGTGTCCAGGGCTGGATATGTTCTTTTCTTAAATACTCCACTAAAATGGATATTTCAGTTTAATAATGAAAGTTAATCATATGTCAAGCAAAATAACATAGGTAGCACTGTAGTATCATTGCAGTAATGTGAAAGTGTAATTGACTTTCATCTTTCAACTGGCAGACTAGATTTCCCTCTCTCTACTCATCTTAAAGTATTCTGAATGCACTGAACATGTGTGGTTACATCCAATTCACATCAATGTAAATCAAGCATATTAAGAAGTACTTTAAAGCAACACTGACTTTAAAACAGCAACACAGAAGAAAAGGTTCCCATTTTTCATACTGAAGGACAGTTCTTACTGTAAAGTTTCTATATTCTTAATTTCTATATAGCTGCTCATATTTTGAAGAAAAAAGATTATTGAGTGGAGAAAGTATTGAACTAAAATAAAGCAATAAAAGAGTGTTAAAAAGAAGCCTTCTTTTTCAAATGGCTTCTATCACATTTTTAGCTCTAATGTAATTTTTCCTTTTACTTCAATCAATTTTCTTTATTGTCCCATTTGGTATGCTTTTGCATTATTCCCTGGACAATCTGCATTAAGTTGTTGGGGTTTTTTGTGTAATTTTAGTATAACTTCCAAGTGCTGTCTTCCAGTTAATGTACATCAGTTCTTCTCAAAGATTTTTAAATTACTTCCTCTTTCTTTTCAAGTATTGTACATAGAAGCATACAATGGTTTGGGTTGGAAGGGACTTTAAAGATTATCTAGTGTCATCCCTGTTTTGTCCCCCTCCCTCACCCCACCATGGACAGGGACATCTTTCACTAGACTAGGTTGCTCAGAGCCCCATCCAAAGTGGACTTGAACTTCCAGGGATGGGGCATCCATAACTTCTTTTAGCAATCTCTTCTAGTACCTCTCTACCCTCACAGTAAATAACTTCTTTCTAATATCTTATCTAAACCTACTTTCTTCCAGTTTAAAGCTGCTCCCCCTCATCCTATCACTATAACACTCTTGTAAAAGCCCCTCTCTGTCTTTCTTATAGGCCCTTTTAAGGCACTGGAAGGCTGCTAAAAGGTCTCCCCAGAGCCTTCTCTTCTCCAGGCCAATCAATCCCAACTCCCCCAGCCTGTCTTCATGGGAGAGGTGCTGCAGACCTCTTCTCATGTTCATGGTCCTCCTCTGGACTTGCTTCAATGGGTCCATGTCCTTCTTATGTTGGGTGCCCCAGAACTGGACACAGCATTCCAGGTGGGGAATTCCATGAGAGCAAAGTAGAGGGGCAGAATCACCTCCCTCAATCTGCTGGTCACATTTTTGATGCAGCCCAGAATATGATTGTTTTTCTGGGCTGCAAGTGCACATTGCTTGCTCATTTCCAGCCTTTCATCCATCAGCACCTCCAAGTACTCCTCCTCAGGGCTGCTTTCAATCCATTTTCCACCCAGCCTGTATTTGTGGTTAGAATTACTCTGATTCAGGTGCAGTTTCTTACACATGGCCTAGCTGAAATTCATGAGCATTGCACAGGCACAGCTCCCAAGACTTTCAAGGTCCATCTGGATAGGATCGCTTCCTTCCAGAATATGGACTTCACCACATATTTTGGTGTGTTTGGCAAACTTTTGAGGGTGCATTCTATCCTATTGTCTCTGGCACTGACAGATGTTAAAGACTGCCAGACCCAGTACCAAACCCAGAGGTTTGCTGGTCTATACTTGGGCATCAAGCAATTGACCATAGTCCTTTGATGCAGTGATCCAAGTAATTCCTTTCCCATCAAGTAGTCCATCTGTTAGATCTACATCTCTCCAGTTTAGAGACAAGGTTGTTGTATGGGACAGTGTCAAATGCTTTGCACAAGTCCAAGTAGATGACATCAGTTGCTCTTCCATTATCCACCAATGCTGTAACCCCATCACAGAGGGCCACCGAAGTTTTCAGGCATGATTTGCCCTTAGTGAAGCTCTGTTGGCTATCACAAATGACCTGCTTATTTTCCATGTGCCCTAGCATATTTTCCAGGAGAATCTGCTCCATGATCTTTTCAGGTACTGAGATAAGACTGACTGGCCTGTAGTTCACTGAGTCTTTACGTTTTTAAAAATGGTTTTTAAAATTATGCGTTCTCTTTTCCAGTCAATGGGAACTTCACTGGACTGCCATGACTTTTCAAGTATGATGGATAGTGGCTTATCCACTTCCTTCACCAGTTCTGTCAGAACCTGCAGATGTGTCTCATCAGGTCCCATATATATATTTAAGGTTCCTTAAATTGTCTCAAACCTGTACTGCTCCTACAGTGGGAGCCTCTTCAATCTCCCAGTCCCCACATTTACCTTCTACAACTCAGGCACTGTGGCTGAAACATATGCTGGTGGAGACTGAGACAAAAAAACCATTGATTATTTCTGCTTTCTCTGTGTCCTCTGTTACTAGGTCTCACATTTCCTTCCAGAGAGCACCCACATTTTTTCTGATCTTCCTTGTATCACTGATGTACCTATAGAAGCTTTTCTTGTTTCCCTTGATGTCCCTGGCTAGATTTAATTCTGTCAGGGCTTTAGCTTTCCTAACCTGATCCCTGGCTGCTTGGAAAATTTTTCTGTTTCCCTTCCAGGCTACCTTTCCTTTTTTTTTACATCCACTGTAAGCTTCTTTTTTGTTTTATTATTACATTTAGTATGAACTCTTACAGAAATTGTGCTGTAAATGGTTTCTTTTTACTATTTTCATGGGACAGTAAAAAATGCCTTTATAAAGCTTATGTTTTGTTTTCCCTCTGTTGTTCAAAAAAATCAGCTCCACAATATTTTAGTCTAAAAAGTATTCTGAGGATTAGTTCTCTTAAGAAACTTAATACCCAAACCCAAATCCTTATCAGATGACATAAATTTGAGCACACCTGCACATATGCCTGCCCTACTCATACCACAGGCTTCCACTTTATGTACCTATTTAAGAAAGAGTCACAGGAAAAAGTGACAGAAGTCTTCTGCAGTATATATATATGTCTCTGAAGTCAATTCTAGAAAAAGTCAACTAATCACTGGAAGATTAAAAAAAAAGGGAAAATATCTAGCATGTCAATTGATTAATATTTTTTAACATTAAAATAATATTCAGCAGTGTTAGTTACACTTGTGCAACTGCAAATGCCCTTCAGAACAACAAAGTCAGTATTAGACAAAGAGAAGACATTTCCAGAAATACTTTATCAAATTAAGGTAGTTTTGTTTTTAGGTTTTTCAAAATCTAACCATATCTCAGTCTAGATAAAACTTACACTAATATGTTCTGGATAGACTGGAATCCAGCATCAACAGGCAGGTGTGCTTATGTCCTCCCTGCAGTCAAGAAATAAGGTAAGATGCTCACATCCAATTTTCTTGTTTATGTACGGTAAACACGTAGCAGTATAAATAAGAGAGAGGAGTCATCAGCTCTCTCTATCACATTAAAATTGCAACATCAATAAAAAAGAGAGATTTAAAAAGAATTAACCAAATGGTTTAAGAGAAGAATGATATTAAAGGGTTGCTATGATACCTTTAAAATTGGACATAGAAATTCCTGCTATATTCAATGTTCAGTGACAGCATCTAGATAGAAGTTACACAAACAGTAAGACCTAGTGCAGCAGAATGGGAAGTTGTATATAGTTGGGTTTGTCATGTTTTTATGGAATTATTTTTCTCTATTATGTTGATAATTCAAATTTATGCTAGTTAAACTGCTGAAAACTACAATACTTTAAAAAAATCGACTTTTTTTTCAAGAAACATGAAAGAGATTTTTTTGTCATTTTTATAAAAGTCTGAAACTGCTGAACTAAATATCAGTTAATTTTTCTGTAAAATAAAGCAGGGATAACTTCAGCAGAAATGAAATTAATTTAATCTTTGTACTATCTCATGTTTATGCAGTCAGAATACAGTAAGAATCTGTATATTTTTTGCAAATTCACAGATAGTGAAAAGTAGTTGTGCTCATGTCTCTTTGAATAGAAATTAGAACATGTATTATAATAAATAATGGCAAACAGAAATCTACCCTTAGCTATGGGTTGTGCAAGGTTATTTTAGCATATAGTGCCCCCGAGAATTCTAGATTGTTGCCAAAAAATTCTTCATGTTCAAATTAATTAATGGGTACCAAGTTTAACAGAAGACAACAGCCAGATTTGAGGAGAGAACTATGCCATTAGCCTAATTTAATTGGAGGTCAGGATTAAAACAAAATGAAGAAACTTTAGATTAAGAAAATGGTTTTTATTTTTAAAAAATATTTGGTATGGCTGCACTAATAGAGTCTTAAAGACATTTTGAAGATTTTAATAGCCCATTTACATTTTCAGCCATTTATTTTAAACTGATTTGTCTGTCTTTGAAAGTGATTAATGCATGGAGCCTAGACACACTGACTAAATAAAAAAAACATCCCCCTTAGGAACACTTCACTGAAAACATTGTCCTAGTTACTAAAATAATAATTATAGTGAAAGTTTCTGGAGATAAAATTACATCAAAATATGCCTCTGAGCTTAAAACTTATTTAGTCAAGCTAAAATTTAGCTTGACCCAAAATTTATTGAACCAAGCTATGTGTTTACAGAGCTCTTTCAAGAAAAAATAGCTTGATAATAAATCTGAGAATGGAAATAGGAATACAGTGCATATAGGAAAGGACTTTTACATGATTTTTTTAAACATTTTTTTACATACATATTCTGTCTACAGTGAGATTTTATTCTGATCTGAAGCACACTTATGAGATAAGAAGAAACGATAGTATTTCCCAGAGCTGCATTCTTTTTAATTAAATTTGCATTCCACCTATCTGTGATAGATAAGTAGGCCCTTAACAAGAGATTAAATAATGCTCCTTACCCAACATTTAGTTATTTTTGTATGTGAATTTATGAGTTTCTTAGGCAATAACTTTAGATTAAAAAAATGACAAATGTATATTCCTGTGTGTGCATATGTACACACATTTGATAAACAGCAAAAGTGCAGTTTGCACTAAATTGTCCATGTTTGAATCCTAAGTTTGTTTCTAACTGCCTGAGGGCATTTTGCTCCTCTTGCATATTGGTTTAGTCTGGACNATTACATTAAATCAGTTTTAGGCACAATATGGTTTAATTTTTTCCTAGTAGTTGTCCAGATATTTTAGAGTAAAACTATAGCATGTTAGCAAACTTTTCTTAGCTGATACCCTCTTGGCAGGAATCATAACTGAAACCGCATTTCTGAAAATCTATACTGAAATTTCCATTGAAATTTGTTATCATTTCCCAAACAGTATTTTAGAAGTTGTGGCTAGAACCATAATGCCTACCTAATGGATCATGAAAATTAAAAAAATGTAGAGAGCTTCATTAATTCAGTGCTTTACAGCAACAATTCCAGAAGTGTGCTGTACCATATGGCTGAAAAAAAAGAAGGAAATTAAATGACAACTGTTAATCCATCCGGTTAAGAACATGACAGAAAAGACTTTGTTTTGTCTTCAGCATATATCTTTGTCTCAGGCTTATGTCTCTAATATTGTTAACTTAGTAGATACAGCATATGTATTGTTGTAGATGAACTACCAGTAAAGTATAGAAATTGTGCAGAGGTAGAAATTGTGCAGATGGGGATACTAAAGGAAGAAAGCAAGGACATCAGGCAAATCCAGAGAGCAAAGCTGATGCTTTATCAGAGTAAAGCTAATGTGTGTATTTTATTATATGGCTGGTTCATAATTTGCTAATGGTTGATACAATGATCTGAATCTTTCTTGCAGCTCCCCCATTCCCTTCTTAAAACTGTTCTCACCAGCTCTTACAACCCAGCGTTAGAGGTCCCATGTGAATTCATTTCATTCACTAAAAAGGGGTCTCACAGCAGCTTTGTGCTGTAAATATAAAGAAAAAATATAGAGTTTAGCTCAGTTCAGTTACATAACATATTTCTTTTCCTTCACTGATAAAAATTTTTCCTCATTCTTTGTGCAATTACAATATTGGTGGAAATCTTGCCTCCCCATACCTGTATGAAAAAAAAGCTCATTTTTTCATTTCTCAATCTACTGCCTTTATTCTACTGAGCAGTCCTATTAGCTGTACGAAGAAGATAAAATGCAAGAGCTGTATGATGAATTGCAGTTTCTATCTTCCTTTATCCTACCCTCCTGTAGTACAAGTATCCTCGTAATACATGCATTTTTAAAAGCCATGTGCCATTCTCATGCATGTACTGTATGTTTGACTAATATAAAATATTTGCCAGACAGAAGAAGCCTCTTCTGACAGTTTACTTATGGTCTCACCTCATTCTTTTCACAGCATCACACTTTATTGGTTTATTTCCAAATTTGGATGTGGGCAAAGGGGGAAGAAAAAAAAAGTAAAACATAAAAATTCAAAGGAGACAATTTTCCACCTTTTTATTCTCTTCCAAAAAAGGATCAAAACCAATTTAATTCTGTAATTTCTGCAGTTCTCATCAGATAATGATTTAGGAGTTGTGAGGATGATCAACTTTTTGCACATAAAAAGAACTATATTGTCAGGTCCATGGCATGTTTCAACATTAATTTTGCTTTCAGTCTCACTGAAATAATTTTGTGTTCTGCCTGCCCCTGCAGCTTCTTATTCAACACTAAGTTTGACTAAAACAAATGACAGAGAGTGGTTTGAAGTTTCCAGCATGGGGAATTCTTGGCTCCAAAGACATTTGCTCTGAAGGATTTACTCCTGTAACAGGCCTGTTTCTTCATTACTTTGATGGTGAATAGTAAGGAAAGAAGCAAAAATCTTTTTTTTCAGGTCTAGCAGGTCAATGTCACATGCACATATTGGAAAATACATTTGAAAAAATAGAATTACTGCCTGTGCAGCCAGCATTACTATCAGTGTTGTCTTCTACTAGTTAGTGAATGAAAAATAGTCTTGAGACCTTACAGAAAGTGCAGTAAATGTTTTCTGTTGGTTTTTATGTTTTTAATATAAAAATAATTTTGGCTCCGCTCTGAGGCAACACATGGTTCATAATCCAGGGAAATCTTAGTTTTTGTAGAGCTGTAATTATTCTTCTGGTGTTTAGATATGATATGAGACTTCATCAGCACTACGCTTATCAGTACTACTCATTCTCTTTGAATGCATCCTTATATCATGACTCCTCTCCATCAGGAGAAAGAGTGGGTGAAATAACTGTCCTTTTTCTATTTTCTTGTTCACTTAATGTGATAGAAGTTTTGATGCTTTGACATAAATATCCTCAGGGCTACAAAGGCTTAATTTCTCCAGACTCTTTATTCTCTCAGGAATTCTAAATTAAACTCCAGATTTTCTTCATTTGTTTTGTTGCTTGGAGAATCAAAGCACATGGATTCGACATCATAAATAACACTACATCACCCTAAGATGAGCTCAGTTGTTTAGAGCATGCTGCTCATAATGCCACTGTGTGGGTTCAATCCCTATATGGGCCATTTACTTAAGAGTTGGACTCAATGATCCTTGTGGGTCCTTTCCAACCCAGAATATTCTGTGAATTTCTGAAATTAGGACCCATCTGGGCTACTAAACATGGGAGTTTGGAATTACATTATATGAGAAAAAGCTGTAACCTAACTCCCCAGATACAATTGTGGAATCAACTTCAATGGGATAACTTGTAATACATGGCAAAAGTTTCCATTAATTAGTGCTGTATCCATGTGTTGGCATGTCTGGTATAGAGACAACAAATCATGACTGAACAAATTTATTTCTGGATAATTATGCGCCCTTTGCCCTGAAGATATTTTCAATACAGTAAGAAAACTGGATGGGTCTGATGTTTTGTGGATGTGTTTGGGAGAAATGCACTAGACATTTTACCTAAACTACCTGAATTTGACTTCACTTTCTTCCAGTGCGAAACAGTTCTAAATACGGGTATTGAAAAAGACTTGCTGAGAGGGACCAATCTGATTTTTTTTTATGCCTCAACATGTGTTACACATGAGGTGCAAAATGACTGCAGGGGCTGTACCCGTGCTGGGAGCCCTGTCCCCGGGGAGGCTTCGCCCGGCAGCCGAGCGGGGCAGAGAAAGCTGCCACGGTCGGGC